>CM056556.1:15924597-16044597 GCA_029721515.1 Synanceia verrucosa
GCACCCGTGCATACATGGCTCCTGAGGCGTTAAGAGGAGAGATCACACCGAAATCTGATGTCTTCAGCTTTGGAGTGGTGGGCTTTTTTTCTGCAGACAATGCAATGTGCTCAAATGAGGATAATATATCAAGAAAGGACAGAAACTGCAACTGTAATGTAAATCATAGACCACAACTCTGCAGGACATAAACATTACTGTATACATTTCTTCCCATTTGTAAAAATATTTCCTCTATTATCTCTCATTTTTGCTTCCAAATAGTTCAAAACCTTTGAGGACTATAGTTGTAGCTATAAATAGCAAACATATTATCTATTGTATGACATTGGTTGAATGATTTATGGGATCAGCACTGTGAGCCTCCATATTGTGCAGTATTTACAGCTTTATTAATATTAGGGCAGCTGTGGAAACAACAGTGTCTATAGCTGCCTGGCACATTGGTATGATAAAGGCTTTCTGTTGTCCAGCTCGATGTGATTGACCTCATCTCTCTGCCATCTCCAGGTGTTGTTAGAAATATTGTCTGGACTCCCGCCAGCTGATGAAAACCGCGAGCCACAGTTCTTGGTGAGCAGCACAAAAGAGCCTTTCACTGTGTGTCTATCAAGCTACAGTTCACAATTACAGCTCATTAAAAACAGTTCATTAGTAAGGGCATGTTATCAGTTAGTCATCATTAAAAAGCGAGTCAAAGGGTTTTAGACAGTTTCAACTGTACTATAACATCAGCTGCTGTTCAAATGGTAACACACATTTTGTGTGTAAATACACGAAAAAATAAAGTTCATCCAGTATGAAAAAACCCAATAATACTTAAGAACTATGCATCAGTCACCTCTAGTGTGATTTACTCTCTCAGATGGAGATGAGGTATGATATAGATGATGAAGATGAGGAGCTGACTTTCGAGGATTTCCTGGACAAAAAGATGGGAGATTGGGAGCTGAGCCAGATGGAGAGTGTCTACTCCTTGGCCTGTAACTGCCTCCACGACAGGAAAAACAGACGGCCGGTCATCAAACAGGTACAGTGGACACATCTGCACTATTTGTTCATTTTGTGTGTTCTTCAGTGTAACGCATGCTGCATCTGCAGCAGCACTGATGCAGCTAGTGAGGAAAGTCCCTGCAAATTGCATGAAACAGCCAACACCAGCAATGTCTCAATCTGCCTCTCAATATGTTTTCATTTCATTTTTATAAAAGGTTCAACAATTACATAAAATCTAGGGCTGTCGAAATTAGCGTGTTAATGTGATTGATCGCTGTTAACGCTTTAACTTCCGCAATGGTAACGCTGCTTGAACAAACTGCCCGTAATACGTTACCAGAGACTTGTTGGCAGGTCATGAAGAAGAACTCCATTCAAAAAATTAAGGAAACTAACAATGCAGTCGTAACTAAAGATCAAACATGCTGATAATTATTGTTGATTTTTTGTTTTCTTTGGATTTGTTGACAATATTTTATGTATTTTCCTTTGTTCTAGTAAGAAATATATAACTGAGTCTATTCTCTGGTAATTAAGTGACAAATAATAATATAATAACAAATAATATATTTTGCCATCAAAAAATTTTATGACTTTGTCAGCATTTATCACTGAAAGTAGATGAATTAGGCTTCACTGACCATGGCCACTTTGATGTGAATCCAACAGTGAAGAATTATAAAAAATAAATACAGTGTGGAATTTGCTTTGATTATATTTTATGTCCTCTGAATGAAAAAACAATGTATTTTTTGTAATTTTATTTATTAATATCTGTCCCTGACAGGTCCTGTTGGAGCTTAAAGGAGTTGTCAAAAGCATAACAACCTAATCAATTTCCCTTATTTGTTTCAGATAAAGGAATGTTACAAAACATATTTTGTATAAATTTTATCTTATTTTGAATGTTTTGCTGTATTTCTTTCATTTTTTTTGAAGAATATAGCTTAGTTTTTCTACAGCATGTTACTGTCATTACTTGTTTTCTGAATATCTTGAAAAAGCTCAAAGCTGTTGTTCTTGTGACTATTCACTGTGAAGGAATAAAATGAATAATACACAAAGTGTGATTTAAATATTTTATTTTTCATTTTTAAAAGAAAGATTTGTAAGAAAACAAATAAGACCAAACATGATTTTCCTTTTCTATTAGAATGACACTATGAATATAAAGGAAAAGTATTTCCCCTTCAAACATGAGGTGAGTTTAGTAGTTTGCCTAATGTTAATGGCTAAACCAGTGGATGTGGCAACATCAAGGTACTTATAGTGTTCCCTTTTCGGACCGGTTGCTTGGTTGCTGTCTTGTATGGGGACCAGTGAAGTTTGAGTAGCTTCCACTGGAATCTGAGAAGTATTCATGTCATATTTCTGGA
Source organism: Synanceia verrucosa (assembly GCA_029721515.1). NCBI lineage: Eukaryota > Metazoa > Chordata > Actinopteri > Perciformes > Synanceiidae > Synanceia > Synanceia verrucosa. The sequence continues at coordinate 15,926,970 of CM056556.1, forward strand.
AGCCCCGGTTGTTTCCACTGTGATCCTCACCGACACAGACAATCACCAGAACAGACCAGACTGTTTCTTTATCATAGAGCATCACACAGCTACAATATGTACATTTACAGCACTTGCATAGAAAAATAAGTTTCTCAGCAGATGATTTTTTTTTTCCATGTAAACCACAGTTATATCAAAAAAGAAGTCAATTTTCCAATATAAAATGCACTGTTAAAAGGAATCAATAGACACAAGTGGGATATTTTTTCTGCTTTGGAGCACCGCATTTTGCAAACTATAGGAGACAAATGTTCAGCACATTAGACACGAAACATTAATTGACACAGACTTAAGGAATGCAAGTTAAGAATTTGAGCGTGTGAACTCAAAATGGGGGGGGTGTCATATTGGCGCATTCACATTTGTCACACTAACATTTTTAAAGTCTCTGAGCTGGCAACAATGTAAAAACCTCAAGCTTGACTTTATTTGGGACTCTGAGTCATTCTAAATGAGTTGTTACTATGCTAACATACATAAATATGCTTCCATTTGGCAAGCTACAAATGGAAATTCTGAAGTGTGTCATTGCTCAGTTGTCCTTGGCGTGCATAGTTGGGTCTCTGGGGAACTTTGTGGGAATTTGAAGTTGTCGTCTTATTCTTTTAAACAAGTGTGTCAAATATGATTTTCCCCTGTCGCAGGAATGTTCCACTGTGGAACGTGCTGAGGGTGGAGGTGGTGGCCGGGTGATGAGGTCTGTTTAATCTTCTTCCTCTGCGGGTGGTCGGGTGATGCGGCGGCCACCCTTCCTACCGGGGCCTTTGGGCTTAGCGAAGGCCTGTTTGTGTGCATGCTGTTTGGGATGCACCTCATCATACAGGAAATCATTGGTTAATTCGTCCCCATCGTCAATCTCCAACTGGGAAACAGACAGTACAAATATGAGCAGATGAAATGCTTGAATTCACTTTACCTTAAAGAAGGGGGCTGCAACTTTTATTACCAAAAGTGCCACCTCTTCAACCAAATAATATTTTTAAGAAACAACTGTTATGAAGAGGAGACAAAATGAGTAGTGTGCATCCATCCATCTATTATCTACCGCTTATCCTGATAGAGTCGCGGGGTGGGGGGTGGGGGGGCTGGAGCCTATCCCAGCTGTCTTAGGGCGGAAGGCAGGGAAGCTGGAGTACCCAGAGAGAACCCACGCAGACACAGGGAGAACATGCAAACTCCACACAGAAAGGCCCCGGGCCCTGTTGCTGTGAGGCAACAGTGCTAACCACTACACCATTGTGCATGTGTAGGGCTAATAAATTAAACACAGAACTATTCATCCATCCATTTACTACCGCTATAGGGTTATCGTAGGTTGTTGCCTTTATAGTCATAAATTGCAGACATCCTCATGATTTAAAAACAAAGGGTGATATCAATGATCATTTATATGCTGTTGACCACAGTCTTTTGCCATCATAGACTGTTTCTCACCTTTTTTTCAATCTCAAGCTGGAGATCATTTTCCACCATGTCAACCAAGGCATTTTTGCAGCTAGAATATAGCATCCTCTCTCGGATGCTACAACTGTACCCAGCAATAGAATAAATGAAGACTGCAGAGGCAAAAAAGAAGAGACAATGAGAGGAGCAGGCACAATGTAACAATGTAGATGTACAGGAATAATAACACAATAACTTGTGAAACTCTACTCACCTGTGGACTCTAAGTAGTCGCCTTCGTGGGAATGCTTGTAGAGGAAGAAGTGGTAACGTGCAGATTTTTTAGGGATTCTCATTGGCAGGTCTTTCACCTCTGTTGGCTCAGTGCTGCACAACCGAATCAGCTCCTGTTCAGAGTCTACTTCCTGTTTACAGAGTAAATAAAAACATATTTTACGTTTCAATACCCATACTACCCTATGATTTACTATGCCACAAAAAGATGCCGTAACATAATATAGAACATAAAATCTATAATATTTACAAAAGTGCAGAATGCAAGAGTATTTTTTATAATTAGTGCAAACAGAATAATTACTGGTGAAGTCAATATATGTTCCAGAGGCACAAGGCAAGGCACAACATCATGACAATGCAGTGTTTTCTAATTAGTTTGCATACTGTATGGAACAGTACATACTTTGTAAAAAGAAAAAAAAGTGTGTCATTTGGAGCGTGGCGTTACTCTCGAGGCCAGCAGTGTTCACTTGTGACCAGTAAGTTCCTGCTTTGAATTCCAGACCAATTAGGAAAATCTGAATGGGGACAGTGAATTTAAAAAAAAAAAAAAAACTCATCCCCTCGCTCAGGTGTCTGAGTGAAACATTTCCCCAGCAGTTGCTGGTGTGCTATTCAGCAGTCAGGAGTAAACCGTCGCTGCATAAATAGAACAATGGTCTTGCAAGGCTGTTGGGACAACAGACAAAAAGGGAACTGAGATAAAGCAGTAACAGTGCCACAATCATTCCTTTGTACTTTGCACTGATCTGATCTGGTGACAAGAACCCTTTGAATTTCAAATGAGAGAACAAAGGCTTTTTGGGCAAAATGAGTAACTTATTGTGTTGGTCCGTAACAGCTCCTCACCAAAAACTCCCCCTCCTCATCCAATATATGATGAAAAACAGAAATGATTAGCTTATTCACATTATTGATCCAGCACGGGTCATTAACGTTAATGACTCACCAGTTGCACATAGTTGATTCTCTTCTCCCTAAAAAGTTCAAGTGCTGCCATAGCATCTTTGTGTATAGGGAAAGCCACTCCCTGCAGAGTCTGCTGCTTGGTGTCCACACTGATCTCCGTGTGCACCTAAACACATCACAAAAAAAAAATAAATAAAAAAACAAGGTGCTTTAGTTTTCTAAAATCCTGTTGTGGACACATGAGTGAGGTCACTACTAATCAGTGGATTATTTGGTAAATACTTGTCTTGAAATACAAATGGTCCTTCTTGAATAGACATATTTATGCTCTAACACACAAAAAAATCATTATGTATTTTTTTTTATACATGTACATATATACCATATTATAGGGCTGGATTAAAAAAAATTTAGTTAATCGATTTTAATTGATCTCCATTTAAATGGTTGATAATTGATTCATAAAATCCAAAGATTGATCTTTTAACTTGCATATTTTTTTCTTTATTGGACGTGCAGAGAAGCAGCCTGAAGTATAACCCCGCCTGCCAGTCTCGCATGAGGGCATCAATCGCCATACATACGTCTAGTCTGCCGAAACCAAAGAAGAAGAAGTAGTCTCGTGTGATCAGCGTTGTGCTGCTTTCCACTGCTTTCCAAGGAACAAGATCTTGTGAGATGTTACTGTCAGCAGTCAAACAAACATGGTGGAAGTGAGTCCACCTCTCCAGGCACCACCGACAAGTTGATGCTGATGCGAAAAGCTGATGTTTGGATGTATTTCGCATTTAAGAAGTTGGAAGAAAATGACAAGTTGGACAAAAACAAGTAGTATGCAAAATATGCAACGGGAAGTTAAAATATAGCGCCAATACGATGAATCTTCGCAACCATTTGACGGGACATCACACAGAAACACAGTCGGCAGACTCGGCATGGCTCGAACAAACCAGCCTGGAGCAGGTATTGGCACCTAAGTTACCAGCAAACTCTCAACGTGCACAGAAAGTAACAAAGCATTTATTTTAACTGAAATATCCCTTACTGAACTGATATTGAATCGAATCGTGAATCAAATCAAACTGGGACCTTGAAATATCAAATTGAATCAATCTGGAAAATCTGAATCGATGCCCAGCCCGACCATATTATAGAGATAGATAGCTGATTGATTACTGGGGCATGATGATTATGTGAGGTGCTTGTATCGGCACAGTGACAAGGCACCTCCACTAAATTACACAGAAAAGTGGAAATGCTGGAGGGGGGATTACGCTGATGGATTGCATCTATTTTTAGAGCCATGTTCCTGCAAAATGAAATGCCGTGCAAACATGATTGAGCCTCTGATGTAGAACCATCGCATACCAAAAAGGATTGCGGGTCTTTCATCCATCTGCTTAGTAAATGTCAGGCAGTCACCAAGGCACAGCAATGATAAATATTTCAAAGCCTCTTTTTTCATCTAGGCCGTACAGATTAATGGTATATTATCTTCCTTAAACAGCTGGTCAGTTGGGACGAGCACAAATGTCATTTCCTCTTCGCTGTGTTGCTTTTAATTGACCATACTTTGGAGAGCTTGAGCACAACTCAAGGTACTTCCATATATGGTAAGGAAGACAGTTCTTGTTTGTGTGGCAGGCTAGGAGAGCAGCTATTGGAGTAAGCAGTCTCTCAATAAAACAAAAACAGTTAACTGAGGGTTAATCTACAGGAACGGCCCCACAAAGTCTGAAAGTCTTTCCTTTCTGGTGCAGCTCTAAAGCTCTTGACATCAGCAGTGTAAACACTGCTAGCGTCATTAGCAGTGCAATGATATCACATTACAGAAAGCACAATAGTACAGCTCACCTGTGATCCATGAGGAATCACTGCCAAGAACTAAAAGCTAAAAAGTATTCACATTTACATACAGCTCTCTCTAATGATCTGAATAATAATAAAAGAAAACAACACAACAAGCTCTTCACCCACTTTGTTGCTCAGGTTGAATCAGGTTTATGACTGTTAACAAATATTCTTATGAACTATAAGTGGGTGTGTTGTCCAAGCCCAATAGATCTCTGCCAACATCCTGCTGTTCTAATGCATCAGCATCTCTGCACTGATACTGCCAGCCCAGCATATGCACACTTGCACTGCTGCTGACCTTGTGCTGTTTGAAAGGATGCATCGCCGGCCTCTATTGACACGCCACACTGTTGCTGGTGTGTGTGTGTAGAGAGTATTGCTGTAAATCAAAGGCAAGCTATTTTTCACCCCTACTGTAACCTGAAGTGCTAGGGTGACGTAGTGCCATCCTTTTTTAGAACTGAAACAGAGAAGCACCCTAATACACACACTTCAAAACAGACTCAAGCCATAAAACTTACTGTGACGGTATCTGTAGACACAAAAACGGCTCTTCTAAAGTGATCTCAAATGGAAATGAAATGACCAAGAAATAAAATCAAAATGCCTGGTTTGTTTGTGTGTGTGTGCGTGCACCTCATTTAGTTTAATCTGTCTCAGTTCCTCCTCTGCAGCAGTGAGGGGATGGGGAGCAGCCTGCGAAGTCAAATATTTCCTGTATCCGGCAAGAGTCATTTCATCCTGAAAAGGAGGGGTGGCAAATCACACATCATACCGAGATACAGACTCACTCACATGTCAGTCGTCGTACCTATAGTAGACCAACGCTAAACTTGTTTTAAGTTATACTTCTAGCAGTTTGTGACTGAAGCTTGTAGTTCTAACACCAACCTTTGTGGTACCAAAAATGTCATCCTTGATGTGGCCGCCTCCAAACTCTTTTTTCAAGGTGGCTCTGGTAGCAGCATATAACATTTTTTCTCGCACCTGTTGAGAATATTACAAAATAAGAGAAGTTAAAAGAATCTTTATCATTTAGACAACCTGGAATGACAAGTGTCATTATTTGTGTCATTATGTTGCACCGTAAAGAAGAGCTTAACTCATTCATACAAACATACAAAGAAGAATATGGGCTGAAAAAGAGGCACAATTTGAAATAAAAAATTGTGTTATGAAAACAAAGGCAATGTTGGATGATTGGCTCCTTCTTCGGTTTTTATTTTTAGATTACATAAATAAGGCTGACTTGAACTGATTTGAGTCAATATCATGCACTGGTTGTAAAAGCTTTTTGCAGATTCCAGGCAAGCCTCAACCTGAAGGACTATCCTTTGAGCAGAAAGGCAGGAATGCTGAGCTCAGTTTTGGCTGTCAGAATGTGAATTTGAACTCAATTCCACCGTGCAGATAAATAAAAAAAAAAAAATAATAATAAAAATATCACAAATATCCTGCATGGCACTATATTTTGTCACTGGTCTCTGTTTGCAAAATTCCCCTTTTCACTGTTACAGAAACACCATTTGTATGTCTATTTATCATAGGTAATTCAAATCACAGTGACTCTATTCCATAGTTGGTTCACCAAGTTTTGATTGACAGAGATGACAATGACTTGGGTGACACTGTATGGTCGACAACACTATTTGCAATGCAAAATACACATTTGCATTGCAATGAAGCAACACAGCCAGATAAGCGTACACAACCTAGAAGCACAAATAGGATGAATTTTAGAGTAAGTGCCATGTAATTTGAAAAGCCAGATGTAAATGCCATGTAATTTGAAAAACACCATAATTTAGCCATGTTTAGATTTCAAGAGGTCTGTTAGGGAATAAAGAATGTGTTTGAATCCACTTTTTCAACAAGCCTACAAAGAACTGCTGCCTTGGTGTGGTGACCACACCCATCTGATACTCGAAGCAGAGGAGGACAAAAGTGAAGCATGAGAAGCTATTCATTATAACCAGTATGGTCTTGGTTCTCTTACAGCAGAGGGGTCCGGTGTCCAGGACAGAAAGATCCACTCGTAGCCCTGGTTGTTAGTGGAGTCCAGTCGGTACAGAATATAGCAGGGCATATCATCCTCGAGGAGGGGCAGCAGTAAGGAATCATACTCCTGGTCCCACGTCTTTGATGCTTTCCTAGTGGTGCCCATAGTCAGCTGCTCTGGAAAGCAGATGTGTGTGACAACAAAAGAGGTCAGCAGTAGATTTGTTAGCCATGTATGCGGACATTCTCATGTCAGCCTGAAGTATGATTTAAGCGTTTTTTTTTGGCAGAAGATGTTGTAAACAAATAATGGGGCTCTGGGACACTGCTTACCATCAACAATGATGATCTTTAAAACTCGATACTGGTCTCCACTCCTGGCAGTGGCGAAGACATCCTTCACATCATTGCCCGCTGAGGAAAGCCGGAGAGGGAGTCATTCAGGTGCTTGCTACACAAAGGCCACAGTTGTGCACTGGGGCAGTTGCCCTCCCTTATGGCCCGGTTGTTGAAAAACGTGCTAAAGTGCCCTCTTAGGAGGCAAAAATCACATGTTAAAGTGTCCCCCTGGTGTTTTGCCAACCAGGGGGACACTTTAACATGTGATTAACCAACTTGGTTGGTTAAAACATGATAAAAAGCACTATTAGGAGGCAAAATCACACACTTAAGTTCCCTCTTGGGAGGCAAAAATGCATGCTAAAGTGCCCTCAAAAACACTCTGAACTTAAGTGCACTCTTCAGTGTCGAGTGCTGTAGGTGCCCTTTTTTTTCTTTTCGCCCCTGCCCTTCAAAAAGTCTATGCACACCACTGACAATGGCACATTATTGCTAACATGGCCATTTTGAGTTTCAACCTACAAGTGCTGTGTGTAAATGTGACCACCTTTGACCTCAGATCCAGGCACAATACAACAGATGCCCAATGTCCATTTGACTCTGCAGTTTTCCTTTGTAACAACCCTGTCAAAACTGGGCAAATAAATCCAAATACATATGACTACAATAACACTGCTATTTCTGTTTTGGATGAACATTTTCATTCGCAGACAGGAGATGAATGGTTACCACGATAAATTCTGTCCTTTCAAACTTTGGGGTTCACTTTGATTTTCCTCTACATACTGTATATACTCTAGTAAGCAATTGACATGCATGAGCAAGCAAAATATGATTAGAATTATGGTGAAACTTTAGTCTATTATAGAATAAATTAAATTCAAAACCAGATATTAAACGGTTGCATCGGGTAAGCGGAAACATTTACAAACATTTCATCTATCTGTCTATTATTAACAAAATTTGCACGTTGCTTTACCCCAAAACAGGGTGTAAACATTTCGGCGGTGATACCAGGGCATCATGTCCTACTGAGGTCCGATTTACAATAACACAGAGCAGGTAATACCAGTGCCCTGCACATGTTTATGGAAACACACAGTCCGTCTATCACGAAAGCGGTTTGTATAAATGAAGGCGTCGTCCACCCATTTGTGAGGCGAAACTAACGTTGTAGTTTAAAGATTAATGCTGAGTATATATAGAATGAACAACGTTTGACTATTGTGAAAAAAACACGCAACATTCGTGACATATCTGGCTGATAAACGAGCTAAATAGTCAGGGATTCCGTCTCACAGACTTAACAGTGCCCAAACAGGGCACCGCTGATCACACACATCACGGTAGCTCAAAGCTAGCTAGGAGTGGCTAGCTAACTTGACGCTAGCTTCTCGTTGCAATTGTTGCAGGTACGTAAAGCTTGTAATTAGAATTACACAGTCGTACAGAAAATACACACAGACAGAGTCACCGAAAACAGAGAAACATGTCTACCTTTAATGCCCGTTTGATGTGACATTTTGTCTTTCGTCGGATAAAAGCTGATGCAGCTGTTAAGGCGAAACCAGCGCAGAGAAGCAGGAAGTGGACTTCATCGGTAAGCCACGCCCAAAGTCTGTCGTCATCAGCGACAAAATCACATGACATGCAAAGTCGACCAGTTTAATTTGTTAAATTAAATGCATTTTTTTTTTAAAAATAATTTCTTGATAACAAATACATCATAATAATTTAAGAGCAATAAAAACATATGATGGCTATGAATGGAAGTAGCAATATCATAGGGTAACAAAGGAAAAGTCTAAAACGTTAACCCGAAAACATTGTGAACGCTTTATTATTATACTTAATGCTTCCCCGTTGGACCGCGATTAAGACAAGTATTTTTCACTTTCATTTTAATTCAGGTTTTCGATCTGTGACATCAGAAATATTGAGAAGTGGCAGCAGATCTTCTTTGGCTTGAAATCGTGCAACAGCTGGAAGCCACCGGACTTAATGTCTCTGCTCTCCGCTCCCCGTTAAATAAATAAATAAATAAATAAATAAATGACTGGATTTAACAGCAGCAAAATCATCCTGTCACCAGGGGAAATCTCGGCTCTGTGGGTCACAGCCATTAGGTCACAACAGTCACACCGGAAACAACTTTGACCTGTCTTCAAAATAAGGGTAAGCATCGTGTCATTTAAAAAAGAAGACTATCCTAAACCAGAAAAGCTTTAACGGACATTTTAGCATGTAGAGCATAGTTTAGAGTTAAATATTCTATTAATAATAATCATACCATTTATCATACAAATGTATTATGTTATACCTCAGTTATCCGTAAGATTGTCTTGTCATTTAAATATTATGGATGTCAAATAAGAATGCAATTTCAAGATGTTTAATTTGAGAAATAAAAATCCACGTATAGTCTAAATTCACAATTACAAACAACGCTAGCTTTATTTATTTATTTATTTATTTTTAAAAAGTGCTGTATCCAAATGTCCGTATGTCAATTTTGGTTTAATGACAAAACAAAAAACAAACCCTAAACGTGTGGGGATCACTCGTTTATGAAAAAAAAAATTCAACAGTGTTGACATCAAAAATGAATACAAGAAAAAAGTAAAACAAACAAATCCAGATAAATAATTGCAACACAACAGTTAAGGTAGGATGAACAACATGAGAGGCGATGCAAGACGTGAAGCCAAATGTCTTTATTGCACCCTGGTGGCCGGCTGCAGTATAGATAATTAGTCCCACCCCCTCCCATGTTAACGGGTGGGGCATTTGCAACCATTTTTTTCCCAAAATATTTTGTCATTTAAAGTAGTAGTTATGGGGCTGATGTATTTTGAAGTGTTAAGGCCAATTCAGCGCAGAGTGGAGTCCGCATGGACGTAAAATTTGGGCTTTGAGCACACAGACCTTGCAGACGTCCGCTTTGAGTATGCGTGGACGTCTGCGGAGTCCATTCCACCCGAGTATGAATTGGCCTTTTATCTTTCTTTATTGTTTCATTTTAGCCAAACAGCTACCGTGGTGCTGACATAGCAGCTTGGTGGTGCAGCTTGCAAATGGTATGGGCGGGACCCTGATACCACAACTACTGCTCAGACTTCTGAACTTGTCTGACCTCCTACGAAAAGTTCAACAGACTGAGAGCAAGACCCCCAAAGAGTGAAAAAACTATTTTACACTCTGGAATTAATGAAGTGTAGCCTACCTCCTCATGTTACATTCAGTAAAAGTAGACTGAACAAACATCATGTGCTATCAAGCTGCTGAGAGTTCAGTTCAGTGTACACTTGTTAAAGAAATAAAAATTTCTTCATGGTCATGGGTTTTTGTTTGGTGCCAAGCACCTAAACACCTAAACACTTTGGAATCCGGAAATTTCAGCATTGATCCAATCTGTCTATTGTGCAAATCAGGTAGAAACCGCAAGATCGCATCTTGTTTAGCCAGAAAGTACTGGTTTCACTTATGTACACTAGGAGGAAGTCCATCTCTTCCCACGTCTGTTGGATACTAACTGAAAAAACGGTGACTGTAGTCATCACGTTTTATTTTGAAAAGCAAGAGCGGAAGTTGTATATTATATGGGCTCTCCGATGACGCTGGTGGACAATGTGTGTTGGCTACATTGCGTTGCACAGATGCTATTCGTGCTGTGTCCACCTCCATCCATTCTCCATCAGCACCAGTTTACAACTTAACCTCCCAGAAACAGCACCGCCCGGCGGAAACCCGCTGACCAAGCACCGCCCGGCTGAGCCTGCCCGCCCGGCGCATGGACACTCCAGCACAATGGGAGAGGATTTGGTGGTGCCTCTGTTGTATACTAACAACAGGTCGCATGGGTAATCCCTCCGCAACCCTCCCGCATCATCTCGTGTTTGGGATGACCAGAGCGTCTCCGTCGGCTTGATGTGACAGGAGAGCCGTGCGGGAGAGGGGCGTCTTGTCCTGGCTGTCGACTGAGAGGAAAACGGCGTGGAGGCAGGTGCGTTCGCAATGGTGCTTTACCGCACACGCATGCACACGCAAAACCGAGGTGCAGGCAGGTAGGATTTGCACGAATTTCCGCCGTCCCAGATGTTGCTTGCTGCCCCGACGTTAAAGTTGTGTAATCGGATAATTCCAGTCAAACTCGTGTTATCTCTTAGATACGTGGGGCCATTTGTGGTGACATTTGGCGTCACCGCTGTGGTGACATTAGAGGGGATGTGTGTGGTCAGAGTGACGCTCTTCACACGGCAGTCCATTCAGGAATTGACAGATGTGGCACGAACAGTGTTTAGTGCATTTCCTGCAGCGCTCAGAGACTGTTTACATGGGGTCAATCCAAATGTCATGTTATGGTGTAGAGAGGAAAGCCAGAGAGTTTAGAGGATGAGTTATCATCAAGATGATGAAGATGGTCATGATATCACAACAAATTGAACTCCTATCTTCATTGCATTTCCATATTTGTCTTACACTGCTAGGTAGGTACTTTATTAATAACCAGAGGGGAAATTTCAGCTTCAATATATAATTAAAATACATGAAATACAAGTTTTACTCTACACATACACACAGAGGAACAAGGCCTGGGAACAGGTCCCCTCTCACAGCCTCTCTTCTCAAGATGATTAAGTGGCCCTAATATTTCCACCTGACCGCCTCTATGAGTGGAATCACTGTCTTAACACCTAAGTGGCACATAATGACGAGACAAACATGATGCCAGGGAAATTTAATAGCCACATGGGTATTTTGCAGTTCTATTTCTGAAGCAGATGCTCCGAATGTTGGCTATTTTAAGAAACCATGTCAAAGTAGGGAACTGGTTTCAGTTTGGGAAGTTCAGTCCAGTCACAGCGAGGCTACAACGAGGGAGTTCAGACTGGAGTTCATGGGTGGATGAATGTAGTCAGCTTTAAAAATACAGAGGGGTGGACTGTCTGTCGGGAAGTTACTCAAGCGCTGCCGCTTCTTGGCAGGTGTTCCCGAGCAGAGCACCAGCGTTATGCTGCCACGCTGTTTTTGAGGGGAGCACAGAGAAAACAGGCTGAGAGGATAAGTCTTTCAAAGCCAGGTCTTTACAGCTAAGCGCTTCAAATTTCGACCTCATCCAGGTATGACATTCAACCTGTTTGACTGATTGGTGAAGAATTCTGTATTTATGTATTAAACTACTTGTTGTTTTCAACTTCTTATTAAATTTTGAGGTCAACTGTTGCTGTTGCTGACAGATAAAGACTCTCTCTGTCACGTTTGAGTGATAATCTTAGCACAGACGTGGAAAAGCCTGTATTTGAAATCTCCTTTGTAGGTGCTTTATTGGCTCTGATGCTGATCAGAGTTGTCTGAATATAGCATAATCCAAATCCTTACCAAACCTCAGTTATATTCCTACCACTAATCTCAGTTTGAGGGATGCTTTCACTCTAATCTGCCCTACTGATTTGATTGTAATGTAATCTGACTAAAATAATCTCTGTCTCTTTCAGGTGCAGAGTAGCTGGGGGGCTCAGCAGGATGGAAATAGATGCCCGTTTTCGCTACTATTTCCAGCATCCATGGTCGCGTCTCATTGTGGCCTACCTCGTCACCTTCTTTAACTTCCTCATCTTCGCCGAGGACCCCATCTCTCACAGTCAGACAGAAGCTCATGTGATTGTGGTGGGCAATTGCTTCTCCTTCCTGTTCAACAAGTACCCAAGTCTTGGATGGAACATCCTGAAAGTAATATGCTGGATACTGGCCATTATCAGTGGCCTGTTAGCTGGGAAGTTCATATTCCACCGCCAGCTCTTTGGTAAGTCATGCGCACAATAATGCAGTGGAATGTGCAGAGTAATGGCTCCGCTGAGGGAGGGAATCTTTCTCCTGAGTTGTTTTTATTGTGGTGCTTCACTAGTAAAAATCTGTTCACACTCATATGAAACTTTCATCTTTGCATCAATGCTCCTGCACAACCTGTTCCTGCAAAACCTGCACCTTTCTTCTCACTTGATCACTCATCAGATCTGGGTCAAACAGCATTTACTAATATTTTCATTTTTATTGCACTCTCGTTCTAGCAAGGCTGCACTAACAATCATTTTTATTGACCTTTTATGGATTATAATTATTTAGATTATATGATTATAATTATGAATTAGTATTATTATTATGAAATCATTATCATTATTCAAAATAGAAAAACAGCCATTGGGAAATTATTTTTGCTTAAAAGTAGATTGGTAAGGCTACTTAATGAGGCTAAAATGTTCCAAAGTTAATACTGTGTGATCTGTTGCTGCTGAATAGATGCATTATGCTGCACATATTATATCAATGAATTTTGTGTGGGTTTGAAATGTGTTTTTTATGGACTCTTTGTCCTGCTTGTAGGTGCTCAGTGGCGCTCTGCTTGTTTGGATTGTAACCCATTATAAAGCCTCTCGACCTACTCACACCCACTCATCTGATGTGGGCTGCACAGACAGCGTGAACAACAACAAACGAAACAACTTTTGACAACTTCTGTTGTCTTTATTTAAGAGTGGAGGCTCAGCCATGGTCCCACACAAGGACTTGGAACCACTCAACAGATGTTTTTCATGGCAGACCTTTTGGCATTTTTGAAAAATGTAGGCGTAAATAACATTTTTATGAAAATCGATGCAGAGAAATGGAGATCTCATATTTTATATTCCCAGCATTCTTCTTCCATGTCAAAAGCCTGCCGCCTGTTTTACACACAACTCCATCACCTCTCACATTTTTTTTCAAAACTTAATACAACTTTGTTTTCAAAGTACAGTATTCCTCAAAACCCGTAAACATACAGTATATTTATGTTTTAAGTTAGTGGATCTTCCTTTTTTTGATGGTGTTGTTTAACTACTGTGCATGCTCCGTCATTGGGCTTCCTTACAGGAAAAGAAAGTACTGTACATCAATAATGGATTTGTTGTATTTCAGCTTAAGTAATGCTAGGGAGCAAGCATGCCCGCTATCATCAATTAATACTTTTAATTAATTCTGCAAGTTTTCCTGCAAAGGCAGAGCTTCTGCAACACAACATCCACCACCTCTGTTCACTACATATTTAGGCCACGTCCACACAGACAGAGAGCTGATTTAATTTTGAAAAACTTATCTATAAACACTGTGCCATCTCAGGAAATGTTTGTCTCCACAAAACTGCTGAAACGCTGTAATATGTACAACCATCCTGTGGGTAGCGCTGTGACGGAGCCACACAAATACAACAAAACAGAGAAGAAGAAATAGAGTTTCCGTATAATAACATCAAAGAAACATGCATTTCTTGCACACGTGCAACTTAAGGAGGAGGCGCGATTTAAGAAAGATCTGTAGAGGCTGTACACACGGTAACACCAGGGTGGTGTTTAGGGATTTGTCCACTCTGTGTGGCGGTTTAAAAATGAGTGTATACGGGCTCCTGAAAAACTGGTTCCATGTGGATAAAACAACCATATGACAAAAACTTTGCCATTTACCCAAAACCTGTCTCTGTGTGGACATGGCCTACAGTTATCATACACTGCCTCGATACATTTCCTCTTCTTTTTCACCCTCTTTCTCACCCACTTCTTACCACGCCAACCTATTCCCTCTTCTCACTCTTGACAGCATCTTGACTCTTTCCATTTTGCTCTCCTCTCAAAAGGCTGCGACTCCAATCTTCAAGCCTGTCATTTGTTTAAACTGTGCAGTGGTTCACAGTGCTTCCCATTCAACTCACACTTTTAATTTCCCAGTCACTTAACAACTCACTTAGGCTTGGATATTATTGAACCAATAATGACTATAATTGGAGGGCAGAGAGAGAGAGGGGGAGAGAGAGGATGGGATGGGAGGATAGTTCTCGGAGTGATCTTCTCTCAGCATAAATAGAAAGTCAAGAGTGCATGATATCATGATACTTTATTGAAAATACAGAATCCTCACTAAGAGTGGGAATGGAAAATGGCTTTGAGGACTGTGGACTACTAGCTGTCTTCTCAAGTTGCAGTCATTTCATTGAATGTAGTGTTTCCTTACTTACCATCATGGGAACATGATGCTGCATGCAGAGTCCTTGATCTGTTATACTATTAATAGGTTAGCAGTACATGTATGGCCTCTTTCAGAGCCGGCCCATACAAACTAACAACAACTTAAAATTCTGTCTTCATGTAAACTCTCTTGTTGCCTTTGATGTATTTACACATCATTTAAATCCAACACTTGAGTGCCATTGATGTATATACACTAAGAGGCATTAAAAACGCAACATTGTATTTTTTTGATATTAATTTAAATTTTCATAATTTATTGGGCGACTTCACTTGGTATGATACTGAACATGAATGAATAAAAGCAACAATAGAAAAGTTAATCCACATGGATTACAAATGTCAGTATCTTGTGTGATCGTTGTAGCATAGACATGATGAGCGCGTTGATTTCAACCACTGGAATCACTTCCCACTCTTCCAAGAGTGCAGTACGGAGATCAGCAACCGTCACCGGCAGTGGAATACAACGCCGTACACGGCGATCCAGATTGTCCCAAAGATGTTCAATCGGATTCAAATACGGGGAATAAGGCGGCCAGTCCATAACCTGCACATTATGTCTGTGCATAACGTGCCTGCAGGCGTGAGATAGTGCATCTGTGGACGCCAAAATGCCTGGCTACCCTCGCTTCGGTCATTCCGGATCTCAGCATACCAATGGCCTGCTCCCTCATGTTTGCTGCTAAGCGTGGCATGGTGACCGTCTGTGACAGCTTGTATTTTTCCTCCGGGTTTTTAAAGCCTTGACCAGTTGAGCTCAAATCACCAAAAGAACTCATTGAAAGCTTTCAAACAATGTCCTAACGAATCACACATGCAAAAACAGGGATTGGTACCACATTAATTTATTGTTTGAGCTGAAAAATGTGGCTCCATAGTTTCAATAGCCACCAGTGGTAGTAAACAAAACATTTTTTTTATACAAAGTAGTTGTATCCAATTTTATTTTACATTGACTTTGTTGCGTTTTTAAGGCCTCTTAGTGTATATATACACATCAAAGTCTTTTTTTCATCGGCTGGCACAAGGGGGCTCTCTCATGCACCCTGTGAGTAATTTTGGGGCTTCTGCGATACGTAGTCGGAGCATGAAGAGATGCTATATGCCACAGAGATCGAAGCGTGAAGTGGAGATGTTGGGATAAGAGTGCAGAGCATTTGGTAATAGAAAAAAAAGTGGTCTCTTTGGTGAAGCTAGCCTCTGCTCAACTTAAGAAAAAACAAGTATATATAGAACAAGGTGCAAAAAAACATTTTTCTCTGTGATGAAATAGTCTCTTTTTCATTTGAGCTATTCAGTGAAGATGTTGTGAACAACTTTTCATACATGAACTAACAAAGGTGACATAGGTGCTTCATCATATGGACTTCAGCAGCTCTCGGTGTATCTGGATCAGGGTCTATACACTCACGTTGGCTTAAGGGACAGAATATAGTGGATAAAAAGTGTGCAGCTCCTCCTGCAGCCAGCTACAACTAATGTGCTTCAACAAGCCTCCGAACAGATGGTTTGTGCTACTGTATGTGGGTGTGTGCGTTTGTAAGTGTGAGAAAGTGATGGTGGTGTGCGTGTGTGTGTGTGCTGAAGACAGATGAACTGTTAAGAGTTGAAGAGGCACGATGTGTCCTGCACAACATTTCAGTAAAGCAGTTATGTAATCACAAACCAGGTAAGGCATAAAGCTGTGCTGCCAGGCCTGCTCTACAGTCTATCATCTACTATAGATGGGTCGCACAGGCCCACATGGTCCACTTACTGCACATCATGATGTGTCTACTAATGCACTGCACATCTCTATCCACCATCCCTCCTGCTCTCTGATATGGAGGCAGGTACTGTGAACACTTCTGGATATAGAAAGGTTTTAGCACCTCGTAAAAGCATGTTGGAATCACACAATGTGTGACTGACTGTGTCTCTGTTTTGACATTGTGGTTTTCTGATGCCACTTTATAAATAGAATACCTCTCAAAGTGTCCTGTTTATGCTCATTCTGTTTGCAGCTATGCTTAACTTCAAATCAATTTGTCCCAAAACAAGCCTGCATCATCTATCATTTATGATGGCAGAGAAATTGTTTTACAGGGCATTACACCACCTCCCCCCTCTAGCATTTTGTTTTCCTCCTGGCATTTGGCAAAATATATGATTTATCCTGCTCAAAAACCCACACAATTGTTTATCCAGTTGTCACTTAAGATTTTATTTGCAATCCTTACATCTACTTATGCTTTTCAACCGTGTTACTATTTAGGGTAGGTAGAAGTGTGCGGTATTGTTCTCCATTGGAGGAAAAATTACTAAACTCTCGATGATGAATAGCCTGTGACAGATTATGTGATTTAAGACTACATTTGAAGTCCAAGGAGCAACCTATTCTGTTCCATTCAGCCACTCAAGGCTATGTGTGCTCTCTAATGGAGTAGGGGGGAGCCAATGACTTCTGGTCTTTCAGGGAGACTGGCTGTCATTATGCATTTGTATTAAATCCTAAGTCACAAGGTTGGTGAGCTACTATATCTATTTTGGTTTGAATGTAGTTTGTTTGCATTCACTCATGGATTGGATTAAGACACCTTTAAAATGGAAAAAGAAAAAAAGCTTCTTTGGGCCAATCATCGTCAAAGAATTCACTGTTCACTTTTCGCCAAAGTGCAGTGTTATCACTTGGGCCTTTGGCTTCTCTCAAAATTCATGTTCATAGACTCACTTACTCACTGATAGACTCAAATATTACAAAGTAGAGTGGGAATTTGAGTCATCGATTTAATTTGACAGATATCTCCTCGAGAGGAAGTGACAACGAAATATGCTTGAAAATTGACTGACAGCATCCATGAGGATGTCCAAATAAGAGAACAACAGGTCAGTGTGAGGGGGAATGAAAGAAATCCATTGACTTTGAAGACATATCCAACCTACAAAGTTAAAGGAATAATTTGACATTTTTGTCACCGGTGATCTCTTAGTGGGGTCCTGAACTCTTTGAGTGCAATTTACATATATTCTGTGTGTGTGTGTGTGTGTGTGTGTGTGTGTGTGTGTGTGTGTATATACACATATGTATATCTGTATATATATATATGTATATATACATGTATATGTATATATATACACACACACACATATATATATACATACACATATACGTATACATATATGTATGTATACATATGTATATATGTGTGTGTGTGTGTATGTATGTATGTATGTATGTATATATATATATATATATATATATATATATATATATATATATATACTTGACAAAAACCTACTCATATCCACATTTGGAGTGTTTATAAGAACAGCAGAGACCCAAATGTGACTACAAAGGCCCACAAAAAGTGAGATTTGCATAATATGTCCCCGTTAAAGAATATGAGATAGGTCATAGAGTAGCCTGCAGGATGACATCTGGGTTCTGTCATATGTTATCACTGTGCCACGCAAAAGCTGAGATGGCTTATGTACAGCACTGTGTTGCTGCAGGTCAAAGTGGAGAGTGTGCGTGCGTACGTGCATGTATGTGTGTATAGGAGTGGATGTGTGAGTGAAACGATTGAGACTCTTTGTGTGTGCGTGTGCGTGTGTGCGCCACTGCAGGGTATTTTATTGTTTCGTTAATTAATCATTAGGAATTTACTCAGCGAGGATTATGATAATGGTTTAATTGTTTAAGCAATTCATCAAGCAAAAATGGCAAAATATATTTTTTGGGATGTTTTATATCATTACAAATCGACTATGTTGGTGTAGGTGGTGGTGTTTAAAAAAAACCCTGAGCAACCAGAGGTAGGCTACATATTTCGTAGCTATTTTCTGACAGATTAAACTGTCAATTGATCAGAATGAAATAATCAACTGATAGATTATCAATCAAAATCATGATTATTTGTAAGTGTGTATGGTTGCTGACCTTGTTCTTTCTGTTTTGTATGGAAATAAAATAAAAAATAATATTTTTAGTTTATTTTAGAAAAATTCCAAAGATATTCAAATTACGAAACTGAGAAAAGCAGCAGGTTTTGGCGAGTTTACCATTATTATTATTATTATTATTATTATTTTCCAATTTGGAAAATTATTTTGTATGTTAATGTGTTTCCTGTCAATTTTATCTGCATTGTAATTTATTTTTTAACTGAATTTTGAATGTGACCCCATGAAGAAATGGGGATTTGAGTTTAAAAAATTAAAGAATTCCTTTTCTCAATGTCGTAAATAATAGTTGCAGGTGAATGTTGTTCACTAAGTGTTGCTGTATTAGATTGCGATATAGTTTTGATTCTGTATCTACAATATTAGAGTACCATTCAGGCATCTGTACAGTGTATCGCCAGGGCAAATACATATCTGTATAACTGATGTGACCTGTGTTTCTCATTACCGGCCTCATGACTGTTTAGCCTTCAACAGCCTCATGGTGGCCTGTCGAGCTGCATGTCTTCCTCTCTTCTTCAGTAGCAGACCAGTTTCTATTAAAGACTCAAGAGGCTGCACCACCTTCCTGTGAATAATGTATGATTGCTCTGGTGTTGGTGCTCTGGTGTTCATACATTTTTCTTACAGTTGTAGGCTGACGTCTTTTAGATGTTGATGCCTTTGATGCATTTCAATATGTGGTTGTAGTGTTGTATGGTAAGCATTCATACCAGGTTATATTTCGTATTTTATTATTTGGGCCAACGATAGAATTGTGAGAGTTAAGAATGAATGCTGCTATAATCAGTTTCTTTAATCAGTGTAAAATATATTAACCGCAGACCTGCAGCTCTCCTCAGTTGGTTAGCAACCAGCTTGAAAGATGTCCAAGATGTTATTGTAGCATCATGTCTGCTAGATGAGTGAATAGCAAATTTCTGTACTGTTTACAGCATGTTACACTCCCCCCAAGTGGCTAAAAACAAATATTAAACTACTGTCTGGTCCTTATCTTATGTAGTTCAAAAACAAATTATTACAAAATGAAAACCATTGACATTTTCCATCCCAAAAGCACATTGCGCTATTTCATAGACCCACATGTATTTGTCTGCTTTACTTGTGCCATGAAGTTAATTTCCATGTGCTTGCAGTAAAGGATAAAACACAAAGGTGTTTGCACAGCAAACAGAGATACAAAGGCACGGAGTAATAATGACGAGAGCTCCCAAACAAAGGAAACAGGCCAAAAGGAAATTGCTTATTTTCCTGAAATGTGTCTCTCTTTTGGTCTGGAGCCAAGCCATAAATAATCAAAGGAACTGATCTAACAGGCCTCTTCCAGGAACAGGAGCAGTGATACGGTGACCCACTAGACAGGGCTCTATGGTACCTTGCAGAGAGAGTTCTCTTGTCACTTCCCTGCTTTGATTTATTATCCAGACACTATGTTGCAGAGGAGTTGAGCTCTGGGGACACTAGTGGCCGTAGTTCTGGATATTCCCAAACCACCCTTTGATGCTGCAGCCCACTGAATGTGTGATGAATGGGGATGTTGGTGTGTATATGGTAAGATCCAGGCAGCGCTGAGGATCTCTGCACTTGTGTTTGAGGGAGGATGTCCATTAGATTCCCTAAGGAGGTTGTTTTTCTGATGCTTTGAAATCTAAACAGGGTACAGTAGAGCTGCGTACTGAAACCTAAAATAGACAAGAGCACATGCTCGAAAAAGAGTGACGCTACCCTTGAGAACAAAGAGCAATGACTGAGATCAGAAGGCGCTGAATCAATATGGATTTGATGGATAGTACGTTCAGTGTGATAAAACACGAGTCCTGTTTTGGGTTTTCAACGCTTGGTGTTGACTTCTCTCATTGTTCATTTTGATCATATTTTCCATGTGTGGTGTCCAGTTCACTGCACTCCAGTCAAAATGTTTGAACAGGAGGTGTTGTTGGCTGTTTTTGCAGATTTGATATGACAAAAACATGAGCCAATCCAACCTCCACTGCATGAGAATAATAGGATGATGTATTCATTCACCTGTGCTTCCTTGTTATGATACAAGCACAGAGGTAATCTGAAGTTGGCTCTGAACTGCACATACTGTATACGGATGGTGACAAATTAAAGGATCAAGTGTGATAATAAGGTTTCTGCTCCCATTTATTTAATTTGCTTCCTGTCTGTGATTCAGCAAATAAGCACATTTAGGAACAATTTATGGAAGTTATACTTATGTGTAGAGCTGATCAGTTGATCATTTTGGTATTATAATTTCATAATCATATCATATCATAATTTGTCTTCTTTATGGGTTTAAAAAAAACTAATATGAATGATTTAACTGAAAATAAGAAGAAATTTGTTTCATTTTTCTGGCATTATATTGACAAACCCTAAGAAAATAATCAACAGAATAACTAATGATGAATATAGTTGTTAGCTGCACCACCAACCTGTTTTAATGTTTTTTGACCTTTAATTCTTTGATTGCTATTGACTTACATATGTACTTATAATATATACGTCAAAGTGGTTTTTCGGCAGCGGGGACAAAAGAGCACTCTCACACAGCCTGTGAGCAATGGGGCTTCTGGGATTTGTAGTCGGGTCATAAAGAGACGGTACAGAGATCAAAGTAGGAAGTGAGGACGATCACTATCAGAGAATAAACGGGCAAAAAGTGGTGATTTTGGTGAAACTGGCCTCTGTTCTCCTCCGGATAAAGTAAGACTGGTATCCTTGATGAAATAAAGAGTCACTCTTTCATTTGAGCTTTTATGTGTTTTCAGAGTCATAGTACAAAATATTCTGTGAATCTCAGAATCACCAAAAATGCTGGCACAAGGCACTTTTTTATAAAACGGCTGGCACTTGATTAGTTAATCTATCAATCTAACTATTTTCTGATATTTATGAGGTATGGCTGTAAGTGCACAAGTGAAGATGAGACTGCTGATTTAAATTGCTGTCTGGCCACAAAGCAGTCATTTAAAGTGTTTTTTTAATTCATTTTAACTTTGATTTTTATGTTGATAGCAATTTATCAATTGCAGTAGTTTCTTTTTTTCATTCTATTTTTTCCATTTTTGAATAATGCAATTTACCAGAATAATTTGTGCCATTTTATTTCTTCTTATTATTTTTTTTTTTTTCCATCCAGGATAGTCTCGTTTTTCAAGGGAGTCCGGGCCAAGATGGCATAAACAAGCTTCACAAATTGAGATTCAATTGATAATTTTACCATTTAACATCTGCCACTGGCACATTTGTAACAGTAATACAGTGAAGATAACAGCAGTCACCCAATTACCCCAACCCTCCTGTTGGCTCTGCAGCACAACCTCCTGTATCTGTGTCTTTTAAAAGCCAGCAGCTTCCTCTGGAACTGCTCGCTAGCCACAATATACAGCACCGGGTCCAGGCAACTGCTTATGCTGCACATGGCCTCAAAGAACTCATAGGAGGCATAGAGGACGTTGGTGTTAGATGGCGTGACCTGGTTATGGATCCTCATGAACACCAGGGTGATGATCATGACGTGGTACGGCACAAAGGAAACAGCAAAGACAACTATGGCAGCAGTGATGAGCCGCAGAGGCTTCCCACCGGCCCGCTGGGCTCCTCTGTGCCTTCTGCCCCTCGGGAGACGTCTCAAAACACGAACTGTCATTATGTAGAAAGACAGCATGACACCGAATGGTAGCAGGAAGCCTGTTATTGTTCTGATAATGGTGATTGTCTTGACGTAGATAAAAGGGCCCTGGATGTGGTCCATGCACACAGTGATGTTCTCTGGTCGCTGAATAGCAAAAGTTACAAATAAGTCAGGAATGGAACTCAGGACCAGCAAGACCCATGCGCAGACTGAGCACAGCTTGGCTTTGCCCACATCCCACCAGCGGAGAGAGCTGATTGGGTGCACTGTCCCTACGTAGCGATCAAAACTGATCAGAGTGAGGAAGAGGATGCTGCCGTAAATGTTGATGTTGAAGGAGATCTTCTTGAACTGGCAGAAGATCTGAATGTCCTTCAGGTACGGCCTCTGGAGGGTGAAGTAGAGGGTGAAGGGGAGGGTGAGGATCCAGGCCGAGTCGCACAGGGCCAGGTTCAACAGGAAGAGATTGCTGGTGCTCAAGGTTTTCCTGAAGCAGGAGTAGTTGATTAGAGCTGCTACGTTTCCCAGGATCCCCACCGGAAGGGCAAAAGAGAAGAGAACCAGCAGGACGTAGCAGTACCACTGGCCATTCGCAAACTGGCCGCAGAATACTGTCGACTGGTTCAGGAACTCCAGAAACACCTCTGGGATTGAAGGACAGGAGGTCGAGTCAGTTTTGCTCATTTATTATTAGTGTAATATACTGATATGTTTTGAGGAGTAAAAGAGTATTGCAGCGTTTTCCTGTTGCACTCAATAGCGTCTGATTTGACGTTTTTTCAATTTCTTTTTTGTTTTTTGTTTTAATCAAACCATAACCACAACTTTGTCTGAATTTGCACTGTTTGGATGGCTTAAGTTTATTTCTTATAAGCACAATATTTCACCGTCAGTAGTTGCCACATGCAGATATGGCAGAAAATGAACATTACAAAATCATTGGCATCAGAAAATGATGATGTTTGGTCATAATTTGGGGTTCTGCAGAAGTGACATATGTATATTGGCATTGTTATTGGACGACATAGTTGAAAAAGAGCGATCAAAACCAACGCAGTAGAGACTGAGATGCAGTTTCATGATGTCTTTTGTTACACCCTCAATGACGAGTAAATGCTCGTCTCTTTCAGACTTCATGTTTCATGTAACACAAGCTTTCTGTTAAAATGTCTCCTGAGTAATTTTCTTGTCCACTCTCTAACTGCTGCAGAGCCACAAAAGACATTATACTGTTTTCAAAGACTGCGGAGTACTCGCTGTGACTAATAAATAGACTTTGACATGGAAAAAATAGATGAAGTGTCCCTTAAACACAGCAGAAATCCAGTCAAATAAGACCACCACAGCACCTCTATAGTTTCTTTTATTTAACTGTCAAACTGGAGTAATTTATACCAAACTAACTCATGAATACTTGAAGCTTTACATGAACCCTCTGGCATTACATGCATCCTTTTGATTAACACACCTAATAAAGAGATGATTGCTATTTGACCCACATCAAATTACTAAATTCTATAAAGCGAGGTGTATAAATCATAATGGTTTTATTTACTTTCTTTGTGAAACACAGAGGATATACTGTATGATATATTTATTTTTAGTTGGCTTTACTTTTCAAGATTTAAACAACTTCCAGAATAATGCAGATCAACGTCAGTTTTATTGACTCTGCCGGTAAGCTCTGCTGTCAGAGAGTACTTTAGGTAAGATGTGTTCTCTCATGCTCTCCAGAGCTCTTTTATATTTACAGAATCTGTCTCCATAGACTCTGAACGTCACCGGCGTGTCCAGGAAGCAGGATGCTTGACTGTCTCTTGCGAGCAATGATAACCTGGGGACTGTTGATCTCTTACCAAAATGTCAGCCTCTGTTTGCACTTAATCGCAGATAACACTTTATTTTATTCAGGTGACCAGATCTCCACAATTACATTTAGAGCACATATCCACCAAGATCATGTACCCACTGAAAGGCAGAAATGTCTTAATGTTATATTTTTTTAAGAAGTACAATATGTTATAATTTAAGTATTAAACACACACAGCTGTCATACAGTTACAGTCATTGTAGAAGTGTATTTGTAGCGGTATTTTAAACAACAGGAAAATTGAGGAAAAAAAACTTAAATACAAATTTGTCATTATTGTATCAAACATTATTATTCTATTTATGTAGACTATTGTGTCTTTGACCCTAAAACGTATTAAAATCAGAGTGGGGTTTAGATTCCACTCACCTCCTTTAGTCGTGTCAGACCTGTTGCTGTTGAAGAACGGTATCATGATGAATGGAGACGGCGATCACATCTCAGGTCGCCTTCACTCCTCCTCCACCAGCTGTATGCTTCTCATCTGTCAGGAGCTGTAGCTGCTCTGCCTTACCTGCGAGACTGTGTGCATGTGTGTGTGCGTATGTGTGTGTGTGTGATACACGAAACTGAGGATTAAACAAAACCACTCTTTAAACATCTACTGTAAGACATATTCAGTAATTGCTTGTAGATATGCGCCACTGCAGGCGTTTAACTGCTACAGTAGTTCCACTGTTATGTTTGTGTTTCTGCCTCCAGGGTTTTTTTTTTATGTCCTGTTGGTTGATTACACCTATAAATCTGCCATACTTTATAACCCAAGAGAGCACTTCCCAGAAAGTTTTGCATGTGATCTCATTATCTGAGAGGTGACCATAATGTTTGCAATTTATCTCAGGCAATGAAACGATTCAGCCTGGACTGAGTGGGAATCCAAACTCTTTTATTTGTACAGTTACCAGTTGATTAGGCACAAACACACACACACACACACACACACACTAAAACTCATACAACAAATAAGGGTTATTTCTGCTATTTAGCCAGCCCTCGTTGATATAGATGGGACGGACAAATTAATAGAAACATCCTTTGGTTTATTGCATGGGGATTTTTTGCATAAATGTTAAGCTCCACTCTTTATAGGTACGCTGATAAACTTGATACACTCAAGCCCCAGTTTCTTTGATGGAACTGCTTCTACCATTGTATTTGTAACTTACCTGCTGATAATGTGGAATGTGTGTAATCATCATTGTTTTGAAGACACTGTAGAAGTTATTTATATTGAAATTGCAGTGTTGTGTTCATGCTGATCATTAGTTTTAACAGAAATGGGCCATTGTGGATATAGAGAAGGCTTTATTTGCATCATCATTTTCCACAATGCTATGTATGTCTGCTCAACAATTACACTGAATTCAGACACATGTTAAGTATTATATAATGGGGCACATTTAGTGTCCAATGTTTTCTTCCCACTAGGATTTTTTTTATAACACATTTTATTATTTTTAACTGTACACAAACAATGTACAGAAGCAAGACCCCCCACCCCAACAGACAGCACTAAGCAGAGTTACAGATTTATACAGATGAATGAAGGAAAGTCAGGTGTGTGTCCATTTATCACCACTGGATGGAGACACAGCTATATGTTTGAGTTTAATTTGGAAACAACTTGAGGAGAGGTGCATAAGATCTCATTCTAAATAGAACACTACAAATAGTGTGAGAGAAATGTATTTAAAGTATAATTGTTTTACAGTGAGTGACTGAGTCAGTGGATGTGTTAGCAGTATTGATCAGTGCAAGATAAAATTAAAGCTTTTTTTTGTTGCGTGTGTTTGTGTGTTACTGCTTTGTCCATGTGCTGCTGTTGTTGTCCCTCGTAAATCAGGGTCTTCTACCATTGGGAGGTGCAGTGACTCAAACGGCTTGGCTGGATAGTCTTGAATCATCCCCTCTCCTCGTTAAATCCTGCCCATATAGGCTGTCAGAGGGCGACCGTGCTCGCTGGCGTGGCGTGCTACTTTAAAAGTCAGATCTGCCGATACACACTGTGCGCCTACATCCAAACCAGGGCTCATTGGCACTGGAGGCAATTAAGTTTACCCATGCAAGTCAATTCAATTATGCATCTTTGATGAGCCCTGAAATACCACAGTGCAAGACGTATGGTGTGGCCTCACACTAAGCCACTTTGCTTGTGCTAAAACCCCACAAAATGTGAAAGACTATCATGACTAAGCAAATGTATATTCTTATCTGGAAGGCTCACTGTCAGTAAATAATCAGAGTTCAAACAAACATTGCAGGCAAATCTGTTGCTTCATTCATTATAGCTGCACTTTAACTCAACAGAGATCCTCATCTCCACAGGAATCTCAACATCTTTGTCTTTGTGTGTGCAGTGAAAAAAACAACTCAAAGTGAGCAAACTGCGATTGAACAGCATGTAAAACTATTGGAGAGTGAACCAGCCAGGCTGTAATGAGAAAATAAATGGAGCATTCTGCTGCGTGTGTGCGTGCGTGCGTGCGTGCGTGTGCGTTCGTGTGTGCGTGTGTGTATAGACACAAACACTATGAGGCCTCAGAGGGACTGTAACTCAAAGGTATGCTGACTGTGCTGGAGGAGAGAAAAACAAAGAATTGTTCCTGGGAAGATGGCCGTTCCGGATTACAGCTCGCAGACCCTTAAAGTGTGTGTGTTCAATATGTTGTGCAATATGTGAAGTCATGGAAACAGAGGTGTACAGCCTCACTTCCTCATGTAGAGTAATTAACAGTAAATTGAATAACATTGAAGAAGTTGATGGTTGGGGTTCCCTGCTTGAGGACTGTTCATATTAGGGATATCTCAATCAAGTCCTTTAATATTAATATTTATATATAAATGCCAATATTGAGTCAATACTTGTATTTTCATAAATGTTGATTAAACTTGTATCTGGCACGTTGAAAAAGCAGCTGCAGCTATTAAAATGGGAAAAAGGACCTGAAATGTTCTAAAAAAGAAGCGGCATCACTCTGATGGAGCTACAGTGTTATGATTCTTTTATTTCTCTGTTGATTAAATCACAGTTAGTCATAATTATTGAAAAAATTAGAAAATGTAACCATAAAAGCTAAATGCATTTTTTGCCTTTGCAGTCAAGGACGCTTGTGCTTTTTGTCACTGGTTCCTTTCTTCTACAGTACAAACTTGCAAGGCTATGGAAAAATAGTCTACGTCAGTCACATTACCACCAGCCTCACTGAGAATCTACAGGGGAGAACAAAATGATACCATTGTTGCATTATGGGAAATGGATTCAGTGTTTTAAAGCACACAAAAGACTAAACATTTGGATATATCTGCCTCTGTAGCGTAAATTTTTAGATTTTCTGTTTGATTTCATCTGTTTTATTTGCTAATCCTATTTGACCCAAGCCTGATGATGCTAGTAACACACGCCCAAAACATACAAAGTAGATTGCTTCTGTTTTGAGCAATGTGGGAAGTAGAGGTTTATTACATTATGCATCACACATTTTTATAAATATTTAAGGTAAAACAAGAAGCTAAGAGTCATATAATACACCTTGTTTTCCTCAGGAGTTCTGCTGGGCGCTGCCACCAGCAGAGCTGGTCTGCATACGTGTGCTGTGCAGAGGATTGCTTATCTGAATCAATCTCTTGCTCTACCAGAGAGCTATATCTCCATGATTTGATTCCAAGCAAAGATTGTGTAAAAAACAAAACAAAAAAAAAAAAAACACCACAGGTCACAAATTGTTTGAATAATTTCTCTAATCATGCAGAACTCACATATCATGCAGACAACAGCTAGCATCAATCCACTCACAGCATGTCCAAGAGACGATGATGATGATGTGTATGTTGAATATTTTCTGTGGGGGCTGATGATAAAGTGTTGACAGATGAAATTGGTCAGGATAAGACAATTCCTTCAAGGCCGTTAGGCTCACTCTGACACCTCAGAGTGATCTTTAATCTTTATCCCAGTGACAGTGTGAGACATTATTGATCTGTGTGACTAATTTACTTACTTTTATCTCCATTTTCGTCGTCATGCATATTAGCAGGTTGACATGCCGTTTGAACCTCCACTGACAGCAGTGTCCTTGTCACGCTCCCTTTAGGTCGATACCTGCGCCTGAAAATGTTCCGCGAGGATCATGGCTCCTGGATGACCATGTTCTTCAGCACCATCCTCTTCCTCTTCATCTTCTCACACATCTACAACCTTTTCCTGCTGATGGCTGGGAGCATGGAGTAAGCCATTCAATCTCTCTCTCTGGCCCTTTCCTTTTCTCATTCTTTGCTTTCCATTTGTAAGAGCCACTGTACGCTCCCCTTTGGTAGACGTGATTGATCTGAACGTCTGGCCTGAACAGAGATTCGATGGCAGTCTAATTAATCAGACCAGACTTTAAATCACAGGTAGGAGCAGGAGAGGGGAGGGTGGTTAATCCTGAATGATCACCTTTAGCGCCCACACTTATTCTCCCTTGATCTTGACTTATTTTTTGACATATCTCTGGCCAAAAAACAAGAGGTTTTTGCCATATCTATCTCCGTTAATGCCTCAGTTTTCACTCCTGTCGCTGTGACGTACCTCTTGAGAAGCCATTGCATGCTGCAGAGCTCGACACCCACACATCAAGCTAGTGACAGGAATCCGTTTATGCATTTGCAATGTGTCCATCTAGAGGAAGGAAAACATGTCCTTGAAGCCAGCCAGCCAGACCCGAGGTTGCCACGAGGTGATTTACCTTTTTGCGTGTTTGGGCTGTAAAAAACAGTGTGGCAGGTGTCTACTCAGGTACAAGCTGTCAGAGAGAGGCCATGACTGTAATGATATCTGTCTATATAGAGCTGCTCTTCCATATTAACAACAAGCATCACCATCATCCATAAGTTGCAGGCAGATGACAGCTATTAGCTTGCAGCCAAGGTGTTGTGTTTTTCTATGGCCAGAGGGATGAGTTTGTATAATCAGCCCATCTGTCACTCTGGCCAGCATGGTGACACCGGCATCCATCTTGTCCCTTCTCTCTCTGGTTGGCCGAGAAAGAGGGAAACGGGCGGCTGAGCAGAGAGGGGCAGGTCCGCTGAGACGATGAATGTTGCTTGCTCAGGAGAAAGTTACATTTGCAGTCGCAGTGAGTGCATCTCTCACAAAGAGGTTTCCTCTTTACTGCTTCCCATTTCCACCCTGAAATATTGAGAAAAGAGGCCCTTTGAGTCTGTCAGTGCATGTCTTTGCTGTCAGGAGTGCTTCACTAGATGGCATTCAGATAATACTTTAGGAAAAATAAAGAGTTACTTAAATGTTTTGGAAGACATAATACATTATTTATATAATATGATATATAATTTATAGCCATCTATTATGTGACGCATCACTTGTCCAGATATAAAAAGCAGCAACTCAAACAGCCTATTAAACAACTAAATTCAAACACAACTAAAGCTCATCCACGATTGTTTTCCGAGGATGTGTTGAGCTGTGACACCAGTTATTCATTGTTGTAAAGCTCTTCTCACAAAGACAGAGGGTGCTGTTGTAAAGCGAGTGAGCCCACCGACAAGACACCTGAAACCCCCCCCAATTTCCTGCTTGTTTTCTTCTGCTCCAGAAATGTGTCCACTGAGGACATCTCACATCTCTGTTCAAGACCGACATGTAAGAACAATGTTCACACACCGCCAGGATGCATCTCGGAAGACGGTCTCGCAGCTTGCGATAGCGTGCATGTAGCACACTGGGAGAGGATGGGGAGTATGGGTGGACTGGGAGACGTGCTCCATCCCTGACGGTGCAATGAAACTTAAGTCTTCTGATCTATGGCCAAACCCCATTTGCATTGCCCTTCACTTCCCAACCAATATCTCGCCCTGCAGCAAGGCTGTTGTAGTTTTCTCTTTTGCCACAGCATAAAGCAAAAGTACAATATCCCTTTGTAACTGCAGCTACCCCTCTGTGGGAGTGAATGGTGTTTTTCCTTTTCGTTTATACTGAAAGAACAAGCTGCTGTGAGGTATTATTACTGCCAAGGGTTTTTAAAGGGTAGGTATCTTGGTGGGCATGGGCTAGCTGGCTTTGACATCTAGCCATGATGGTGCACTGTGGGGATGCTCCTCTGGTGGCTAGACAGGGTGTCCCACACACACACACACACACACACACACACACACACACACACACACACACACACACACACACACCAGCCACATTGTTCTCATCTCACACCTTGCTCTAGTTCCCTGGGACATGTATGTGTATGTGGGACAGAGGGTGTGTGTGTGTGTGTCACAGAGGGAGGGCTGGCTTAGCGTCTGTCTCCCTGACCTGATGCTGTATCTGCCCGTGCCCTTCGCTCATTAATATGCTTTAATTTTCTTTGACCTTTCGGTTGGTCTTGAGCTTGATTTAATTAAAAATACAGATACATCCACGAGGAAAGAAGATAAACGGCGCCATCAGGACTGTAAACAATCAGCTGATAAGAGATTGCATATCTTTTTGGATGACAAGTATTTATTCATGATTACTGGTGTGAAATGGATTCATCAAAGCCATTATGCTCCACACTTTGTAGTCTCACACATGTCCAACAGTGCCAATATTTAAACAGCTACTTCTATAGGTCAACAGCTATCAACCTGTTACCTGGCTTATATCATATCGGGTGGTGGGCTGTCCATTGTGGCACCGTGGGAGCTGTAAACCACACTTGTTACCAAACCCTCACATCTGGGCGATTTGCATTTTAATGTAACTGTCAGATTAGGAGAAGGCTGTTTATGTGAAACCAGGGGAGTGTGACCGCCCAGCGAGTTTGACGGACTTCATGAATGTTTTGTCACGCCTCACAATCCCATTCCACCATCTTACGGCGCCATTACCAGCCAAAATCAGCCCCTAATTAGATGGTGTTATTTAATTAAGACGGCCCACTGCGAGGCGTACACATTAATCATGACTAATTTAGAGAAAGGTAGTAGTGAAGTGTGTAAAGGTGGAGGGGAGGAGGGAGGGAGCTGGAGTGGGACAGTCAAGTGGTAAAATGACTTCTGTACTGTTTGTTGCCAAGTAAAGGGTTAGATGGATGGCAGGAGGGGAAAGACAGCTGAGCGATGGAAGGGTGGAGCAATGGGTGGAGGAAGGGCTGCAGCCGGTGGATATCTTTGAAGAGGAGGAGGGAGGATGGACGTGGCATTTGACGACAGAGATGCACTGAGCGGGATTAGACCCCATCGTATGAGGGTATTTGTTTACTTTTGTTACCATGATCCTTTGCACTGAGTGCATGCTAGTCCCCTTCGTCTGTCTGTTTGCTTGTCTGGGACTAAGCTGGGTAATACCATGGACAAGTGGATTTAAAAAGCTGAATAAATACTATGTTGCGGTATTTATGTAGATCTATTTCATCCAGTCACACATGGGACTAGCTGCAGCCTACAGCAGCATGTTTCAACAACGCAGAACGCGTTGATCTGGAAATGTAGGACTAGTCAGATATTGTGTTGAGCAGTAATGTGAATACTTTTCGTTAAACGGTTACAAATTGAAATTCAGCAATTACATTACAAAGATCCCCATAATGCTCAGTTACTCGACATCTGTATACCGGTTGGTTTCGCTGTTTTACTGGATGTTTCTATCAGTTTGGTCAGTATGTGTTCACTGCACACTTTCAGTCTATCTGCTAGCTTGACAAGCTGACAAAAAAAAATTCTCAGATCCATGCTACTCATTTGTGGCATTTGTTGCTTTTTGCATGCTGGAAAATGAAAACAATCTTTGGCTTTTGGACCGTAAGATAAAACAATAAATAGCTGGTGTGGTAGACCAAAAAAATGAATCAATTTCTCATGAAAATAACTGTTAATCTATAATGGTAATAATCATTAGTCGCCGCCGTAAAGGAAATCAACCCTACTACAAATGGCTAATGGCTTTACTATTAAGACTTGACATAGAAACCTGTGGCTGTTTGTAAATTACATTAAATGTCTCACATTTTAGATTCATTGATCTTTCTTTGCCTTCTTCACTCTGCCTCTCTCATACTTTCACACACCCACACCTACTTTCTAAGCATATCTGCAACGGCCTTTCACACTCCTACGCTGCTATCTTGGAAATTACTCATTACCTATTTAGTGAGTGTTTAGTTAGTGTAAAGCTTTCCCTACAAAGTAATTTTATCTGAAACAGACTGTTTGCTATGTGAAACAGTGAAGTCGGTCATTTCCACTCTGATTATATTATCCTGCTTTTTTCTGGGACAGAGGGGAGCGGTGTCGGCGATGGCTGCAGCTCCAGACCTCCTCATACCTCACTGTCATATGAAGAGAAACAGCCACATTGTAAACAATAAACATCATAACCTTGACAGCAGAGTGCATCCACTGGGAATATACGATATGTACTAAATTATAGATTAATGTACGTATGTGTAGATAGAGGGGAGGGGTGTTGTAGCAGGACAGATGGATTGTCCATGCATGTGTGAATGTATCTGCGTAATACCACTCTGCTGCATACAGTCCTCAGTCTTGTTATCACTTCCTGATGCTTCACCACAACTATTAATATCTGATAGTATTTCAGTTGCAATGTTTTAAGGCTTTATGTTTTCTTACCAGTCGGCCAAAATCTTTGAATTTTTGTGTATTATGTGGAAAAAAAACATAAAATTTCTAAAACTAAGAATACCATTTAAAACACATAGGTTTTCTAGAAAAATAAAAAACTAGTAATTGTAACAGGATACAACAGCGTTTACCAAAAGCTGACATTTTAGAGATGCACATTTTTCACAGGGCAAAGATAACGTGTACAGTGAAAGCAAATATATTCAAATAAATACTTTTACATAGATAGAAGGATAAATATTTTATTAATCCTTAGGGAAATTCAAGAATTTTGATGATGCTCACAATGTGACGTTTACATGAACCGTAGAGGAACCTATATTCATGTCCCAGTTCACATGATTCTAATATTATCCAGGTTGCTGATCATTTGCAGTCATTGCAGTTGTGTCTTTGAGTTCTCTTTTGATTCCTCCTTCTAAACTTCTGACTTTTACTCTCATTTCAGCAGTTTTTGCTACATACCTTGGATGAATAAAGAATGTATTCAGAATGAATACATTCAGAGTTCTTCAGCTAGAATATTCTGAAATCATAATATGGTCATGCGAAATATAACCAAGATGCATTTTAAAAGAAAGAAATAAAGTAATTATGACTCTTGTCCATCAATAGCAAAGGAGCAAGATGTGACTTTATCACAGAGCAACAAATTCCACAGAGGAAGGAGGTTGTGGACAAATGGATGGACAGACTCAGGGGACTGCTGTTCATTACTGTCAGTCAATTTTGGTTTCTTTTAACTACGACCACGATTGTTCCGTAACCAACTTGTTATTATTGTAACAGTGACAATGAAGGCCTACAGTGAGGATAAACCCAACCTCAGCTATCACCTTCATCTCAGAATAGAACACAACCTCAATGTATAGTAATAAAATAATATACTGTATTTTGTTTTTTTATTTGAAGGACTTGCTAGTATTCATAAAGATACACAGAGACCTGGTTTTGGACACTTCTGTCCTAATCCAGAGCTGATAAGGGGACTGGAGGGCCTGATACAGGGCTGTCCAGGATATTGCAGAATGGTATTCACTCCTGCTCCTGACCCAGGGGAATGATAAGGACTAAAGGACTCAATCTCCAGCCAGTGTAATACAATACGTGGGCTCCTTCTGTGCTGAGTGATGAATTGAGATTGAGTTTTAAGTTGCCTTGGGAGATGCTCTAGTGATAGTGAAAACAGGGTGTATTGACAGCTTTATTCTCCCTGGTAACTACAGCTGCTCAGCATACTGTAAATATGACTTTAGGTACCGTTGTGCATGGGGAAAGGGCAGGCAGTGCATTTCAATGTGGAGCCAGCCAAGGTCACAATTCAATGTTCTGAACGAGTCCAGTCTTTACAGGGCAGAAGAGGTCACTGTGTCGGCACGGTCACTAAATCCTAATAAATTCTGTCTGGCAGAGAAAACAAGTTTATAAAACCCAGTATGAAGGCCTGTGTCCAAGTGGACAGTGAAACAATTAATAGAAATCAGAGCATTGATGAGTCAGAGTAGTGAAAGCTCTCTCAGCAGCATATTTTATAAGCTTAATTACTAAGATTCTCATGGGCCGTGGAAATCCTTCAGTTGTGACTTTGATATAAAATAAAATTAAACCATAAACCTTTTTTCTTTCAACTTTCTATATGGAGTAGTGCAGTAGAAAGCACTTGGTTTGTTGCAAAGTATGACATTGCAAGTGTTTTTGGCACTGTGCTGCAGTGTGGGTTGTTGAAAATGAAAAATGAAATCCGTTTTGGATATGCTTTTAAAAGTTTAGAAAACTAAACTTATTTACATGGCCAATCCATTACTAAGAGTCCTCTATCAAGGTGAAACTGTAAGGTTTAATGTACTACCAGTATTTACACATTTAAATTTGAATCAGCTGCATTTTACAAATTATATAAGTGTATATATAATATTTCTAAACTGCAAATTCATGGCAGAATATTTTGATAATAACCATTTCAAGGTCTTATTAAAAAATCAGATATGAGGATTGAGAACAGTGTAAAAACAATTTAATTAATCCATAAATTGATCAATGGAAAAATATTTATCAATTATCTTGATAACCGAGTAATCCTTTTAGTCACCCTTTGAGTAAAAATGTCAAGAACATAAATTACAAAAATAAATACTGGGATTTGTAGCTTTTTCTTACCCATGTTATTGTTAAAAGAGTCAGCCAGAACAAGCAATTTTAATATTCCACCTTTTTGTGTTCTTCGGATTGCTAAATTAAGAATACAATCTCCAAAATTATCAACATTCACCATAATCTTTTGTTGAACCCCCCCAAATTTAATATCTTTGTGTTTTGGACTGTTGGTCTGACAAACTGATTTTAAGCCATCACCATGGCTAATATGAAATTGAAATTGGGCTTTTTTTCCCTACCATTTTCTAATTAACCAACAGATTAATCAAAACTGATAATGATCAGTTGCAGCCCTATTGCTGCATGTTATTAAAAAGCTCTGACTGTGAGCTCTAATACAATAATATTGAATTACTGTGCAGTCTATCACAACATATAAAGCAATCTTCATCTTGTACACAATTATAAAAAAAAAACAATCTGGCACACAGTGTGTGTTCCATTGTATGATGAAAACAGCAATAGTTTGACTGGAGTGAATGTGGAAGAATTATAAAATGAACATATTTAATGTTAGCTGAACAGACACAGAAGATTATCATCAAAAACTCAAGCTTCATCTGACTAAAAAGGAAGGAGTCTCCATCAGCCGTTCATCCAGTCGCCTTCACACTTGTACTGCTGAAGGCCAGAGAGGTCATGCAGTGCAAGCTCCTGGGGTCAATAGGACATATTTATTAGCAGTGTGTTATGCTCCCTCTGTGTAATGTATTGAGATGGGACCCCTATTAACTGTGAGATCACTGTTGGGTGCAACTCGCCCTCAGTCAGTGTTCATATTGCTGAGGGATGCATTAATGTCATGCTAGGTGTTTTGTCCAGGACCCAAGGAAGTGCAGTGTGAAGTTGATTTTGAATGGACACTGCGCCAATAAAAATAAAATGCAATGAGAAAACTATTATATTACCAACCGCAACTTTTAAACCCATGCAACTTTCAAAATCATCACTATGACTTCTTGGCACCAAAGATAATTAAAGCAAAGTAAAACTGGAATTATCCTGTAGATGACCACTTTAATGCAACAGTTAAAATGGCCCTTTCCACTGGTTAATGTCACACGGGGGTAACTCTGTACTCTGTGTAGCGCAGAATTGTAATTTCTTGCCTGTGATGGAAGAAGACTTTGAAAAGCATTGAAATGTCCTTGAATATTTTGTCTGAACAAGTGTGGGAAACCTGATAACATTCCACAGAGGGTCAAATCTGCCTGAGCCGGCCGTGCTGGCACTGACACTGCCACAGGCTCTGCGATTAAGCCACGGGAGCCATTTTGGGGCTGATTATTCATGGTGCTACTGTACTGATGTTCCACTACACTGAATTCTCTCATTAGGTCATCCAGCTCTAAAGGCCATTAAATTTTCAGTCAGCATGAATAAGTCAGAGAGTTCTGCCTCTGATCATGCAGTGCGAAGAGTCCCCAAACTCATCATAGGTGCTCTGCAAAAAATAAAAAAACCTCTTTCAGCACAGGGGTAACATTTGCTGAATTAAATATGTGAGGAGGGCACGGGTTGATGGCAGGGAAGATTTTTTTTTTTTTTTTTTACTAGATTTAAAGCCTAGCATGTGGTGTCAGACAGCGTGTCCAGAAGTATCGATCAGAATTTTGCTGCGGGTAAATGACTCCCAAAGGGATCTCCTTGGTAACTGGTGTAGCGCCAAGCCACTGAATGTCTAACTGACTTAATTCAGATATAAATCGCCATTCCAATCAAGGCTGTTTTATTTGCGGGCTTGAACGAGGCAATATGTCACCTGCGGTGCTCCACATTTTTGTCAATAAAATTCTGTCAAATCTGTTAAATGCAGACTGCATTGACAACATATGATTTATTGCGAGGAAGAGCATATCTCTAACAATTGCAGTAAACAGGTAGTCTGCATTTTTGGATCAGTGGCTTGCTACGATTACTCATCATTGTTCCGCTGTATATTGCCTATGAGCATTTATTATGCTTTTCAGGTCTGGATTAATATGAAAAGGCACTAGCAATTAACATGAATTAAAAATGAACACCTGCTACATTACAAAGCTGCTACATTAGCTAATAACTTAGAAGGATTAACCCTCCACTGCTTTTCAAGAGATTGTTTAGTCAGTCTGACTCATTTATGAAGTGAACAGCACGCCAAATAGAACTCTAAATGCAATCAGTGTGAAGAAATGGAGATCAACCATCTAGGGGAAGCATATATGTGTATGAGAGAGAGTGAAAGGAAATGATCTGTACACCAGTGAGGTTGTAGGAGAGGTTTTCCAGAGCCCTCTGTGCAATAGAAAACATTTTTATTAGTGTTTTCTGGTGGCCAGAAAATGGCCGGGGGAAAACAAAGACAAATGGAGCCATTGACTTCAAATACGACCCCTTGAAAGCACAGCCAGAGCCCTGTCTATCGCCATCTATTATATTCATGAGTGTGACCTGTGGGGGGTGAGATGGGGCTTGAGGGGGAGGTGATGGGTGCCCACCTGCTCCACTCAGCCTCTAAGACACTGGCTGCCACAAGATCAAACAGGCATCCTTGCTCCCCTCTTTTCTCCCCCTCTCTCCTCGGTACAGGTCCCACATAGGAGGCGACTGACCCACTTTCCCTCCCTCCCTCCCTGTGCTATTACCTGGAGAAAATAGAGTGATGTGCACATGTGTTTGCTGGGTGGGTTTGTGGGGCTGAACAAAAGCCTCTCATCTTCACTTACTGTACCGAGATGAAGGTGCAAACTGGAACTCCAAAGAAAGCATGTCATTTCTTATCAGATACTATTGCATATGAGATTGTTTCTCTAATGGTGCGCCTTGACCTAGTCCATGTTTGGCTTCGGTGCTGCTGCAGTCTGTGTTAACTGAGCTCACTCACATCTAGTGCATTAATGGGGCAGTGTTGGTGGGGGGGGGGGTCTCTCTGGGATGGCAGTGTTGATTTGAAATCAACAAGACATGAGACAAATTTGGCAAACAAATGGATAATTTGCCAAACACTACAGGGCCAAATGAAAGCAGTGATGGTGCATAAATTCCATTGCGCTGGTGTAAATTGTTTACAATCCGCAGGGCTTTATGGAAGGTGCAGCCATCGCTCATTGTTTTCACAGGATCAGATTGATATTGATCGACTCTGACAGCTAGCATCTTGATACTTAGCGGCAGTGACCATTTTCTCTTTGGCTTTGCACTCTCGCTCTGTTGGCTTATTGTTTTGTTTTTTTGTTGGCCACGTTGACGCATTCCTTTTCTGCCTCCTTTTACTACCCTACAGTATACATCATTTTGTCTTTTCACTATTGGTCTTCTCTCCTCGCAGGCCTCACATAGTGACAGAGTACATGGGCATCAGGAATGAGAGCTTTATGAAGATTGCTGCCGTGGGGACATGGATGGGAGACTTTGTCACTGCGTGGATGGTGAGAGCCCAACTCTCATGCCCTAAACATAAGCTCAACTTGCATTTATGAAATGAAAATCATTTTGAATTTTAGTCCTACATCATTAAAAAAACACATTTGCATAAAATGAACTTCCTTAGCCATGCAAGCAGTATGATTTGGTAACTTGCAGATATTCATGATCCCCAAAAGTTGAATCTGAATTTACTTTGGTGATGATCACCTAACAGTCAGAATTTCCATATTTCAAGAAACTAATTTGATTGTTAAATTATATTCTACCAATTTCCACCACCTGTTGTTTTTTCCAAATAAATGAAAACATAGTAAATTGCCTAAACTTATAATATGCTACACCAACATAGCAAACAATTTTTGGCACTGATATGAAAACAACAATTCTTTCCATACTTTATCATTGGAAATATACCCATGTGTTTTAGTTTAATGGAAGGCTAATTTCTCAAATATTAAATAATGTTTCAGTTGTCAACAACTTTGTGTCGACAAATGAGTACAAAAAAGTATCAACATTTGATATTCACTCCTCAGTAAATGTGAGGTTAACTTGCAAATATTCTCAGTGTCATCCAAAATGTCAAACTTGGATGAATGAAACCTAAATTTGGTGGATTTGGTGCTGCTTTGCTGATAAAAATTAAGCCAATGTCTGACAACGAAGAGCCAAGTCTGAGAGGATAAACTTGAGGTAGTGTTTTAGTACCAAAGTAATGCAAGTAATTAACAACACTGCTCTGATGTCTTCAGCTCAGACCAAACTTCACTGGCAGCATATAGGAATATAATTTATTCATCCGCAGTTTTCTTTTATGTAATAAGCATTAGTGCGCTGCAGGGCCGGATGTGCAGCTACATTTAGCCGTGTTTTCGGATCACAGTTCATTTAAATGATATTAAAATCATATGGAGGATACATCATGTAGCCATTTCTAGGTCAGGTGTATCCTCTCAACTGTCGTAAAGCCCTCTGTGTTGATCCAGTGCAATCTGCTACCAAATCCTTAGAGTAACATGCGGTTTGATCTAAGAACGGTCAGAGGAACGCACAGGGAGAGACAGAGTATGTCGGAGGAGAAACCTACCTCTGTTCATTTGTCAACATGAAGAGAGGAGGAGAGCTCCAGCGGGAGTGGACTACCTGTGGTGGGAGGAGTGGGGTTCTGGCACCGGCATGCTCACAGCTGAGACAGCTTGACAAGCTCCCTCACCGGTCGCATTAGTATTCTACAGTACATACTGCAGAGAAAGAGAGCGGATGGAAGGAGGTAAGGAGTAAGAAACAGAGGTGAAGGGGAAAGGGAAATGTAGAAGTCTGGTCTGATGGGAGACAGGGAAGCAGCAAGTGAGAAGATGAATCAGGGAGACGGATGTGTGAGGCCAAGGCAAAGTGCTGATTCCAGAAATTACTCACAAGGTTTTTACATTTGATTAATTCAACAAGGCACTTTGAAGATGACCTCTGCATCTCCTCCGCCTTGCAGATTTGCAGTGTGTCTTCACTCGATGAGTGAACAGGAAGGGCCTGTTTTTGCAATGCTGCAACAGCAGAAACATCTCTCACATCACCTCATTCAAATCTCCATTTCAACACGAACTACAGTATCTGCAGTGTGGCGCTTTATTGACAAACTGACCTTGCCCCTGCAGTGGCTCCACTCAAAGGATATAAGGGAATTCTAATACTCGTATATAAAATGCTATCTGATGCAACGTATCTCTGGAAGAACTTCTCATATTTATCAATAGCAAAGCCATGAACATATCATCAGCTGATACAGGCAGTGGAAGAAGTGGTCCAACTACAACAGTAATAATGGAACAAGTCAACATGTTTTGAAGGTAGTCACAGACTTATTGGTGTTCAATAACAGATGAAGCCTTATTCGATATCAATTATTCAGTATTTGAATTTAAACAGCCATATAGTGACATTTCTGTGTGTTCATAATCTGCATTGTTTCATGTAGCATGTGTACAGTGCTTAACAATCTTTTAAACATTTTTTTTTGTTTCTGTAATGGTAAATTCATCAGTATGTGCAAACTCTTTAATCAAAATTATACATCTTCAATGCTCAAATATAGGTATTGTTGTTCTCCATGAATTTACAGTTTTACAAAAAAAAGCTGAAAAAATAGCAAAGCACATTATTTTTTGATTTAGATGACAAATTACAGTTATTTACTTGCAGAAAAAAAGTGTTTTTGTGGTTTTATGTTTTTCTTGATTCATTTTTTGGGAATTTGGGTACAAAAACATGAACTCAGTTTGAAATTCCTCACTCCTGTTCAAAATGGTGACACATAGTGAACTGACTGAGAAAGAAAGTCTAATTAAAGCACATTATGATGCTGGATGCATAATTCAAATGTGTTGGTGAACAGAAAGTGGATTAATTGCAGTCGGTGGACACAGTCACCGTTTTTACTATTATTTCCCACCACACCCATGTGTGATTGTTGAACATGTAAAGTGTTAACCTCCTCTGTAAATCTCACTAATTACACAAACAAGATATGATTAATTAGGATTTATTTTTTTATACTTTGGTCAGAGACTAACCGTTTCCTCCTGCTGTTAGTCTTGATGTAAACTGTACTTATGTAAACTCATTCACATCTAATCTCAGTAAGTAATATAAGTTTATATGCACTTTCCTTTCTGCAGGTGACTGATATGATGCTCCAGGATCAGCACTACCCAGATTGGGGCAAAGCAGCCAGAAAGTTCTGGAAACAAGGCAACAACAGGATAGTCCTCTTCTGGTACATTGTCTTCTTATTTTGAGACTAGAAAAGCACTCAGAGAGCGCATACCTCCACCGTGGCGCCGACTTTTTTAATTTAAAGTTACCCCCGCCGCCAAGGAGGTTATGTTTTCACCGGGGCTTGTTTTTTTGTTTGTATGTATGTTGGTTT
Organism: Synanceia verrucosa; assembly: GCA_029721515.1. Classification (NCBI taxonomy): domain Eukaryota; kingdom Metazoa; phylum Chordata; class Actinopteri; order Perciformes; family Synanceiidae; genus Synanceia; species Synanceia verrucosa. The sequence goes on from CM056556.1 coordinate 15,968,402, forward strand.
GTCGGTTTGCAAAGTAACTCAAATCCATCCACAACTTTTTGAGTTATTTTGCAAACCAACAAATAAACAAACCCCGGTGAAAACATAACCCCCTTGGCGGAGATAATAAACTGTCTGTGAGACAATGTGTGTCTTTATCTGCAAGCACAAATAATTTCATTTAATTTCTCTACCGACTAGCTTACTAAATGCATTATATTTTCCCAAAAGGCTCTGTAGATGTGTGTACAGTGTGGTCTCTCTAGCCCCTTGCAGGGTTGCACACAGTCAATAGCCGTGTTAATCTTTCCTCACTCAGTGTCAGCACCTTTAATTAGAAGGACAGGGTGAAAATCAATGGACACAGCAAGGTCACGTGGCAAACCATAGCACTGCCTTTCACTACTGGTACCACAAGCTGTGACCCTTAAAGCTGATAAACAAATGCTGCAAACCATGTCTGAAATGCCCATTACTAGACAGCCAAGTAAAAGCGCTCCCTGTTTAGATGTGTTACACCACCAGCGCACGGTCCCAGCGGTGTTCTCAGTGCTGTCAGTCAAATATGACATGCAAACACCTCTTCTGTGGTTCATTTTAGGGTCACAGTGAGAAGTGAAGGACACGAAATGGAGGATACGCTTAAAAATAGTTTGCCATCTGTTTGATTCGTACACAGAGAGGTCAGGACATTTCACACTTCAAAGACAGTTTGCCTGAGGTGTTCAACATTTCCTTTCGCAGAATCGATTCACCTGTGATTAGAATGCAAGCAGTCAAATTGTTCTGTGACTTTTTCTGCAGCCCTTCATTTTATTGACTGATGTCCTCAACGCACGTTGTCATAATCAATGCCGGATTTGACGAGCCTTCGTTTGAAATTCTGAGCTTGAAATATGATTGATAAATGTGTTGCTGGATGTATCTTGTCAATGTGCGCTGAAGGGTCATGGTAAATTGTGAAGGATGGTGCCAGAAATCGTCCATAGCTGTGGAAAAGACTCCCACTGAGGCATATTAAATGCATCTCCCTTACAGTTGATGGGATATGAGGTGGCATTCACTATCTGCAATGCAGCCAGTGGATATGTGTGGTTTGAGAATGCATACAACAGCACAGCAATCACTGGGTGACATTGAGATACAATGCACAGTGGAGAATAATACTAGGCTTTCAATGTGCCTCTCTTCAGATGGCTGAGAAATTTTGCAATAAACAGAGAATGCAGAATTACAGCAGTGTGATGTAAACACAATTCAGAGTGTGGAAGATCGCAGAAATAACAGCAGTTGCTGCATGCAGGTAAATGAAATATTTTGGCTCATGTTAAATATGGAAATACATGGAAATATGTAAGCAGCATTGTTTTCATTTGCATTGTCTCTGCAAATAGACACACAAACACAGTATTCTTTTATGTACATTTATCTTCCTGGGAGCTTTATCTGCTGCCATTTTTCAAATTGAGGTAAAATTGTTGTTCAATACATTGTTGAGTCTGTGAAAAAAGAAGAATTTGTCTGATTTATCTTTTCTTGCGTTTGACAGGGGTGAGAAAATAGAGCTGTTTGTCTTCCAAGATATACTTGTTCATGTCATCTAGTTTGATATTTGAAATTATATTTAAATGTTTTTTTTCAAGGTCTTGTTCTTCTTAATGCGCCTCATTCATTGATTTGTCTTTTGTCTCCTTGCCTCGACCTTGCCTTTCTTCCCTTCTGTTTTCTCATCCTCTCTCCTCTGATTCCTTCCTTTTACTTCCTCCCTCTCTTCTTGTCTCTTCTTGTCTCCTCTCCTTACCTCTCTTATCTCTCCTTTTCCTATTTTCCTTCCTTGTCATGCTTTCCTTTCCTCTTCTTTACTTTCCCTCCTCACATTCTCTCTTCTTGCTTCTTGCCTACTGTCCTTACCTTCTTCTCTGCTCTCTTTCCCTCTTGCCCCTCCCTCCTTTTTTTCTCACCTTCCTCTTCTCTCATTTCTATTCCATCTTTTCCCCCTCCCCCTCTTTTCTTCCTCTCTCTGCAGGACAGTGCTCATCTCTCTGACGTCAGTAGTGGTTCTGGTCATCAGTACAGACTGGATCAGCTGGGACAACCTGAACCGAGGCTTCCTGCCCAGCGACGAGGTCTCCAGAGCCTTTCTGGCCTCCTTCATCTTGGTCTTTGACCTTCTCATTGTCATGCAGGTAAGCCGCTCCCCTGTGGCCAATTAAAAAAAGGGAGCTGGGACGTCTCTTGGCTTACTGTGCTACCCATCTTGCCAGTTTCCCTCCTCCCTTCCTCCTTCTCTTTCTATTCATCAATGGGGCATTGCGGCACAGAGCAGCGAGAGGGGTGTTTGATCACTCTCAGTTGGCATGGACACAAATGCATGCACACCAACACACGCACATATATGTATTTATCTACTCCCACAAATATATAGATATTCAAACAGTTGTTTACTCCTTTACATCTCTCGTTTCAGTCCTTCCATCCCTATTTCCAGACCTCAGCCGTGAACTCACCCTTCCCTTCCTTACTCCCCTGTGAGCCTAGTTTATTTCTTTAATGATGACTCACAAGATTGGAGTTTTTCTCACTTTCTCTCCCCACACAATTTTTTTCCCACAGAACGTCCTCCCTCTCACAGGAGAGTGTACATCAATAAAGCCTGTGTCAGTGGCTCATGAATATGCAAATATGTTTGTCTGGGCAAAAAAATGCATAACTGTGTATTGAAGAGAAAAAGAAGCATTTTTTCCCTCTCAGCTAGCCAGGAGCCAGAACTGCAGGCCAATCATGTATGTGTTTTGACTGCGAGCCTAATTCAACACAGCTCCTCCAAATGCTTAATGAACATATTTCACAAGGCCTTCTTGGTGGGTATTAGAGGACACATTGCAAGACTAATATTTGGTATCCCCTAAATATATATGTTTCTACACTGTTGATTATGCTAATTACTAAGAGCCTGCAATTGCAGGGGGGAATGTCTTCCAGTTTTACAAAAACACCAGTCTACGTAAACCTGGCAAGCACACTGCTGTTATTCCCATGGTAATATGTATTAGAACAACTGCATCACTAAAAGCAATTTCTAGACTTATTTATTGGAACGATTCATTATTTTTAAGCAGGGCTTCTGGCTGCTCTGGCCAGTAATTACTTCACACTGTGGTGTTTTTCTCATTCATTTACTTCGTGATTGTGATTATGCAGATATATAGAAACAGCCTAGCCTACTGTATGCGAGCATTTCCTCACAAGGACACTGTTGTTTCGCTAAGGCTGAGAAAGCCACAGATGTGAGGTGACATCTCCATTTGGACCCACGAGTCTTGGTCCCTCTACCTCAGCGATATATCACTCCCCAATCCCATGGATTTGTTTACGATGGGCCCTTCTCATTTTCTGCACAGTGTACGGCAAGTACATTTACTACAGTTATTTATGAGTTAGCCCATGTTATTGCACTGCCCAAGCACTGGAGGCAGTCTCTACATTCAACCAGTCAATAGGAAATCATCTGCCACAGCCCTCCCAACAGCCTTATTCATCTCCCCCTTAGCATAGGGTGCCATACTTAATCTCTCACCTCCATGAGAAAAGATGGGTGTTGGTGTTCCCAAACTAATTTGTACTCTAATTAATAAACTGGATTTGCTTCCAAGCTGGGCTTTACTCTTTTTTTCATAATTACACCATTTCTCTGCATTTTGGCCGGCTGAATGTCAGATTTCCGCCCTTTGTGTATATGCATATACACATTAACATATGTGGATGATACAGACACACCAATTTACTCTTCCTATGCATGTCTTGGAGACTCATTATTTTATGGGAGGGAGGTACATGGCTTAAATGCCATGCCTGTTAGCACTCTAGCAACAGATACTGCAGATGTGGAGGAGGAATAGAGGACTTAATTAATATCCAGGGGATCACATGAGGATACAGGGAATTTGGTAATGTAATACAGTGAGACGCTATGCAAATAACGGAAGTGAGGGGTAGGTAATTTAAAAATGAAAAATGCTGAAATTATGTGTGCTTTTTTTTTGTATTTGTTCTATTTTCTGTCATAGAGATGAGAAAAGCTAATTTGTAGATCACCTCTAGAATGAAACAGACATTGATCGTTGACATTTTAGAGATGCATGAGACATTCTGATATTCTCAAAATATTTTTGCCAATTGTGTTTCTTTCATGTGGTCCATTTTTTTTTTTGCATATGTGTGACTGCTACTGGCCACCAAATCCAACCACACAGAAGCAAAAAGAGCTAAGTGACACCACAGGGAATGAGCAGCTTTAAAATGTCAGTTTGGGTTGCCTGTTGATGTGTTTTGACGTGTTGAAATCCCAGTGCACATTAGTACACTCCACAAGTCTATAAACACACAGTGTAAAGCAGCTGGCATGTTTGACCTCCAGTCGGTGCATGAAGTCTCCACAGAGAATTAATATCAGCTTATACGAGAAAGTTCATTGTTCAACACCCAATAACCGCCATATGTGGCTGACGTGTCACACCAAGGTGGTTATTTAAATGTGTTCAGGTTTCAACAGCTGAAGTGTGTGTGTGTGTGTGTGTGTGTGTGCGTGTGTGTGTGTGCGTGTCTGTCTGTCTCTCAGGACTGGGAGTTCCCTCACTTCATGGGTGACCTGGATATGAATCTACCAGGAATGTCAACAACGCATGTCAAGGTCAAGCTTCCTGTCTGCAAGAGTATCTTTAAAGAGGAGTACCACATTCATATCACAGGTACAGACATCACATGCACAGCTGCTGCCTACAAACAACACGTGACAGTTTTCATGAGGAGTTCCTCCAGCGTTACTAAATAGTTCTCATCAGAGTCAAATGATGCCAATGCTCAGAATCTGATTAAATAACAGGAAAATGTACACGAGGGAGACGTGCTTATACTTTGGCCTATTTTTGAATTGTTTTGTGAATACACATCCCTGCTCCATTTTCCTCCATATGGGAAACAGTTTGATGGTTCGACCACAGCAACCATTTATTATACATGTGTGGCTGATGTGTCACACTGGAGGCTCCACCGCACTGCAATTCCACTTCCCGTTCCCTTCGTGTTCCTCCCTGCTATGTAAGACACATCTCTCATCGTCTCTCACATCTCTTAATGTTCTTGTAGAGCGAGTGTATTTCCCATTCGGATCCGTCCTCACGGTTTCTCCATTTTGTTCTGCTGCGTGCACACGCTGACTCACAACCATAAAGAGAAGGCAAAACTAATGTTCCTGTGCTAAATGTTAAGCTGTTCAAACGCTCAGTGATTCGCGAAAGGTTGTTAACCCTAATGCATTGCATATCCATTAAGCATTATGGAAATGGCTCCGGCGCGACGTGATTGGTTTAACTAAAAGCTTATTAACAGCATATCTGGGTGAAAGGAAGGGAGAGGTGTCATATATACCCAGGGAGACATCTGCCTGCTATCAGTCAACCTGGGGAGATGGCTGTCACATAGTAATGTAGCGATCTCGTTAGAAGATACTCTCGCAGAAGTAGCACCTACAAATCGTTCTGTGTCTCAATGCATGAGCTATATGCAAAGGCAGAGGGAGTCTTGATAATCTATCTGTCTGACTCTGCCCTCTAAATCTTGTTTAGAATAGGCTTGCCATGTACATCAATCTCTTTGTCTGTTAAATAATCTCCACAGTGTGTGTATGGTTATTCCTTGTTGATCTATCAAAGGCAGCCTTGCTGTAACGTAAGTCACTTGTCTCGTTACAGGTAAGTGGTTCAACTATGGTATCATCTTCCTGGTGCTGATTTTGGACCTTAACATGTGGAAGAATCAGATATTCTACAAGCCCTATGAGTACGGTCAGTATGTTGGGCCAGGTGAGAAGATCTTCACAGTGGAGGAACCAGAAACACTCAGCCTGTTCAACCACAGCACCCTCACCTACGAGTGGCGCTCCACCAACATCAATCCCAACAGCAACTTAACTTATGTGAAGCGGGACATGTTCCTCCACAGCCGCTACACCGGAGCCAGCCTGGACGTCAAGTGCCTGGCCTTCATCCCGAGCCTGGCAGCATTCGTCCTCTTCGGGTTCTTCATTTGGTTGTTTGGGCGTTTTCAGGACAGTGAGACATTCACAGAAAACCAAGACAAGACGTATGAGAGGATAAAGAGGAAGTCACCGTCAGAGTACAGTAAGGAGATGGGTGTGACACCTGAGGAGGTGCATGGGACCATGAGTGATAGTCTGAAACGATCGGGAACTCCCATGCTTCTCTCAGTGGACGGGCCACATTTTGGAGCGACGCCCTCTACGAACTCAACTATTTCCATGGAAACCCAAGAGACACATCCAAGCATTGTGATTGACAATGCAGAGCAAGAGGAACCAGCAGTCTCTTTTGATGTCCACAAGCTCTCTCCGTGACCTTATGAACTGCGGAATCTCTGAATGATGTAACTGTGGACAGGTCGAGAATGAGACCTTGAGATGCAGTTTGCCAAGAGCTTAAATCACTGCTTTTCTTTGTTGAGACAAAGCTGCAAGACAAGTTGACCACAACTGTTTTATGACATTCAGGAGAAAGACAAAAGTGTTGTTACATGATCACCAAAAGCCAGACCTGATGGCTATAGCAGTTCCATTTGTTGGAATGTATTTTTGTAACAAAACAATCTTTTTAAAAGCCTCTAAAATGGCACCAATTCTGATAAGAAACATGTTTTCAAACTTTAAATTGATGCGGTGCTTGATCAGAGTTTGCATTTTCATAATGCAATTTTGTTACAGGAAACTATTTTAGTGCCTATATCAGAGGAGTATTTCAACAGTCGTGACACTGCAGTCAGGTGGATTTTATTGTATCACACCAGTGTTACTCTTACACTAGTGCCTTGATATGTCATATCTTCAGATACAGAAACATATTCAGTCTATAATACAAAATGGAGGATGTCCTTGTTAGTGTCTACTATATAAATGTCTTATATATGCTTTCATGTCATACGGACAATTATTACCTCATTTGATCTAAAGACTTTGCCATTTTCATTTATGCTCCTATGACATCACTCTTATTGTCACGTGTTGTTGAAATGACATAATTTAGAACATCAATGTATGACTTATTCATATCCTCTCACTTGATATTAGTTGCAATCAGCTAAAATCAAATAATTAACCAATAAGCCACCTCATCCTTGCTTATGTAGCTGCTGCACCTGGACTGCATACCAGCGGACTCAGAAAGGTGGTTTCGTCCTTGGCATGAACATGCCATTGAAGTGCAGGGGAGGCTTTTACTCCAAAGCTCAGGGCTTATTTATGTCTAGAAATACCTTGAAGGTTTTAGAAGCAGCTTTTAAGTCATGTTAAATGCATGAAAAAGTATTTATTTGAAACATTATCGCAGTGTAAAAAAATATCTCTGATGTTTAAACATGCAACATTTATCTGTACACTGGCTTTGACAGTGTTCACTGGCTAAGTGTCTTTAAAATACATGAATTATAATAATAATTGCTACATTACTTTATATAAGTTTGGTGTCAGTGCTTTACACAGAAATTTGACCAAAGACACCACATTCATTATTTCGAAATAAATGTTGCTGCATAGGATGATACGCAACTTTAAAAGAGATGTATTGATGACAGACAGAGTGGAATAATATTATGTGCTCTTACATCACTTTGCATTATAATGGAATGGAATGTGCTATAATATCCTGGAACTTGAGCCCCAAAAAAGAGGGAACTATCAAAAATAACCACGTTTACTCCCTAACAACAAGTTTTGTTCAACATTATTGTAAGTACATGTAGCCTAGGTTGTGCCACCACAATAGTTACCAGCTTCAGCACTGTTCAATTACCATGACTTAATTTAATTTGATCAAAAATTCTGTGTCTATAAAAGTGTCTATTATTATTATCATTATTATTAATATTACTACTACTACTAATATAATAATAGATAAATAAATAAAATAATATAATAATAATTATCAAACAACTATATTTGCCAATTAAATAATTAATACACATACATACGATACATATAAAACATAATTACTCCGGTGAGACACTCCAGACTCATTACAGGAATATTGTACATGCGTGAGTGCGTGTGTATTGAAATATCTGTGTGTGTCTGTAGGGTGTTTTATACCTAATAGTGCATGTTATGTGTGGATGTGTACTGGAGACTTGTGAAGTGCTTGGGTATTTGCCACTACACTTGTTTTTGACAAAAGCCATTCTGTGAAGAGGTCAATTCATTTAGCATAATTGGTTGTGTAATTATCTTTTTTTTTTTACAGCTCTATGAGGACATTAGTGTCTCACCAAAGGGCAGAACCTCTCTGGTCTTGAAGGGGTTCTAATCTGTTTGTAATGTATTGTGTTTAGGTTACAAGTAAAGGTTTGTGCTTTTGTTGTTCACATTTCATTTCATTGCATTGCAAACCTGACACTTCCTTCAGTTCCTGTTTGTTTGTGCTTTTTTCTTGAAGCAGGCGAAATCTCCTTTTGGTGATTGTTCAGTGTACTGTACGTCTATTGAAACTTGTCTCATCAATAAATGAATATATTTGTTATATACTCTATTTTCTTTTGACCACTTTGTGAGAATCAATAATAGTATGAATATTTTGAACAAGGTTGCTGATCTAGTCAGCAAGAAAAGTTCTATTTTACATGTTTCTATATGCTTTGAAAGTTGTTGCCAAGCAACAGCACAGGTCAAGTTTCTTGCAGCTGCTGACCCAATTAATATGGGTGATATGAGAAATAATGATACTATCTTCGCAAGGACACTTGAGTATGTAGCCTGCATACACATGAAACCCGGCTCAGATTAGTATGAGCTTGGCTCTGTGCCTGTCTGCTGCTTGATTTATGCCAGTGAGAAATAATTGGAATTTGTCATGTGTTTTGTTTCCCGGCAGGATTTGCTTACAGGACATGTATATGTGTAAAAGAGTTACAGATTGTATTGAAAATGTCTGAGGAAGGAAAAGTGAACATAATTGGTTGAAGGCAGTTGTTCTGAAACCAGGGTTGGGACCTCCAATGTGTTGCCAGATATATTTTGGGGGACGTGAGATGACTAAGAGAGGTCTGAGGATAGAAAAGTTAGTCTGTCGATTGGTATCCCAACATCTTTTGAATATTTTTTTTATAAGAAATGAAATATTATAGTAGACTATGTCTTAAAAAAGTTATCAAAAAGGTCATGGTATAGTCAACCCATAAAATGTTACATGTCATAAAAGTCATGGAGGGCTGGAGCCTATCCCAGCTGTCTTAGGGCGGAAAGGCAGGTTACACCCTGGACAAGTCGCCACCTCATTGCAGGGCACATAGAAACAGACAACCATTCACATTCACACCTACGGTCAATTTAAATTAGCCAATTAACCTAATCCCCATGCATGTTTTTGGATGGTGGGAGGAAGCTGGAGTACCCGGAGAGAACCCACGCAGACACGGGGAGAACATGCAAACTCCACACAGAAAGGCCCCGGGCCCGGGATTCGAACCCAATACCTTCTTGCCGTGAGGCAACAGTGCAAACCACTATATTTCATATAATAAATATGAAAAATCATAGTTTATTTTTGTTTAACCTTTATTTTACCAGGTAAGTCGGTTGAGAGCTAATTCTCATTTCCAATGACGACCTGAGGGAAAAAGCAACACAGGTGGCATGATAATAAAATATTTAAAAAAATAAAGAAAAAAAAAATAAAAAGTGAGGATATACAGAGACCTAGGGACAGAACAACACAATACAAGAATATGACAGGAGTGAAAAGCTACAAGCAAGTGCAGGTGATTCCAGTCATTTGCAGTGGAAAACTGGGAAAAGGTGCGACCGAAGGAGGTCCCGGCTTTGGGTGTGATGAGATTAATAAAGCTGTTTCAGCTTGGAGATGTGACTTTTGTGTAGTAGTATAGTAATAATATAGTCTGAAAATATAAGAGAAACAAACCTAAAATTTCATAAAATATGATGGAGCTGAAGGTTCCTCTTCACTAAGGTGAAAAAAGACAAACACATTGCACATTTTTAAATGTAAATTTTAAAAAAAACAGTTAATTATATCACGTTTTTACTTATCACTCTTTATCACTCACGCTTTTATTTCTGTATTAGGAAATTAGCATGTGTATTTTGTATATAGAAATGTTGATATGATATTTTATGTAATAAAAATGTCAATAAAAAGTTAAAAATACTTGTTTTATAAGGGCTGACAACCAGTGGTTATATCCGAAGGTGTGAGCGATGAATGGCTGGAGTAGAAGTTCAGAATAAGAAACCCTGACTGTGGTGGCACAGGTTTAATCTCTGCAGCAGTTCATCGTCAATAGCCACGTTTCCTGTGAAGTGTAGTTACATCCACAACATTGAGCCCTACCTCACCACTCCCTGTAAATGATCCCTAATAAGAGTGTTAGCAACTGATGTTATAATATGAAAGAACATCAACTGTATGAAAACCAAGCAGCTGCATGATCACCCGCAGTTACTCCTACTGTGGCTTGTTGTTTGTCTAGGAAAATTTATTTTATTGTTGGAGAGTATTAGCTGTTTGACTGAGGCTTCTTCCAAGTCTGCCATTGGGCTGAGAGATGAGATATTGATTTTTGGAGGACCATGAAATAATTGAGAGTGCACAGAACACAACTGGGTTATTAAAAATATTTGTTGGGGTGTTGAAGCCTGATGCCCATGTTGTGTTAACAGTGTATTGACTGTTGATGTCCTCTGCACATGCAGGGAATGCATTTGAGTTGGGAGCAATCATGATCGATTGCATTAAATCACATGTTTAAGAAGAACAACAAAATATAAACCAGAAAAGTACCCCAGAGCGAGAACTGAGGATCAACTACAATCTCCTCTACTGTCTTTGAGCTATCCCCCAATTAGATCAGTGTATCATGTCCTGGCATGGTCCATCACTCTGTGCTGACAGCTCCATGACTCTGGGAGACCCTGTGAAATTTATCAGTGCAGGCAGTCCCAGCCAGCTAGCAGGTTTCCCCCTCAGTCCTTTCATTGAGCCCAATATGGTTTCTATTCCCAGTGGCCACAAGGGAAACAGAATTCCTCTCTAATTCCTTCTGCAGGTTTCTGATACCTTACAGCAACCATCCAACCACTCACTTGGAGGACTGAATCCCCAGACATGGGCTTATTATGATGTCTGCCTTACTATTCCTCAATGGGGGGAGAAACCGTGAAGTCACTTTATAATGCAGACACTGGTGACTATGTGTGACAATCTACGTGGACTCATAAAATCAGACTAGAAATCTGCTTACCATTGATTATATTATTAACAGTATTCAACTATTTTGTCTTGAGCATTAAAGTTAATTCATGACCTTAAAAATCTTGTTGGAAGGTTGAAATGACTGAAAACATTTCAGAAATGATTTTAAGGGTCAGACTATGTTCCAACAGAACTACCTCATACAACATGTCCAACATTGATACCCAGCACTAAAAACATCTGACGCCGATGGAAAGGAAATTAATTTTACGGGTATATTTTTTACCAGATGAAAAATCACAGGGTCAAGTTATTGCAGTTGCTTCTGAGGTAGTAACCAGATGTCTGGGGGGGGATTAACTGTAGAAAATGCCAATCTGTCCAATAGCCAAAAACCAAATATGTCAACCACATGGTGGTAAGGCCAGAAAAGTCAGAGGACCCAAAAATTGGGATGATTTATCATCTGGGAACCACAAATGTTGATTGAATGGCAATCCACTCAGTAGTAGACAGTGGTGGAAAGAACCACATAGCATCCTTAGAGCCACGCTGCTAGCTGCACTAAAACAGACAGGACAGGCTTGTACAGACCACAGTGAATCAGTGCTATCCTGATTATTTCAGCAATGGTTGAATTTGGAATACAAAGCCATAGGCACCGTAGGACTGTAGACCATTTGTACTTGTCTACGTGTTTGTTTTCATACAGATAATTATGGTAACTCAAAGTGACTTCCTGTCTTGTCCTGGCTGAGGCTCTCCAGTGTTTGTAGAAATCAACAGGAAGCTCACAACTTACACTGCAGTGATATGAGGTAAGCATTTTACAAGTAAATGCTTGAAATGATACTTACTGCATATATAATAAGTGACTATATGCTCCCCCCCTTCTCCTCCTCCACAGAGATCTCTTAAACAGTGCAATGAATTTTACAGACCAATTTAGAGCCTTCTGAAAAATGGAAGATCATTGAAAAAGTAATGAAAAAAGCATACGATATTGCATGCTAATGCATTTAAAGTCTCTACCAAAGTAAAACTGGCTTTCCTCTGTTGTCTTGCTTTGCCAGCCACAATCACAATGATATGTGTGGTCATTAACGGTGAATATAGGACAGGCAGTGAAGTGGGCTCCCTGTGGGTCCCGGCATCTGTTGCAGACGGCTCAGCACTACCATGGAAAATTGGACATTTAGGAGCCAGCTGGAGGACCAGTGTGTCCTGCTGTGCCACCACGACTCAGGTGCCCACTGGCTCCGTGCCACCACCAGCTAGAAGCCACTGGACCAAAGCAGGCCAGATGGTGCCCTTGCCAACCTTTGAGCAGCCACTGCGAACTGCCCACTGTCCACTGCCCTATCATTCAACTCAGGGATGAGTTTGCAGTCAGAATAACCTGAGGTTAAAAAAAAAGTTTTCTGAGGGTGGGAGAGAAGCAGAAAAAGCTGGAGTGAGCGGAGAGTGTGTTGGAATATAAATAGGCCCCATTACGTTGTGTGTTGGTTAATGTAAGCAGCTGTGAGGTAGAGTCGGAGAATCAGTTGGTATGGGAGAGGATGCTCCACAGGGAAATAAAGCCATCTCCAGGCTGAACTCATTTGTCCGCTGCTGTGAACTGATAGATAATTATATTAGGAGCTTTAAGTGCTCTTCTGCGATACAAGTATTACTGCCATCTCCAGAGGCACAGGACAAAGCAGGGAGGAGAGGAATCTGTGTGTTACAACTATAGGACGGTCTGTTCTCTGAATCCAAATATGTCAACGCTGAAGTGTATTCAACACAAGGGGCCCTATTTAAAATCCAAATGCCAAACAATATTAGTATTGGATCAACGAAAGCTGCAAATTTAATTTTACTTATTCAATTTTCAGAATCAATCAAAATCTCTGTATCATCCAAGCTGGTGTTTGATAGCGGGCTGCAGATGGAAGTACATATTGAAAAAAAAAAAACACTTTTAAGTCTAGTATAAGATCAGTGGAACATAGAAAGAGCTAGAAAAGCACTCAGAGAGTGCAGACCTCCGCCAAAGCAGCATTCTGAGAGAGCGTATACTCCTGCAAGCCCACAACGCCTAAGAGTGAATGTATTGATTTTGATGCACCTTGAAACCCACATTTAACATTGTATTCACATTAATATCATGTACTTTTATATTTTTCTCTATTTCATATTTTGTCACATTTGAATCTGAATTTTAAAAAGATCAAAATATTAATAGACTGATTTCTGAGCTACAATTTTGTCCTCTATGCACAGTTTTTTGCGATTATCACAGAAAAATTAATATTTGACTATAAGAATGTTGAAGATTAGAAATTGAGAATTCTTTTCTGGATATTTTGAGACCAGTTGCATTGCTTTAGCTCCTTCCTACATGAAGTCATGTTTAAAAATGCATATTTGACCTTGGTGACGTTGATCTTTTATTGATCTTGACCAAACTTAATCTGTGACTTCTGGATTCCTATATTAGTTTATATACCAAATTAGGTGACAATTGGCTGAAAATTGTACACCCTCGAGCATTCAGAAATATGCAAAATCTCCCATACATTACTACGGCGTGACCTCTCATTTGACCTTGATGACCTTGAATTGGATCTGATCACCACCAAAAATTAATTAGTTTTAAGTTAAGCCACTCCTGACCAATCCTGAAAATTTCCGTCCATAACTTTTTGAGTTATTTTGCAAACCATAACCTCCTTGGCGGAGGTAATAACATATTAATACAGTTAGCCCACTGATCCACTCAATCCAGATTTTATTTCGGTTATGTGACAAACAAATGGCTAATTTTATATACATACTCTATAAAGACTGAGGCCACAATTGCGACACAAACCAACACACATACACTTTATTCCCTGATGAGTGTAATAATACTTTTATTTAAGATCATTGTCTGTGTCTGTGAGTGGGTGTGAGCCTGCTTCACACCTGCTTCACATCAGCCTGCAGGATATCTACTAAATGCAGCAGTCAAAATTGTTGTATGCATGTACCTGTATGTATATGATGATTGTTTGTTTGTCATTTACCTGCATTGGGTCCACCTGTACCACAGCATGACAAAACTGCTGTCACAACAGCTACATGTTTGTGTTACATTCAGAGAAAATAAAATAAAATGAAAATAATAAAATTGATTCACCCATTATACAAGATTAATAAAACAGACAAAATAATCTCATCACAAGGTGAGAGTTAATATGATGTTATCTTGTACAAAGTCTTTGGTGTTAATGGTTGAAATCTTTAAGTGTGATGCTTTAATGATATGTGAGAGACATTTCTGGTATTTATCCTACCTTTACTGGTACTGATAGAATGGACAAAATAATAGAAATATGAAGACAACATAATCTTCACAAAGGTAGGATTTAATGCAGGACTGTATTACAGTATATTTATCTTAGCTATGTGTTCCTAATAAATTGGTAACTTGGTGTAATCTTTGAGCACAGTGAATACATATGAATCCTTCTCAAACATGCACACACACACACACACACACACACACACTAAAGACAAGAATTAAATGTAAATGGAAATACTTTATTTCACTATAACACAATAACAAGCTTGGAAAGAAAAAAATACAAAAAAAATTGAAATGGAACAAAATGCTACAAAGCACCACATAATATAGACAATTCATAAATGTGGCAACAGAACCTTAAGCTAAATGTCTTTACTCTATCTAAGGTATTATCATCACCACTGAGAATTTAGAAATCAGCAAAAATTATTGGGACATCGAGCACAGTCATGCCAGCAATAGTAATATCTTACAGATTTATGTAGCGATGATTAGGAATGGGGAGCAGTGACCCTTAGAGGTTCACCCTTAAGTGGTGGGACAGAACAAAGAGTGGGTTTGAGGAAACTGTAGTCCATCATCTGTTTGGTATGATATAGGTTTGCATTTGGTATAAAGAGGAGTTGGGAGGGGGTAGCTGTGGGTCACAGAGTATTTGCAAAACACTCTTAATGCTTGATGTGCATGAGGCACCAGTTGGCCAGGTTTACCATATAGAACAATAAGAGTTAGAAATCAACATAATGTACCTGAAGGTTAAATTGTTTGTATTTGACAGTGTACCACTGATAGATTATCATGATTAGTAACCACATCCATCTAGTTCAGCAGGCAAAAACAAATCCTAACAATGCAAACACTATGCGACCCACGCCTGTGAGGAGGAGGACAGTGAGGAGACGTAGGGGTGGTGTTACTTTGTTTTTACATGGAGAACACTGTACAGGTGCCTTCAGATCTGCCAGGACTAAAGGCACATGGGGTCCACTGAGCAACAGATGTGTCCATTCTGGAAATGAGAGGAGAGAAAAGGCAAAGAAACACAATTTACACATCACATCCACATCAGTGGATCATCATCACACGTTAACCACTTTTTTTGAAGCTCAACAGTAAATATTTCCAGGGTTTGGCAGCGGTGCTGCAGCATACAAGTTCAATTTGCCATTTGAAATTCCTCTGGGTGTCATTTCAGCAACAACTGATCCAAGGTGGAGTCATTCTAGCGAGAATTCAAATGTGAATGGTCTCAGAGTCTCATTTCAGGACTGATAAACTCCCTGGATCACAAAAGGTTTGCAGGTACAGCAGGTACAGCACTAGTGTGCTAAATCACCAAAGCTGGCCAAATCAGAATGCTATAAAACTGACTGTACTGATTCATATATATATATACGTGTATATATATATATATATATATATATATATATATATATATATATGTATATATTGAAAGATAGCATTACGACTTTGAATATTTGTCAGTTTTTCTTTTGAGAATAACTGCCACCGGTTTTTAAAGATGTAGACATCACTGTCAGGCAAGCAGAGAGAAAACATTTCATCCTAGAAAACTCTGGCAAGGGAGTCAGTCTTTATGGATTATTCCAAAAGCTGAGGCAAACAATTTATGCTGACAGTTGTTAATGAAGAGGATATCACCTGTGTAGTTTACTTCCCCAGTGATTGTTCTAAGCCATAAGTCTTAAAACCAAAACTTGTGGAGATTCTCCACCAGATTCACTTAAACCAATTATGTGAGTTTGTCTCAGTTTTCCAGATAGGGTATCTGAGGTTCTCTAGACATTGTAAGTGCTGTGTGTGCAAACATGTCTGCTTGTTTAACAGTTTGCAGAGTAGGCAGTGATTCCCTGTGGTATTGTAGCTGAGCCAGAGGCCAGAAAATGAGGGGCTGACAGATGTTTTTGCAGTGTGGGTTTCCCTTCGTCCAAGGTTTCAGTTCATTCTTATTAAAGGAGGAGTTAAACGTGTTGAGAAAATGCACTTACTGCTTGCTTGCTGAGAGTTCGATGAGAAGATTGATGTGAGGCCAAAGCCAGTGGCTGGCTGTCTTAGTTTAGTATAGAATGGAAACAGAAGTCTTGTGAGGTTGCCAGGCAACCATTTAAATTATTGGTCTCAGTCAAGAAATAGTCTGGCACAAAACCCCCACACATTTCATTTTTTTATATAGATATATTCATAGGTATAACGTGTTAATAAGTTAGCTTTGGAGGTGCTGGCAGGCATAGTTTGTCACGTTTTGGACAGAGCCAGGCTATCTGTTTCCATCTGTTTCCAATCCTTATGCTAATCTAAGCTAACTGGCTGTTCGCTGTAATTTTATATTTAGCAGAACAATAATCTTCTTATGTGACTCTGCAAGAAAGCGAATATGATCACTTCTCCCAAATATTGAGCTATTAATAAAAATAAGATTCATCTTTAACTCTTTGAGTAGCATTGATGTATTCTGATGTCATTTGAGTGCCATTAACACGTCAAAGTGGTTTTGGTCACTGATCGTGGTCTCCCGCAGCCTCTGAGTAATTTTGGGCTTCTGGGAGATGTGGTCGGAGCATAAAGAGACAGTATACACCACAGAGATCAAAGCAGGAAGTGGAGACGATCGTGATTAGAGTGCAAAAGATGCATTCTGGACAAAAAGTGTCATTTTTGATGGGAGTGGACTTTATCTTTGATAAAACAAGAACGGAACAAGGTAAAAACAAATGGTTTTTCTATGATGAAACAGAAAGTCTCTTCTTTTGTTTGAGCTACTCTGTGTTTTCAGAGACATAGTACAAAATATTCTGTGGGTCTTAAAATATTACTCAAAATGGCCAAAAACGCTGGCACAAGATACTTTCTGTTTTATAAAACAGCTGGCACTCAAAGAGTTAATAACAGTCTATCATTAAACTTTAATAACAGTTTAATAATAAAGATCAGTGATTATCTTTAATAATAGTCTTTTATCAAACTTTAATAATAATTTAATAATAAAGATAAGTGATTATCTTTAATAATAGTCTATTATTAAACTTTAATAATAGTTTAATAATAAAGATAAGTGATTATCTTTAATTATAGTATTTAGTAATATTCCTGTTAATACAAATTGGTCCCTAATAATATCAAACCTTGACAATTTAAAGCAGAATTCTCAAATGGAATATCACATTATATTTGCTACCTCTGCTCTTTATTGTGTACAAAAGTGTACATTCGTATGAATATCAGATTTTGTCTCTCAAGGCAATACTGTGTATATTTTCATTTAGCAAATAGATTGAGAGCTGCTCATTTTATTAACCTCCTTCTCCATTTGTGTCCTGTTTCTGTTATTACTCTTTAACATTTGGATAAATGTGTGCAGATCACAATCAGCACACAAACTACTGCATCAACATTAACATATCAACATATTCACCACCACGCGTAATAAATACAGATGATGCATAAACTGCCTCCACAATGCAAAGTGTGTGGACCACAGAGTACTCTTCCTGTTCCGACAAAGCACAGAGGGTTCTCAATTTCCAGGTCATTTTTCTTTAGTGTCTGCCTCTGAACTAGGCAGACTGTAATTTGCTGGCTGCCGGCGGCGCCTCCTTACCTTGCACTGGCACAGGGTGCACTCTGTGCCATGTTTAATCCAGGAGGAGCCACTGAAGCGTGAGATGTTGTGCTCGTCTGTGCACGTCTTGGTGATGTCGTTGCGGATGGTGTCAGCCTGGCAGGGGTCGGTGACACAGCGGGGACAGCACTCGCCCTCAGGCACCACAGTAAACTCACAGTCCACGGGCGGGCATGGCAGAGGCCAGCAGTCCACCTGCCCCTGCTGCAGAGGAGGACAGAGAGGATTTGAGATAGTCACAGAGGAAAAAGAGATATTGAAAATAATAAATTGCATTTTCCAGCCCTAAACAAGTTATTCATGCAAATACACATTTCTCCTGACGCTGTATATTTGCATGCTAGATGGAGCGTCTCCACTTGATGGAGAAAAAAAAAGAAAAAGTTGTTAAAATACCTGAAAAATATAGATGAGCAGAGCAATCTTCAAACACAGTCAGCATGTTTTTTTCAGACTGTAGAAGCAAACGTTCCAGCTTTTTAATTGACTTGTTCCTCATGCCCCTCTCTCATTGTTGTTCTCATACTAATCTAACAGCAAACTCTCCTGCTGTCATTTTCAACTGGCCTGAAAAAACGGTTCATGTATATGTTGAGCAACTTCACACATATCCTAACTACTGTATGCTATATCGTTCTGGCCTAACCCACTTCTGCTTACACTGTCATTCGCGAGCGTCATTTTGCTTCACACCTACTCTGGAAATGAAATATGGCTCGGGCTGTATATGTTTAAGCACACATGCAGACACAAAAGACGTACACACACGTTAAATAACAAGATGCTTGATGCAAGTGTCCCACTGGGGATATTTAATATCACTGAAAATGGTCTGGCTCAGCATTTTAGAAATGCGGTAGTAAATTAGGGTGGCTATAAAGCAAAGACACAAGCAGTGCTAATGCCCACTCCCTGCCTCCATGTAGTGCGTAAACATTTGAATTGGGAAATCCCCCCGAGTGACACCCTTTGCTCATAGCCAGAGGGAAGGATTAAATGTAGCCTCAGGTATCTGTCCCATGCTGCCAAAAGGGACGCAGCTACCTTTGTGTGTTATGCAGATGTGGTCTATGATCACAAAGGCCTCTCGCACCGAGCGGTGTGCCACGGAAACTTGGTCAACTGAAGCCGTTTTTTTATTTATTTTTCAAAAGGTTATGATTTTAATCTAGTTTTGTGTTCAGTGGTCATGGTATCTATAACTTAATCACATTGCCTTTACTGATTCATTGTGTGTAAGCATGTTACAAAATGCCTCCAGTAAACACGCTCTTTCTCATGTTCACCTTGACCTAAAGCGCAAGGATTTGCTTCTTTGATCTCCTGCTGATTTAACAAGATAGCAAATCACAAGTGGTCCATGTGTGCACATACTGCAAAGACCATATTCCTGATTTCAAATGATTGCACGGGTAGTGGAGAAGGATTCACATCTTGGTCTTGGAGAATGATTTGCCCATCTGGCTGCTGTCACTGTATATTTTAAGGCCCCTGCTGAGCCTGGACAGCCATGGCTCTACTAAGTGTGGCAGCATTCAAGGTTCATTTCACGTCCCTGTCACACCACTGGAGTACTACTACACATGTACGGTATCGAACAGCAGCCTTCTCTTCCCTTTGCTCTTTATACTGTGTGTTTGCTTTGCGTGTGTGCCTACATTCTCAAACATGGAGTGCATGTGTGTGGACATGTGTACGCTACATGCTAGTGTTTGTATTTGTGTGCGAGCTCTGCTGCTGAGACCGGCATGCCTGCATTGTCTAATGTGTTTGTGTCTGTTTGTGTCAACATATATAAGTGCCTCCTGTCGCAGTGAAAGACAAGCCGAGCGAGCCCATTTTCAGCCAACTCTGCTTCCCCTGCTGCCGATCAGCTGAGCAGTGATTTTCATGCCTTGCTATAATGGCTTGCTGTAAGAAATCTAAAAGGCTACCCTCAGGTCCGGGTATCAGGACAGCATAACAATGTCGGCGGGGTGGGGTGGCATTAGTGTTGCTACTCAGACCATAAATCTGTCAGACTGGAGTCAACTTATATCAGCCAGAATGGATGAGCTTTAAAAGCAACAAAAGGGGGCAAAATAAGAAGGAGGAGTTGTAAAGTGCTGGTCTGAGCTCCACAGTGAAGAAGATTTGTGAGTCACTGAACAGACGGAGTGACAGTACTGTGGGTGTGTGGTACAGCTGAGAGTGGGTGAGATGGTGAGAGTATGGTGGAATGTAAAGGATGACATTTGCATGTAATATGCATGCACACAGCTATGTAGTGAGTGGGGTCTCATAGGTAGAAGGATTTATTGTTTTTGTCAGGTTTACTGGGAGACACTGTTGTAAACATTGGTAAAGGTTTAAAATAGTGCATGTCTGACTGTGAAAGATTTATACAACGGACATAATGTTATTTTGTTTAATATGAGCAATAGGATTGCATGTAGAGGACATTCAACGGTGCATGCTGAAAAATACTCATCAATCAACACAACCTTCTCAAAGCACACACAGATGATGCACGGTGCTACACCTCCCACTCTCCAGGCTCACGCATTTTCTGCTGTTCGCTCAACCTTGAAAGTATCCTTCAATAACATGTATAATTCCATCACAACGGACAACCGTGCGCAGGGTCCTTTGAATTCTTTAAAATCTCACTAATCACTCTCGCCCTTTCTTCTGCCACAAGTTGTAAGAAGCAATCTGAATTTCCTCCTTTCTACAACAGCCCAATTCACCTCTTAATCACTCGCCCTCCAAAACTTCTTCTCTTAACTTTCTTTACATAGTGCCGCTCTCATTTATGAGCATTTCCATGGAGACTGGAGTAGTTGTTCCGCTGGTTGTGTGTGGGCACTGTGGCACGGCAATGAATGCTTATGTTGTTTTTGTTCTCACCGTAAATTGCTCTTGATTAAAGCACCGACTGAATTGCTGTGATATAAGTTTTATAAATATGGGGAGATTTATTTATCCAGCCCTACTCACCAGACACTGGCACTGCTGGCAGTTCTCCACCCACGTGTCCCCGCTGCCGTAAGTGAGCAGGCCGTTCTGGTGCAGACACTGGCTGCTCAGTCGAGAGTCACATTCGGGGCAGCAGAACAGGTCAGCGTTTGGGTTGTCGCAGTCGCATACCATCCTACGGCACATCACTTGGCCGGCCTAAGCAAGGAGCACAAGTACATATATCACATATGCATGCATGCAAAAGACAAGGCAATTTGTTTGATGGGATCATTAAACATGTAGGTTGATAATAAATATTGTAATAAAAGCTGCGTAGCCTAGCAACTGATATGAAGCTGGATTTTATGGCTGTCAAATTGGAGCTCCTACTGCAGGAAAGACACACCGAATAGAGATATATTTTATGAATATTGAAGCTCAGAGGTTCTTCAGGAGTTCCTGTTAATCTTTGCTGTGTTTGAAGAAGTGCTTGGCTGTCTAGTTGTCTGTGAGATTTAAGGTTTCTTCCAAATACAAAAACTGCTAGGTCTGTATTCAGCTCATTAGCTTTGTCACATGCTTCTCCTGCTCACATCTGGTGCTGCAACTTCAATGTGTCTTTAAACTGTCGGAGCCATAAAGGAAATACGAGCACCTGATTAATTAATTAGTCGATTGACAAGGACATTTCTTACTGTTTAATATTTTCTAAACTAAACAATTAATGACTTTATCAATAAAATAATCCCTTCTTCAACATGGAGTAAAAGTACAGGTATGTTGGAAGAAATGATAAATGAGACAAAGTTCTAAGACTTAACAGCTTGAATAAATACTTAAGGTTGCTTCGTTAATCTCTAGAACACCAAGGTGGACCCAACCTTGTGATTCTTATTAAAAGTTTGAACTATCATGATGTGACATATTTTGTTATATATTATTTTAAATTCTGTTATAGCTACATATAACAATCCAGAAAAGTGTTATAGATATATCAAAATGCATATTAATGAAAACAACAACAACAAAAAACAATACTAAACATGCCAAATCCCAAATACTAAGTTGTGAATCGTTTTTCTTCATTGTTTAGGATTCTAGACCACAGAATCCTAAACACCCAGGATTTACAGCAATGCCCAGATTTCCACAATTGTTTTTCTCTGACAAATAAATGGAAATATATTTACACATATGTTTTTAATGTTTAGAAATTAGTTGGTTGGTCCCACTGACAGATGCACTTATGTGATAAACCCCACCCATCTGGTGCGCCAAGCGGGTTAAAACAATTAACTATTTGCATATTGCATGACCTCAGTCTGGACACATCCCTGTCTTTGTCTCCTCTGAGATGTTTGACCTTGGTTTCTCCATCAGTTAGTCATAGCTCTCTATCTAATATCCAGCTGTGTCCTTCCAAACAATAACATGTTTACTCCTCCGTTCCTTCAATCGCTCAATACAACTCATTTTGACAGGCAGCTCTTCAATCTCTCAAATCAATTATTATGACTCATTTAATTAAGGAACCATTTCTGGCCCGGTCCTTTGTAATCAAATGAATAATTTGCTGCTTGATCATTCACTACCGACACTAATCCACAATAATCACCTTCACTACTGCCAGACACTTGGCATTAGGGCTGAGTGAAATGCTGAAATACAAAGTATGACTGGTCCCTGACCTGATAACCATGAAGAGAGACAATGTGTTTGGGATGACAGAGTAAGATTTCCTGACCAACTGGTCCCAAATGCCTCATCAATGTGATGTCAGAAGTCAATCAAGGCATCAATATCAAAAAGCTGAGTCACTCAGGTAGACCTTTAGAAAACACCACATAAAGCTCATGCACTTAAATGAAATTTCTGTCAACAGCAGTGTTTCCATCTGCGCTCAACCTTTGTCTCTTTCTGTCTACATATGAGCCTTCACATTTCCTGGTTTGTTTTAAAAAGGAGAAGTGCTGCAGATGAGAGATAAGCTTTCATAATGAATTTATCGTGTGGAAATGAATTGCAGGGCCCCATTCTAATATTGCCAAAATTACTTGGTCTGATGGGGTCACAAGCTGCATTACGAGTTTACACAGCAGTAAGCAAAGCTCAAACGAAGCAAGCCTGATGACACACAAATAACTTGTGTGGATGAGTTGCGACCCACAAAATAAAAACAATGAGCTAAAAGACGCTCAGTAGTGACAATGAAAGTGTCTGCAAAGGTAATAGTTAACCTTTATATATCACACTGAAATAGCCATCACTCATTGTTTACTTTCCAGAGAAGAATAGTAAATTGGAATCTGAGAATGCTCCACAACAATTTACTTAACCGTCTTTCATGCACTGTCATGCCATGTCTAATTAAAGAGAAAAAACAACTCTTCATCCATTGCACTGCTTCGCTTCCAAAAAATAATGTTGAAAAAAAATATCACTGACTGGTTCAAGGGGAGAAGTATGATTACAGGACAAACGAGGTGATTTTTGTTGCTGATAGCCACTGTGGGAGACGTTATCATTCATGGGGAGGAACAGGTTTACAGTTGCTTTGTTATTCTTTGTTTTAGACACTTGGATAACAGAGAGAGAGTAAAGAACAGAAAACACAATCATAGACCAGTAGGGTGCACATACAGTAACAGAGAGAAGGAACATCAATATTCAACTATCTATGGCACTGTTCCCATCTTTTCTTATCTCATCCATCTTCCCACTTGTCTGTCTGTATGTTTCATTCAATCCGTCTCCCTCTGCTTTCACTTCTCTCTGTGGTCTCCATGTCCATCGCCCTCTGTTTCTTACCTGGCAGGAGCACACAGAGCACCTATCGCTGTCCAGCACCCAGATCTGCCCACTGTGCTTGACCTTGTTGTCATGGATACAGTCGCCAGTGCAGTTGTGCCCGTGGGGGCACCGGCAGTCATAGCCTCCATCCAGGTTGAAGCATACTGTGTCGTTGGCACAGGTGTTCCTCCCCGTCTTGCATTCATTAATATCTGTAACGAGCATAAAGATGGCATCATGGACTGTGGAAATGGTGTTTTTTTTTAATTACAAACACTGTAATATTTGATTTATTATCGTGGTGACAAGGTGACAGAGCATGTCCTGTCGCAGAAGGGTTAAAACTACAATATGAATTACTGAGCACCCACATCTTCATCCTCTTGAGCAAGCCAATGACCTGCTCTCTGCATCTGTAAGCTGCAGCTCAAATGCAGCTGTAAAGAGCAGCAATACAACACAGATCTCAAGAGAGGCATAGAGCATACAACTGTAATGCAGCCCAGAAACCTACTTTTGGTGAAATTATAACTCTGGTTTGTGAAGCCTGGACAGGTTCTGTATTTTGAAAGTGCTTTTAATGTGATTTTTTTTCTCTGCTTCTCCCAATTCAAACTGACAGCCAAGATGAGGTCAACGAGTTGAGCAGCACTAGCACTATTGTTACAGGCACTGGTTCGATGTTGCTGTAGATTGAGGGTTTTGATTTTGACAGTTGACACATCTCCTAGCAGGCTGTATCAGAGAGAATGTTCCAAGACAATGAGCAGCCTGCGAAAATCAAGCTGACGTTTTGAGAGGAAAACACACTGATAATGGTATACCTATCCAATCATACCAGCAGAGCATAACAAGACATGTTAAGAAACAAAATTTGAGGGAGTTTCTGATGACTCAAATATTTCAACAAAGTTCTGCTCCATCAAAAGGTACTATTCAATGCTTGATCCTGAAGCTAGCAATTAAAAAGAGGCTTGTATTTTGGGGTTCTAGATGAACATATTTTGACACTTAGTTCTCAAACTGTGGGTGATATATTCTAATGAACCAGCATTTGACATCATAAGGGGAACCAAATCTGGCTTGTCTGACTGACTGGGTTGTCTTATTTCACACGTTGTGAACTCTAGATCCCCAAATGTACTGTATATGCAGGTCTAAAATCAGGGGCCATTAAATGGAAAATGAATGGGGTGTTTTCCATTAATTGGACATTGTGGAGCTATTCTTGCGATAAGTGTTTTTGCAATGCTAAAGGTCATTTAAATGCGAAAATCTGTAAAATGTATTAGATCTCATGTCCCAGCAGCATTGTGACTTAAAAATAATTTTGAAAAAAATACATGTTCATTCAAACTTAATCAACAAGCTATACTGGGAAAAGAAAAATAAACAACAGCAAAAAAAAACATTAGAAACATTCATTCAAAGTGAGGGTGGACCACTCACCTACACATGATTCCCCACTTGCAGAAAACAAGCCGTTGTCATGGTAGCCATCACGACACTCACAGTGGTACCAGCCGGGCAAGTTGACACAAGTGGATTTACTATCGCACTCGACAAAGCCATCTGCACACTCATCAATATCTGAAGAGAAGGGAAGAGAAAGAAACAATAAGAAATATACAGATACAGTCACAGCATGTTGGTTTCAATATGCTTTTTACAGTGAATGGGCTATTGAGCTCCATTCGTGCCTGTTAGGCATTTTCAACACTGACTGCTTCATAATTGATATAACAATGAGTCTACTGTTGAGTGAATCTATTCCGTAGGCTTCATTGATCAAACACAGTTGTATAGCTAGAGAAGGACATCTGTATCAATAGAAGATAGCAGGGAATGAATGAATCTAATATAACAAGACTATTCTTAGAAGCCAGAGATTTAATGCTCCAACACACACAAGCAAACAAATGCATTCTGAGGTGTGTGTGCCTTTTTATTGAACTTTGCTTGGACATTAAGAGTTTTTGTTTTTTTTAGGTGACCTACGAAGAAGCTCATCAAAGGGCTTTAACGCTGCTTCTAACACATCCTGTGGGTGGTTGTGAATAGATACAGCTAATGTTTGTTTTCATGGAGCTCCACTTCGAAGTATCCTTGACTCTACCTCCCTCTTCAGCTCTTGTCTTTGATGAAAGACTTTGATTACATGCTCTCTGTATTTGTCCTCTATTTGAGCTCTTTCCATGTGTGTTTCCCTGTTTCCCTGCTCGCTCCTCGTTTCTTTTTACAACAGGCCAGTATTCAAACCTATTATTTCAATAAGAGCACCCTGCAACATTGGAATTCTCTTCAATTCCAATGTAATTTCCAACAATGAAAACAAACAGAGAGACAGATCACTCTGTTATTTCAGCTAACATTTAATTAAACTGAAGGCCGGGCCCACACAAGAAAGGAAAAAAAAAAGCCTGCTACTACACAGGAGGGCTAAATATGTTAGGACTAGACATGCACCGTGATTAAATGTGTCTGTATAGCCAATGATTTTTTTTGTTTTTTATGATTGTGCATGATGCATGATGCTCTCATTATGAAAATGGCAGTGTGCTGTGTCTGACCTTCTGCACAACTGCCTGCAACAGTATCCCCCATAGAGAGCGACAGGCAGACGGACTCATGGTCCCCCACCGCCAAGGCAGTAATGGGATTAAGATCTATTGGCTAATGAGTCCACAGCCTTTTAATAGAATTTCTGCAGCAGATTAACCGTTGATGAAATGTCCCACAGATTAAGGCCTTATCTATTAAAAAAATGAGAAGCAGGTTTGCTAGCATATTCCCTTTTTTCTCTTTTTCATCACTGGCCAGGTTCAAAAAGCTCTCTTTTTCGATGTGGCAGACTTTAAAGCGAAAGCTCACATTCCACTAATTACATCAGTTTGGTGAGAGCAGAGCTCATTTTCTCCTTTAAGGTCAGCAGTGCTGGGTTAAAAGGACACGACTGGAAAATCATGAATCTCCAGCAAATGCTATAACTGTCTTATCTTTGAAAATTAATATTCCCCCCACTCCTGAAGAGAAATATCCAATGCTCTTTGTTGTCTGTGAATTTCAGTGGAATACAAGCTCAGGGAGCTTTTAAAGGGAAAAACTGCATGAGGTGTATTGCAAGTGTGCAAAAACAATCTAATCAAGCTGAATTTGTTCAAAACATCCTTTTCTCCCCATTAAAGCTGGTTCAAAGTGAAACTGAGCAGTCAGATACTATTTATATCAGACACTGATAGTGAAGTAAGTCTAAAAATATGCAAATTGGTTATTTTCAGCCATTTTCATTCAGGTGTTTTAAAAACGTGACTGTCTGGCTGTAACAACAGAGGGTTACACCTCAACAAAAGATTTTTGCTTTTATGAGCCAAAGCTGTCAGATACAATTATGGCCTGTCGCTTCTCAGCCTGCTGTCAAATCAACTTTTAAAGCGCTGCTGTGTTTCAGGATGGTGCGACTCACTATTGTCGCACCTTAGGCTTGACAGGAATGAATGTGTGAGGTACAGTGAGGAAACAACATGCTTGCAAAAGTGTCCCCTTCTCTTTTATCATCTTGCATAAAGGATAATGGAAGATCATTGTAATTAAGTCATCAACAATGAGACAAGGGCACTGCCTGAAAGCTCTGTCTCCACTGAATCATCCAGCTTTTGCTTTGCAGTACTTTCACTTGTTAAATCATGTCATGTTTTTCCTCTCTCTCTGCTCTGGGAAAAAAAGACCACACAAACAAAATAAAACTAGTCTTTTCTGTCTCTCTGAAGAGGTCAAGGCCATGGAACAACAGTTATTTTGGAAATGCTGAGTGAAAGATGTGGAAACTGAAGAGAAAAAAAACCCACACAGAGAAAGGGGGATGAGGATGGAAGAGATGAGGAGGAGAGCAGGAAGGAGGAGGAACAGAGACAATGAGACAGACTGCAGTTATCCTACTCGTTATCCTGAGTGGCAGCCTGGAAACAAGGGCTCTATTGAGATGGCTCTCTGAGGACAAAGTGAGGACGGTCTTTCCTCTGCAGCCCCTATGCTTGTTATGCCACTCTGCCATGACCATCCCCTCCTCTTTCTTTATACTCTGACCTCACCTTTCCATGTGGTCCTTTTTCACTTTGCCTGTCTATCTCTGTCTCAAAGCTGAGGCAAAACAGAGGTGCCCTCGTCATCACCTTTCCCCCTCCCCTACAGTTCGCTCTCTTTGAGCTGAAAAAAAGCAGAATTTAGAGTTTAGTCTTGTCTGCCCTCTTCATCCCTCCCTTTCATCGTCCCATCCAACCTCTTCACTTTGTCCTCGCTTCCCCTTCTGATCCTGGACATGTAGAGTTCTTATCTTTTACCCCTTTCCTTCTTCCTTGCTTCCACTGCTGTCGCTTCCCTCCCCATTCTTTTTTACCTCTTTCACTGACAGATAGCCCTGGGGGTTGGGGTGCACTTCTGCTGTGTTGCATCACTCTTACTGCTACCACACGTATATCTCCCTTACAGTAACCTAATTCAAACTGATTTTCATTCCCACAGAGGCCTACCTGGTAATCCTGATAGGCACTGAGAGGAATTATTCAAAGACATCTCTGGATCTTGACTGAACCTTTCCTCCTGCTCCTATAAGTCACATGCCATTTGACAACAAATGGATTTTCAAATTAGTGGAATCTTTCATGTCAGATCACATTTACAATGGCAGTCTGCAGAAGCTTGAAGTCGACAAAAATGTGTACAAAGCGTTTATCGGCGTGTACGTGTCACAACAATAAGGTAAGGAATGTATTCCTGATCTCTGCTCTTTTATGTACAGTGAAGTGTAATTGAGTGATTGTCACTGGTCCTCAGTCTTCATTAAGAGAAAGCGTGAACTCAAGTAATCAATCAATCATCATGAAACCCAAGGCAAATTGACTTACACACAGAGATCCTGAAGATGAAACAGATACTAAAACGTAAATCCATATCTGCAAGCACTTGAGTGGGAGGGTGGTTGAGTAATCATGGTAAATTGGAAACAAGCTGTGTGAGCGATCGGTATGGCTACAAGCACACAGAGTCATTCACTCCGTAACACTTACCTATAGCTGTAAAGTACAACTGGAATCTCAATTTGTTATCAAATGTGAATTTAAGGGTGATTTGAAGTAATTTGAAAAAATATTTTAGTGATACATTAGAAATGCACCTTTGGTCTCTAGGCCCCTGAGTGGGAGGAAGGATACATGCGTTTGATTGGCAGCTGCACCACCGGGGCACTGAGACACAAACAAAGCTGTGCTGGTAACTGCCACCTGGAGTTTATGAGCCAAGGAGATGTGTGAACAGTGACATATAAAGCTTCTCTAACAGCAGAGTGGAGCATTTAGCAGCTAAAGAGACAAATATTTCTGTCGCATTTACACTTCGGTTTGTTACAGCTGTCTGGCTAAATAGCTAGCAAGTCTGCAAAATGATTTTTGCAGTGCAGAACAGAGAAACAGTGGCAATGTGGCAGTAAATACAATAGAATAGAATGTGTTTTATTGACCCACAACTGAGGAAATTTATTTGTTTCAACAGAATGAACAAGTTATTAGTAAGAAAACAATAAACCAACAAAAAACAAATAACGAAATAAGTAATTGTAATGTGAGGTACGTGGAGGTTTTGTTTCTCAAAAGAGAGACAGAATATAATATTTAGAGCATTTTCATTCAAACGGACACGATACTGGTTGACTGGCTGGTGATTCACAATACTAACTAGTCTACTCCATGGATGACCATTGAATTACAGTAGTGTATATCACAGATGAGGTGGGATTACAGTGGAGTGAGTTGAAAGCCCACTGCTTTGCATAAAGACACTAAAGGGTGCCTCCATACATCAGAACGGGATATGCAGCAGAGAAAAAATGTGTAATTTTTATCTCCACTGGCCTTTAAAGTAATGTAGCTGACCGGTGCAACAGCTCCTGCAACAAGCTATCCCTGGGAGATGTGTCATTTAGGTAGAAATAGCAGGTTGCGTTTAGCTTTACGACAGCTTTGGCCATTAGCAGGGCCTAATTAAGACACACTAATTAGGGGTGATGGAGTGAGGGTTTTGTAAGGCCGTCTCTAAATAAATAATTAATACATAATCACTGTGTTTAAACAAGCCGCTTGGGCTTCAACAGTCACAGGCCCCCAGGCCTTGTGGGTAAATCACGGAGCAAAGAAGGGAGAGAAGGAGAGCTACAGCGATGCATCATGGGGGCTGTCAACGGGCGAAAAAATTAATATGGTTTTAACTATTCACTACCTGAGCCTGAATGTCAGTGGGTGGCGCTCAGGGGAGATTTTAGCTATGATGAGGTTGTGATGTTTTTTCCTTGCCTACCATTGTGTAATGCACACAGTGGCCCTCGCCGTTTATAATTATACATGCAGCAAAACATCAACAACTGCTGGCAACTCTTCTGTCCACTGCAACTAAACCTGGACTGGCTTATATGTACTGTATGCACATGTAGCCACTCTTTATCAACTTGTATGGTATTCACCTGACAATTTATATGTCTTATTATTTGCTCTTCAGCTTCCCACTTCAGTGACTCTGTCTTGTCTGTGTGTGGTTTTGCTGCTCTTCAGTGTGCTACGTTCTTGTCTGTCTGGTTTGTGTTTTTGTCTAAAACTCTGATAAGCTTCCTGGAGCTCGACATCAATGTAAATGAGGTCTAAGGGAACAAATTGTTTGTCTGACCCTGTCCGGCTCTCTGTCCTGTCAATATGCCAGCGTGACCTCACAGTTTCACACTCCTTCCCTCACTGCCTTTAAGGTTTCCTTATGAACTCACTGGCCACCCACTTGTCTCCTCCTCTCCATATTCTTCTCCTTTGCTATTTTTTTCCTTTCCATTTTTACATCACATAATAAATCACCCCATAATTAAATATCCTCTCCTTTCTTCTTTCTTATCTTCCTTCATCTTTCCTTGTGGAACTGAGAAAAAGTTCAAAATAAGGTTGTAAAAGCTCACTGAATAGTGAATTGAATGTGGAAGCTCGATGAAAAGGCATCGTTTCCCTCACATAAACAGAACGCTCCCCTTTTTAGATGGTGTCTCTTTATGAGAGTATCACTTCAGAAGAAGCAGTGCGCTGGTAAATGATCACGATTTGAGAAAATGAGAGTTTTTTCCCACCAATAAAACAGGAATTTACAGTGTAGGTGTAATACAGCAGGGGTCCCTGATGGTGCTCTTGAGCATAACCCTCCAGGAGTGTGTAGGAGTCACAAAACTAAATTGCATCATTAACATTGAACATAAAAATCTTTTATCTCTTTCTCCTTGTCCTTAAAGATCATTGTTGATGCTAAACTAGCCTCTGTGTGCTTCAGTGTCACTGATGACTAAAAGTGCTTGTGAGGATTCAGACTGCAGATGAAAGGGAGAGGTGTCCATCCACAGATTCTGATCAAATCTCTCATCTCCCTTAAGCAGCACACAGCGTCCTTTGAAAAGCTAGCAAGAGGCCAGCCAAGGACAGGAAAGATGGCCATTAGTTATAGAACAGACAGCATCGTGACAGAACATTTTAACTGGTGGCAAAGCACCCTAACAAGCTCAGAGGGGCTTGAAAAGAGAAGATAATCAAGAGCTGAAAATAAAAGAAAACACAAATGCTACCTCCCAATTCTTCTCATAGCAGTTGACCAATTTAGTCAATAAACATCTGAGGCCAAAATGGAAAGGGGTGTTCACAGATGTTATAGACAATTATTTATGAGCTAGCAGGAAATCTTAATAGTCCTGGGCCCTGTTTCCTAAAAGCATCTCAAAGCTAAGGCGACCATAAAGCCCTTATGAATCTTCTTTCATTTGCAGATTATTTCCTGAAAGCACTGTAACTAAAGACACTCTAAAGACTGGTCGATTATGAGTTATTCCTGCTCATTTATCTGTCAAAAGGAAGTGCAACATGATTTATTTAAAGCCTTTAAAGTTTTCTTTATTTATTTAATGATTTAGCCATACTTTTATCAAGACCACTGTGATATTCTCTGTGCATAATGTGGTGTTTTATGCAACATGAGTGAACAATAAATAAATAAATAGCCCTGTAGGCTAAGATAGAGAAAATGGAAATTACTCAGAATAAGAATCTTTAACCTGCTTTTCAGGGAAATAGCATCTAATGGTCATGAACTGTTTGTCAATGATTACAGCTGACAATTTCCACTGCCATTGTCCATTCTTTATCGCTTATGTAGTTAAATGTGTTTCATCTGTGTGCCCTTGAAGTAATCTTTCTTTTACTTACATGCGTCTTGAGCAGTGTTGTGCTAGTTATTGAAAAATAGTAACTGGTTACAGTTTCTAGTTACTTCATTTAAAAAGTAACTCAATTACTTTGTTGATTACTTACATCAAAAAGTAATGTGTTAAGCTGCTTTCACACAGCAACCAAGTGCTAGACTACAGATCAATGGAGGGAAACTGACATTGTAGCACTCTTCAGTTTTGTGAGGATAACATGTATTTCTCAACGTCCAGCGGAGATCCCTGGCTTTGTTTATGATGATGATGATGATGAGGAGGAGGAAGAGGTCAACACGAAGATGAGTTTGTTCCATCCTTTACAAACATGTGCTTTCCCCCTTTCTGTGCAGCTCCTGAATCTCTCTCCTATTGGACGCACACATCTGACGAAGCAATGCGTTGCGCCCAAGTTGAAAAATGTTCAACTTGGCGCACAAGAGCGCAAACTCCAACCACATACACAATGAATGGGTGTGCAAGCAGTTTTACTGTTAAAGGGAACTATTTAGTTACTCTTTAAGACCCTGAGGAGTGACAGTTTGCCTTATGATGTACTCACTGGAAGTCAGAACTTGGAGCTCACATCAACATAACCTCAAAGTTGAGTGTTCCCAATGCTTCCAGCCTTACAGACGTACAACAAAACATGTCACTACTGTTTATGTAAGTAGCAGATAGCATGAATTCTGTCAGGCTGATTAATCCAATTTTCTGAGTTGGAGATCCGACTTCACGGGGCTTGTTATTTAAATTTTGACTCAAAGTTGGAAATTGGAAGTTGGAAATTCCAACATTTATGTACAATTGAACGCACCATGAGTTGAATCACACCATCACTGGGCTCCCAATGCTTCTGCAATGAAATTCATGCTCTGTTTTACTATTTGTCGCCTTGTGCTGGGAAAGTGGGGGGGACAGAACGGTGTCTCTATACAGTCTATGAAGTCTCTATGAATCTAAAGAAAAAATAACGTGTTAGAGTATTAGTTACTGTCAAAAATATCCCCTCTGCTTGTCTTGTCGTACTTTTTGTCACTACCTTAATGCAATGCAATATATTCAGCAGCTAATTTGTGCACCAGGTATACTTTCTTCACCTCCAATCAGTTACATGTATTACATGAAATGCCGCAACATTTACATCATGATGATTCTAAATTCTCTTTTGCCATTTTTTCATTGATGTTTTGCATTTTATGTATCCTTGGTATATATAATGGTTAATGCAAATTTAAATTACATCGCATAATGGATTATTTTCAGATAAGCATGTACATTGTACAACTGTCAGTCTTAAAACATCTTAAATCTGTATTGGGAAATGAGGCCTGGAGCATATTGGAGTAACTTTGCTTGTGAATGTCACAAGCAATAACATGACTTGAACCCAAATGAAATGGAAAACAAAATGGAGCCATGACCAAATAGTACAGCGACTGCAACTTCAACGACACGTGTTGAAATTCCTTTACAGGTACATGATGGTTCACACAAACTTATAGCCTCACTCGTTCTACCTGGTATTTGAGCACTTGCAGGCTAAAAAACTGTTATCTTTAACAAACATTTAGTTATTTCTCTGAAACATTCTAATAGGTATAAACACACATTTGTGTTCTATATTTTTCCAAGACAGAAGGTCCATTTTGCTGAAAAATAACCTTATATTCCAGCGTTTGCCCATTTCTTACTCGAGCCATGTAAGGAATGGTGCTAGCCTGAGGCTAAAATATTGACTATGCGGCATGTTTGGGGCACACATTACATGCCTGGCCCTGTGTACATTTATAACCACGACTGAAGTGTATGTGCCCTGCCGCAGCTGTGCCCTGCATAATTCATGATGTGTCAGAGTTCTCCACTAGCTGGTGTCTGTCTGTCAGCAATGCGTGTCCCCTGTCCCTCCCCATCTATTCCCCCTGAATGGTAATGTCAAGCCACCAAGCACATAGTCACAAAAAGACACAAACACATTAACACGCACCCTCATACTGGTATGATTACAGACGGGCAGTCACAAATGCAGACATACTCCACAATACACTGGCGTACAGCTAGCTGAAATGCAAACTGTTAGCATCTACTCGTATCTTAATGTGTGCGTGTGTGCTCATAGGTGTGCGTGTGACTGTCTGCACCGCCTTGAAGAGCTCCTGTTCGGTGTCTTATGACAGGCCGTCAGTCTGCCGCTGCAGCAGCAGAAGTGGTGGAGTCCCTGGGGAGGCCTCTAAAAGCTCACAGGGTTCTGGGGGTGGGGAGCCCAGACTTAGTGAAAGCTTTTCCATGTTCATCCACCCAGCTCCCCTTCTCCTCCTCCTGCTGCACCACCAACTTTACCGTCCTCATTCCGCATCCAAATGCGAAGAAAACTCACTAGCCCCTGGCCCCTCACCACCCGTCTCTCTCCTTACGTTTCCCATTCCACCGTTGCATCTGTCAGTTTTTCCCAACATCTCTGTATCTTCCTTTCCGCTTCACCTCCCCTCACCCTCCTCCTGGTCGTTATGTCTCTTTCCTCTCCCTCTTATTTTGCATCTGTCACTCTCCCAGTACATCTCCATCCTCCCGCCCCACCGGTAGAGCAGCATATCCATACATCTCTGTGAGTTTCTCAGTAGACACTTCCCCTCTCTGGGAGCTCCTGTCACACTGTGAGGAGACAATAAGACAGGCTCTCCATTTCACACTGAATGACTGGTGAAGTCTCTAAATGGTGCCAAGGGCTTTCACCCTGTAGCACGGGGCTCCGATGGTGGTCCTGGATGAAGCAAAGCACATGAGGATGGTAGCTGTCACAGAGCTGATTGGACTAGATTTTGGGGGGGGGGTCCATATTGTGGGAGAGAGGAGAGAGAGAGCACATGCACACCGAAGCAGCAGCTGTGGTGACAAACATCATGTCGCCTGAGGCACAAGGGGCGTGCAAGGGATTCGGCATGCATATGAGTGCTTGTTTGTGCTTGCATTCCTGAACCTCGAATTGTAATCAGTCTCAATGATGCGCAGAGGAGCCTAAAAAGCAGACTGATCCCCGAGCCACCTCCTCTCATGGTGTGATTAAGGAAGAGACAACTGAATTTATGGGAAAAAAAAATGTTTCCAACCAGTTGTTTTTCAGTCAAATTTAATAGAGAAAAGAACACTGTAAAGGATGATTGATTCACCCAAATTACAGCAATACATGTTTTCACAGTCACTTTCTAGCAGTATCTATCCATGCAGGCAGTTTAGTTAGTTTAGTTTATTTGTGCAGGTTTTAAGATTTTAGCCTCAACCTCAACACAGTGAAGGTGAAAGAAATTTTGTCTGTGATACCACATCAGTAAGAAATGACAGTTAAAGGAATAAGTCAACATTTCTGAAAATATGCTGGTTCACTCTCTTGCTTAGCATGAGAAGAAAACACTGATACCTCTCTCATATTTGTATGTTAAATATAACACTGAATTCAGGAGACAGTGACCTTTGTTAGAACTAAAATGTTCCCCAAGAGTGAGATGTGACCACTTCCTGGAGTCTTTACTGACGCGGCACATAATGTCCTTAGTGTGGCCATTATGGCCATTTACTTTTCCACTTATTTTTTACAAGTTTTGGGAATTTCAAAAGGAGAAAACAAATAGAAAAAACAATGAGGAAGTGTTGGTGCAACAAAGGAGCTAATCTGAAAATTCACATGAATGTATTTACTTTTTTGTGTGCGCAAATGTTTGATCCTGTGTGTTGACCTTCTTGTTTTTCATGTAGCCAGTATCCTAAAGTCTTTTTAAATTCTGTCCTTTAAGCATTGTGCTTTGACTTTTTAGGGAATTCTTTCCTTAACCTTGATATGATTGATTTGTAGAAAACTGAAGTATGAACTCCAAACACCTCTTTCCTACAAAACATATTAATTTGCAGAGCTTTTGAGATACTGAGTGATGAATAGAATCACCTTGGACAAAACCGTATTTTGTAAGATTTCTCCTTTGATGGACTATTCTGTGACTGTTTTTCAAGATGCACGACACTCACGAAAGAGAGTAAAGTGAAAGAGGGAGACAAAGAGAGAAAGACAGGGATCTAAAACACTATAGAAGGTAATGAAATGTGTGATTGCCTGGACCGTGCCTTTACTAAGGGACGAGGTCCTCAGAAGCCTCTCTGCTGCAAAATGGGGAGGTGGATAAGTCATTATGGTTAGGTGTGTTAACACATTCTCAGTAGCTTCACACACACACACACACACTATCCCCTTCCGCAGCATCTCATAGCAGCACCATGAGGAAATTCATTTACTTGAAGACAGGCAGTAAAAAGGACGCCTCGTAAAGAAAGGTCCTTTATGTGCAATCAATACTTGAACCAATGAGCAAGCAGAGAGGCTCTGTTTGCTTCACTCAAACACAAACGCACACACTGTGAGAACTGTCATGACTCGACTTCCTATTAGCCTTGCTGCTTGTCTCCTCAAGGACACTCCACAAAAGGTTGAAACAGGCTATGAGAAAGGTGTTGCTGCTTTAGACATATGGTGCATCTAGCACAACAAACAGGATTACAGGCCTTCTTGGTTGCCTTAAATCTTGAGTGCTGCAGGAGGCAAACACACCTTAAGGAGTCTTATCACAACATTGTGTTTGACATGTTTCCTTGCATGAGAGTGCTATAAGCACAGGCCAACTTGATACTCGGTTAAGCTATCACGCCCTATCACATATTGTGCATCAGAAGGTTTGTGCAGTTGTAATTTGGATGTGGCACAGTGCCTATATGAGGAGGAATGCCACACTGATTAATATGGGCTCTGATATGGGGTAATTCCCATACTGCTGCAACTGCAGTTCAAATCCTCCATTGGGCCCTTGGAAGAGGTACAAGTTCATTATTTACCATGGAGCACAGACCCGCAGAGTCAGACACACACACACATGCACACACACACACAGTGAACATAGCACTAGAAACATCTCAGCATTTACAGATCAGCTGCTTTGTTGGGGTCAGAGCAAAAACAGCTACACAACGTAAGAATTATGACTCCTTTTTTAAAGAAGAGCCTGTGCCAAGATAATTAAAGCAAAAACTTTGATCTTATACCTTACTACAGTAATCTCCCCTGCTCATTCCTTTTATCCTTTTTCCTGTTGTATCTAAAGCCCACCTCATTTTACGTCATCTCTCCTGTATCTCGTTCCTTCTCACACCTTCAGTCAAATGTCTCCCTCAATAGGAGAAATGAACTCTTACCTGTCTCGCACCGCTTCCCAGTAAATCCTTGCTGGCAAACGCAGTTGTTAGGTGAGACACAGGTTCCCCCATTCTGGCACAATCCATCACACATAGCTAGAAGTAGACCAGAAGAGAAGAGCCATTACTCACAAAGATTAACGAGCATTAACTGTGTAATTAGACCAGCAGCAGCATATGTATTTGCATACAGAATAAGAGCTAATTTGGTGATGTGATTCATTACGGCCTCTCACGATATTATTCTGCATGATTAATGCTTCTCACCAAGGTTAATTCAGAAATGTTCATTATCCATGGGTAGACTGTTGGTTAATGTGTCCCCAAAACACAGAGACGTCATTGAAGTTGACAGAATGCAATGGAAATAAATGAAATACATGTACAAATTACAGTCTGCTTCCACACAATAAAGAACAAGGAGTACCAAAAACTTGAATTTTAGGCTTTGGCAGGTTGATTGTGGAAAAGACCTAATTGTGGATTATGCATCTCTGTTCAGAATGTGTCGTACTCCTCATGACAAGTAAACTTATCTTTATTCTGAAAATAAGTGCGCTTCCACTTTAAATAAATTTCTAATCAAGGGATTGATGAACCCAGCTAAAGTCAAGTCAATTGTCTGTCAGTGCATAGATTACAGATAGAACAACACACACATAGGAGCTCTCATTAAACCTGGTGAGAGCAAATCCACAAAGCTGTTTACATGGAGGTGATGTGACGGCTCTGGACTTTGAAACAGGCTATGGTAAATAACTTGAACAAGGATTAACTTACTTAATATTTTTTCAAAACAGATAAGTGTAAAAACAGAAGCTGTTGATAAATTATGAAGATATTGTCAAAAGAAAACCAAGTCAGAATTTAACTAAAAGTTATCGGTGTGCATGCAAATGTTGCACTACATTACCATTAGCTGCAGAAACAGCCGTGTTTAATGGTCTCCCTGAAGTTTTATTGCTCATTATATGAACGTTTAAGAAGTACACTTTTGAGTAAAATCTCTGACAATTTCTGAAAACATATGTGTCTGCTGAGTCTAACTAACATGGTGGTGGTTTACCTTTGCAGACTGTCCCGTTGCCAGTGTATCCTGGCTTACAGGAGCAGCTGTGCCCTCCGACCATGTTGAAGCACAGGGCGTTCTCATCGCAGTTGTGGAGCCCGCTGAGGCACTCGTCATGCTCTGCGGACAAAAACAACACAAAAGACATCACTGCAAGCAAGCTTGTTACTCTCTTTTTTTTGTGAAATTCATTTCCACAGAAGTTTTATGTCACTATATTCACATCTACACACGACTACCGTAAAGAAAATGGCAGTTGATTAAAGAAAACTGAATGATTTTCCTTGTAAATATGAGCAATGATCGCAGCCAGCTGGTAATTTGTTTTACTTTCCATTAAGAAAAAAAGCAATTTGAGACTCAGTCTTGGATTAAATGACTTGATAGTGCGACAGCTGAGAGTCTGGTACAAGATATCAGTGACAAACAGCTGACTGGAGGACAAGCCATTTTTCTATCTTCCATCAGGATCTGTCATGAAAAATTGTTTCATAAGCTTTGCTGTAATTTCTTGTTCTCTTTCGCTGCAATATGGAACAGTGTCAGTGACAAATGATTTTCTTTTAACTATTGAAGATAAGTTCCTTCATTTGCACACACATATAAACATAATGAAGTGTTGTATTTTGAATTTATGAGCCACTGGCCTTTATTTTGAGTGTTATACAATGGCCTAATTGATCATTAAGTACCAAGAGAATTTTTCTGGGAGATTCACACAAGCATTAACTAAATGTACCCTTAGGACCGCAACTCCCAAGTTCTCATCGCTGCTGCTGCTGCTGTGGAGTTAATGATACGGTGTGTTATGAATATCCAACTGACAAGCTTGACTAATGGCTACAACCGATGACAACATGCTGTATCCAACTGGCAAACACATCTCTTTCCCTCTATCTGGGGAGATGAGGCCTGGAGAATGATCTACTATACTGCTATAGAAATCAAACAACCCAAGTTCAGACATTGTTATGATGCCATCATGTCAGTGTGCATAAAAGCAGAAAAACAAGTTCAAACATCTATAGTGCAGGAAAAAAAATAGTGTGACTGGCCTCACATACAGTAAATCAATGTTAGGTGACAGAAACAAGGGTTAGTAGAGTTGTAAATACATATTTAAAACATGTTGTATTAAAGTCTGATACTGTCTGTAAATCTAAAGGATTGTAATACACAATATAAGATTATAAAGTCAAAAATTGTGGTCTTCTTGTCATTATACATCCCCCGTCTTGTTTTACCTCGATGAGACAGAGGTGTGTGCTGACTTACTGAACCCTCCTGGCCATGTTATCTGGATCCACCATGTTTGTTTACCTTGTTTGTATTGTTAATTCATGCTGCTATGATTTAATAGCAAAAGAAATGAAAAAAAACCTCATCTGATTCTGGCTGAAGAAATGAAACAGTTACAGAATTAAACATCATTTAAGGATCAAGCATTAATGCACGTCATTCGCCTGCCCCTGAACACAAAGGCAGATCTTTATCCCTCTGAGACACACAACAGAAGAACACTTGTCTATCACATTTTGGAGATTCACATGAATAATGCTTTCTGATAGGGACTTGCTTACCAAGCACCACATCAGCTGAAGTGCAGAGAACTTTCTGGACTTGTTTTAACCTTCTGATTTTTTTTGCTTTTCCCCATTTAACAGATGCGTATCCCATAAGGTGCAAAACAACGACTATTAAAAGTATTTCAGCAAGAGAGATCTCTGTTTAACTCTATTAAGTAATTAAGCCAGCCAACATCATTTTTTAATTTTGTATTATCTTGTGTTTACAGTGCAGAGAGAACTTTCAAACGCTGCTGAAAGGACACTTTTGGAAAAACACAAACACTTTTCTGCTAATCTGGGGGAAACACTTTGGACCGTTTCTTGTTATTTTAGTGAATTTCTGGACGGATATACATTTCTCTCTGCTCTTTCCTCTTGCATATTCTGTTAAGCAAATCTCAGGAGCCCCTCAACCACAGTGAAAGAATTTTTCCAAATATTATCTACTTATAGGTAATTTCCCCACAACTTTAAATGTGTGCAATTGTGAAACAAAGTGAGGTTCGAGGACTGAAAGAGGCCACCTGATGAGCTAGAGGATCAGAAAATGTGAATGGTTGTTGCAGAACACCACATCATCTATATCCCTGCCATCATCCAATCCATTATATCTCCTGAACAGACCATGGGCTCATCCAAATTGAAAGTGACATTGTGATGAGATCCTCCATTGAGGGTGTGATGTATGTGTGTGTGTGTGTGTGTGTGTGTGTGTGTGATGGATTGGAGGACATTTAGAAGAGCCCACTACTTTGCTCCTGTTGCTGCATCACACACACACACACACACACACACACACACACACACACACACACACACACACACACACACACACACACACAGGCGCGCACCTGCTGTTGGGCAGAATTAAAGTCTGCTCATGGGCATATAAAAACAGTAATAGGAGCACAAGGGAGAGGAAAGAGAATGAGGTGGGTATTTTTTTCACAAGGTCACATCTGCCAGCACAGCCGTCACTTTGAACAGACACGCCAGCAGAGCCACCAGGTGCTCGGTGCATGTGTGTCGCTGTGACCCTTGAGTTTAGTATTGGTTACTTTGTAATGTTGGTTATTAGTGAATTCAGGCTCATTACACTCCTGCACTCTAAATTGAAGCCAACTAAATCCCTACAAACTGTGTGTGTGTGTGTGTGTGTGTGTGTGTGTGTTTGTGTCAGACAGGTGTTTCCTCGCTGACTGCTGCTGCTGCTGTTGTTCAGGCTGCAGACAGATAAACAATCAATTATGTACAGCCTGTCACCAGGGATCTCTCTCGAGCCGGCCTTTCCCCCTGCTTGACTCTTTCTACCTTCTGCCAAAACAACAGCAGGCTCAGCGAGCTCTGACCTCAGGCTGCTTTCCTGAAAACACTGTAGCCTCGGCTTGAACTTCACAATTACAGGCTTGCAAGGATGAAGATCTTATGATAGGTATGTCAGGGCAAAACTTGTCTGCAAGAGTGACACATTGCAGTACATGAAATTGTTTGGACAAATGATACAAAGTCCAGCTGTTGTTTTCATGCTATTCGAATGAATATAGCAACGCCGAACCGAGGCAAGGAGAAGAATCCATGATATGTTTTTATATTGCCTCTGCAAATGAGTACTAGCCATTTTATAAAACAGAAAGTGGTTTGTGCCATCGTTTTTGACCATTTTGAGTCATCTTTTAAGACCCAGAGAATATTTTGTACTATGACTCTGAAAACACTGAATAGCCCAAATGAAAGAAGAGACTTTATTTCATCATGGAAAAATGTTTGTTTACACCTTGTTCCATTCTTGTTTTTTTCTGAAGTAGAGGGTAGTTTCACCAAAAAAAGATACTGTATTTTTTTGCTTTCTGATCCCGACGTCTTCACTCCCTGCTTTGATCTCAGTGGCTTATACCATCTCTTTATGTTCCGACTACGTATCCCAGAAGCCCCCAATTTTTTCACAGGGTGCATAAGAGCGTCCCCTTGTGCCATACACACACACACACACACATACTGTATATAGGTCAATGCCACTCAAAGAGTTAAATGAGCAGTAGCAGTTTGGGGAATAAGAGGAGTTGTGTAGTCCTCTTCATGGGACTGGCCTCCCTGCATATAGGAGCCTAGAACAGCCTTACCTCCAACGCCATGCTCTTTGAGTCATCAGGCTGAAAGTCTCCTTTTCTGATCTCTGGTGTTGTCAACCCCCCTGCTCCACCTTTAGCCCCTGTCTATCCTTTCATCCCCTTCTTCGCCCGGCCCTACCTCCATTCCCCTGCCTCAGGGGCTCAGGCCTGGTTATCACAGGATTAGAACAAGGACACACAGCCTGCATACACACCTCCGGGACAAGCGCATGCACTTTTACACCTAACGCAGATGCACACCTCCGGACAGCCGTTTTTTAATAACATTCAAAGGGAGAGCAAAGCCAATCCGCTACCTTTCATGGATTAGCTGCTAATCTCACAGAGCAAGGAGCACCTCGGGCACTTTGGGGAAAAGACGAAGAGTAGAGGGAAAGAAAGAGGAGGAATCTTGACCTTCAAGATCAAGGATATTGTGATAGTCAAAGAGTGGGGCAAAAGTTATGGATGTTTCTTGTGCAGAAGGCTCCACTGAATGTATCAGCACATTTTGGTTGCATTTCATTTAAACAAGTACATGCAGACTACGTCTTCCAATCTACCACCAGCTGGGATCTGAACCTCCAACCCCATTGCTTCAGGTGGTTCCCCCCCACCCGACAAGCTGAGGAGAAATATAACCAAGGCTCCATACTGTTCTGTACAGGGTTAAATCTGTGGATCAGTCCTTTAATCCACTGTTCTGCACATAAACACTGAGCCATGAAATGAACTACAGGCAACTTAATCCTCTTTACTAGGCAGGCTGGTTCTCATACAACTCTGTAATACATGTGGAAATATGGCTACCAATACCGGGACATTGTTTCTGCTGAGCTTGCAACTCATTAATTGGTGAAAGCCATTGAGAATGATAAAGATGCTCGTACATCATGCGAATGTACAATGTCAATAGGTACTGGAGGGGGCAGTTAAATGTTTCCTTCCATAGCTGTAATATGTCTTCTATGGGAAACATAGAGGGATCAGCACTCCCTTTGGACTCTTTTCTCACAGAAGCAGATGTTCAATTGCTATTAATATACAGCAGATTCCTGCAGCTATTATCTTCGCATCCCCCCTTTTTAATGTCAATTACTGCCACCAGGAAAACAGAGGTGACACTAAACCAGCACATCAACATGTATAAGAGCAAGAACCCTTGTGTGCTTTCTAGCATTTATTATTATTATTTTTAATGAACATTATTGTTGATGGCTAATTTAGGTTATTCATCTTGCTAATATTGTCTCAGAGGTGAGATGTGTGGTGGTGATTCTGGTGAGTATCTGGCTCTCTGTTATGGTGGATGTGTGGAAGCTGATAGTCCAATAAGTCTGTGGGGAGACTGCAATGGTAATTTGACTGAAGCAGAGAAAAGTCATTACATCAAGGCTCTACATAAGCCTTGGTTTAATCACACAAATTGACTTTTATAAAGAGATGCACATAACTGTGCATGTCACTACAGTGACTTGAAGCCATTTTAATAGGGGGATACAAAAAATACAGTGACACAGTTTAATCCACTGGGTTTGAGGGTATTAATATTTGTTGTGAATCTGAGGCATGAGTACACAGTGGAAGAAAGACAAATGAGAAAAAACAATAAAACTGGCCCCTAGCTCAGAAGATTAGAGAAAAAAATGGCGTATGTGAAATCACATAAGGTACAGTGGTCATCTATAAATAATATGGAAAAAGACTGAGTAAGCAAGGATGCTTCTTTCTCTAAATGAATCACATGAGCACAAAAAAATAAATATATATTCCTCAGTCTCAGTTCTAACTTGTTTATGCATTTCAGAAGCCTGTTTATAAAAAGACACAAAGTCTCAAATCCTCAACAATTATTTCCTGATTTCCATTGACAGAGAAAAAGAGAAACTCTACAGGGTCCCTGGTAGAGCAGGAAATGGGAGTTTTCACCGGCTGTTCGTTGTGTTGCTGAGTCTTACAGCTTTAATTTCTAACTCCAATTGAGCAGCAGGAAGGCTGGGGGCCTGAATCTTCTGGCGTACAGCGCAGGGGGCAGCCAGCCCCTTCACTCGGTTGCCGCTGAATAAGACTGCATTGGGTGCAAATTGCTTTTTTAATTACGGACAGTGAGGAAATGCCGCACGGTGCCTCCTCTTTAGAGATGATGCACACAGGGAGCTACTTAGTGTCGTGTTTCACAAGCTGCAAACAACTGGTAAGGAATGAGACAAATTTGCTACTCATCATTATTCTAGATGAAGGACAGACATTATATTATGGAGGGAT
This sequence comes from Synanceia verrucosa, assembly GCA_029721515.1. NCBI lineage: Eukaryota > Metazoa > Chordata > Actinopteri > Perciformes > Synanceiidae > Synanceia > Synanceia verrucosa. Next base: position 16,012,860 of record CM056556.1, read on the forward strand.
TAATGACTTCTTATTTATTTTATTCTCTGTGTGGGCCTGCATTTGGCATTATAACAAAGCTATAACTTTAAATAGACGCTCTACGACAGGTGACTTTAAAATAGTCTTTACAAAGTCACTGTGTTTCCTGTCTGCCTCTATACTTTCCTAAAAATGTCACTGACTGTGAAAGAACCAAGAAACCCCACACAATGTCAGTCACATATATTCATAATAGACAGAGTGTATGTATTCAGCCAATGAAGGTCTTTATTCATTTCATCTGATAGATATGATATAAAACGATTCCTTGGTTCTCTCACAGTTGATTCAAAACAACACTTCAAGACTTTCTGGTGTGCAATAAATTCTTTGTAGAATTTGATTCCCTCAAGATTACAATTCTGCTGCACTCTGAACCTCAAAAATAACAGACAATTGTAAATTTCGACTGAGTTATTAAAAGTTTCTGGGGCTGACGGGTTAAGTATGAATCACAATATTCATGATTCCATTTCAAGCAAAATTCTCTTTCCCCATCATCTCTCGTCTGTTACTGTTTAATAAAGGCATAAAATATCTGAAATGGTAGCAATTAAGAAAATAATATACATTATCATCTCATCGCCTTTGTAACATAGCCTAACTCTATTTGTCTCTACGGTCTACTTTATTTACCCAAAACAGCTCTTTACGTTTGACATTATTGTGACTTTCTGACTATCATAAAAATTTGTTTTTTCTATTATAACCTGATGAAAAACTATAGTGGCAGAGGCTTTTATGAAAAAGGAGGGCTACGACCACAATCAGCCACAACATATACAGAGAACAAAGACTGTGAATCATACACGCAATCTTTTAGATTGATTTGGTTTGCTTTTGAAATTGGCTTGGGTTTCAACTTTGATCAGGAACAAATAGGTCTGCCGCCTCCACTCACAGTCTCTCTGCTTCTCAGGTTCTCAGTGACTTTCTCTTTCCTTATCACACACACACACACACACACACACACAGTACATTCACACACCAGACGAAGACTGTACACTTACACACACACACAAAATATGGCAGAAAGTCCACAGGCACTGAAGTTAATCATTATTTTTTCAAAGTGAAGTTTTCAAAGTGTGGCAATTGCTTTTAAAAAATTTCGAGTTACAAACATGTTAAATGACAAACAACTAGAGATACCGAGTTTACAGAATCATATTAATATTTTGTTTATAGAACAAACACGTGAAATTATGGAGTTTGACAAATTTTAAACTTTAACAAAGAGGGGAGATAGATGTGCTTTGTCATCTACACAAAGCAAATGAAACCCAAAATTGATTTGACACTTCTTCAGTCTTTTCTCTATGGCCAGGTTATGCTGCATCATAAATTAGTATGACTGATATTGATTTGTGTGTGCTGTATGTGTGTGTGTGTGTGTGTGTGTGTGTGTGTGTTTCATTTTAATGCAGTGCTGGTAATCATAGCAAAACCAATAGGAGCAAATCAAACAGAGACATTCATCCTTACGCATATCAAATGAACAGACTGTGCATAATTGTAGGGTGACAGATTAACAGACAAGTGTGTCTAAGCAGGCGCTGTCTGGAAATTGACGAACAGGAAATAAGAGAAGGGGTGTAGCACATGGAAAAGGTTTACACAGTGTTTTACAGGTGTTGCATGATAAATGCCTCTCTGTCGTAGCCTGATTTTCTACATGGCTCCCTTATTCTGTCTCACACTGCACTCTGACACTGATAACTCACTATATGTCTATATCTGACTGTCTGACTGCCTCTTCCTCTCTCTGGCTCTGGAGGTCTGCATGTCTCTTGGCAACAGAATTTATCATAATTAGATCAAATATCATCCTCCAGTGTATGACTAAAGATGCTAATTAAATCATTTATAACTGGGAATATACTGTAGGCATACAAATGCTTTAAAAGCTCTTGTAAGAAACCTAGAAACCTGCAATGAAGACACATCCTCCCATCAACCTCTATGTCTCTCCTTGTCTCCACAACAGCAAAATAATGTCCTTATTTATACTGAGTTCAAGACTGCCTTCAACCCTCTCCACAAAACAGTTGCTGTGGTAGCTGGAGCTCACAAAGCAGTGCCATCTCCACTTGATTCCAGCCTGTCAAAAGGTCAGCAGAGGAACTCACCTGTGCAGGAATAGTCATCGATCCTGATGTAGCCCGTATGGCAGATGCACATGAAGGAGCCAGGGGTGTTAACGCACATGGTGTTCTCCCTGCAATAATGCTTCCCCTCAGCACACTCGTCGATATCTGGACAGAAGGAGTGAGGAGGGAGAACAAAGCTGGTTTAGATGTGAACTGCTTTCGCATTTCCATCAAGTGCAACTGCAACAAATTTGTAATCATTTCAGATTAAACCCTTTGCATTTAAAGGTCACTGTATGTTAATAACGATACAGATATTAATAGACCGTCACATACTGATTATTATATTATTTGCTGGCATGAAAGAAACCTTGTTGTTTAATCAGTATTCTGCATTGGTGTCTCGAGCCTCACGATACATTTTGATTTTCTCCATATTTCTCTTTATCTGAGTAATGCTCAACAGCTTCATCAGCTTTCCCCCTGGAAATGAGTTGTAAAATTGCCTCATTATGAAAGTAGCATTGTCACAATATATTGCTGATAATGTCCACAACATTTTCATCCATGGTGGAAGGAATCTATACATACCTGTGACATTAAAACTGCTAATTATTGCACAATAACCAAACATTTTTAACTGCACTCTGCCCTGTATAGTACTCTATTTATTTCATTTGCTTAAGGTTATTGCTTATTTATGTTTTGTTGAGTTTTTTCACTTGTGTGAAGGGAACTTACAAAGTAAGAATTTCTTTTACTTTTTGTTGCTACTGTGTGTATGACAATAAACATCTTGAATCTTGAATATTTTCTAAACTATCAATCAAAATCTGTGAAAAGTGATTATAACTATAACTTTAGGCTACTTAACATAACCCTGGGTCTTTGATCACTATGGGAATTGACTACAGAAGGTGCAATGACATCACTTCTGTCAGTGACAGTAACGTCCCCTCCTATTACCACAGTTGACCCATCCCTCACAAGTCATTCTAGACCTGTTTCTTTCCGTGTCTTTGCAAGGATAAAATTATGGTGAAACACCTCACTCTGTTATCAAAGAACCAGGGTTATGTGAAGTAACCTCAAGTTCTTTTTCTAACACTGTTTGGTGTTTCACTATGGGAGATATAGACCACATTGCCATAGACAATATAGCAACTGCCAGTGATCATCAAAGAGACCGTGGCAAGATTGTCTCTAGCACAGCTTGTGTCAAGGAAGGCCCAGATACATCCAGTCTGTAAAACCTTACAAAAGTATGAGGTGTAGCCCAGCTCGCCGCAGCACAAATAACCTGCACCAAAACTCCCTGGAACAGGGCCCACGAGATGGACATGCTCCTTGTCGTGAGCCTTCAACCCCTGTGGAGGCTGCAAACCCCTACGGCTTTAAGCCAGAGATATGGCCCCCATAATCCAGTGGGACAGCCTCTGGCGGGACAACAGTTTGCCTCTATGGGGAGTGACACAAAAAGTTGATCTCCTTTCCTGAAACCTGATGATTTATTAACATACACATGTAGTGCCCGCACTGGGCATAATGTGTTTGCATGAGTGTTTGCTCCTCATCTGAGGAGAATGGCGGTGGGTGAAAAGCTGAAAGCTCCACCATGGTATACCTGTAGGCAGACTCCACCACCTTTGGCACAAAAGCAGGATTGGGCCATAGGCAGACTTTGGTGAGCCCTGGGGCAAACTGCAAGCAGAAAGATTTGATGCATAAAGCCTGTAATTCGCTCACACGCTTTGCTGTGGTCAAAGCCAAAAGCAATGCAGTCTTAAGTGAAATAAACCTCATCTCCACCGCCTGTATAGTCTCAAATGGGTGATGAGAGAGGGCATCCAACACAATAGACGAATCCCACAAGGGAACCAGAGGCCTGGTGACGGGGAGTTTTCCGCATGCACCTTTCATGAAGCGACAAACTAAAGGATGCTACCCCACCGGTCCAAAACCTACATGACAGGCTGAGATGGCAGCTAAATAGACTTTAAATGTAGAAAAGACCCTACCCTTATCTACTAATTCCTCTAGAAAACACAGCAGGTCCAACCACTGAACATTGAAAATGAATGGTGTGTCTCAAGTTGCACCACTCCTCAAAAACCCACCACTTACCACTGTACAGAAAGCGAGTCGAGGAAGCCCTTGCACTCTGAATAGTGTCAATGACCTGTGGCGACAGACCTGCAGCATTCAGGTTCCACCGGTCACGGGCCAGGCCCAGAGTGCCACGTGGTCGGGGTGAGGGTGGTAGAGCTTCCCGCATGCCTGGGAAAGGAGATCCCTGTGTATGGGGAGAGGCCAAGGCTTGTTCACTAGAAGCTCTATTATTTCTGCTACCCAGTGCTTGGATGACCACTGTGGTTCTATAGGAATTAATGATAGGCCCTGCTCTCTAACCCTGGTTAGGGTAGTGGCAATCAGTCTGAAAGGAGGGAATGCATAGAATAGCACATTTGGCCATGGGTGAGCCAGAGCATCCACCCCCAAAGGGGCATTTACATCTGATAGGAAGAAACTTCAGTGAGCGAGTGCTGCCCTGGAAAGCCACCACCTTGTTTTCAGATATGGCGACCATTGAGAAACCTCTCAAAGTGTTTTATTGCAAAAAAACCCTGTTGCGTCCTGGGCTGCTGGCCATTGTATCCCTAATTTGGATGTAGCCCATTTGCAAACCTCATATAAGTTGCTGTCCACTGGTGGAGCATCATCAGACGCACTGGGGGGTCTGGACTGTTGAACACGAGTCATCCTCCTCATCCTATCATATCGTCCATGTCGTGGAAGTCAGAGGTGGCATCGCCCTCGGCGTCCCCACACTTGCGTCTCCACTTCGAGGAGATTCTCAAACAGTGTAGGCATGTTCGAGCAATCGTCCATCATGTCCGCTCAGTCTGCTGAGACTCACGGCTGATGGGTGCTGGTTGTGACTTTTGAGATGCTCCAGACAGACATGGGTCCTGGCTAGAGGATACAGCCACTCTCAGCCTCCTTTCCAGTATCTTTTCTGGCACTGATGCACAGTGAGAGCATGACTGGGGTTAGCCAGTCAGCCAGCCAGTGTTTAGTGCCCATGGATGCTATGCACATCGGGTCACTGCCAGATATGGATGATGGCATGACGCAGGTGGGATGCAGCCTCCATAGCCTTCAGTTCTGACCTTTTGGCTGGGGTAGTAGCCGTGGACAAAGTGACTGGAAAAAGGAGATACATAGTTTATTATTTAGCAGTACTAGGGCACGCCGTAACACGTTAGCCTGCCGGTAAATAATGTTAGGGCGGCAGTAGCTGGGGGCGGCAGTAGCTCAGTCTGTAGTGACTGGGGCTGGGAATCGGTGGGTTGCCGGTTCAAGTCCAGGTCGGTCGTTTGGAGAGTGGACTGGTGGCTGGAGAGGTGCCAGTTTCTCCTCCTGGGCACTGTCGAGGTGCCCTTGAGCAAAGCATCGGACTCCCAGCTCCCCGGGCGCCTTACATGGCAGCCCACTGCTCCCTGGGCAGAGGACAAATTTCATGTATGTAGTGATATATATGTGACAAATAAAGTATCTATTCTAAATAATGTTAGCAGACAGGGATTAGCCCGTGCTAACAGCATACCGTAAGAGTCCACTTGATCAAATAAATACACTTTTGAGACTTATTTCTTACAACAACCTGTACAGATGATTCTTTGTCTGGATAAGCAGCTACTTACCTCTGTGGAAAGATGACCTCCCCATTCTTTATCCAATTCTTTTATACATTAGTCTATCTTTTTGCTAAACTCAAATCAGAATGCTGCTTAATGCAATCTGAATCTAGAGGATATATTGTGATATGTTTAATTGTCGGTTTGAATGTGTTTTGTGTGTCTACTTAAGTGTCATATGTGTAACTGTACATTTAACCTCTATGTAAATTTCATGGCCAGAACTGTCCAAGGAGTAGAAACTGACATTAAAATTGTATGCCTATGCTGCAATGTGTCATTAATGGGCACCAGATGTACTGGACTTGGCGAACAAATCTGTGTGTTATGATTCAGATTTCTGGATCAGGCCAATGCCTCTACTAGATATCTTAGAGGGCAATCGTTTGCTGACATGTTAGTATGACAACTTGATAAGCCGATGTTGTGTCGGGTCTGTGTTTCTGTGAGATTGTTTTGAAGGCTTTCGGGCACCCTAGTAATTAAACTCAGTCAGTGTACCTTTAAGAAGATAATTTATTAGACTGTATTTCCTCCTCACCCTCATGATTCCACATTTGGGTCCATATTAGCTGTTGCTAAGGCAACAGCTATTCCTGGGTTCTAAACTGCATGCCAAACCATCAGACAGAAGATGCACAACACTGTCAGGGTAAACAAAATTATCTTGATAATGTGATGCAACCAAATGCAAGTCGATACAAATACAAGCTGATCCAAACAAACCTGGCTGTGTAATATGCACCAGGGCCTTGTTCCTGTTGCTAGCACAGGTCAAACGTGGACACTTTTTGAGAGACAAGCTCTGTAGTCCTTGACATTAACAATTTATTATTCATCCGCTGTATTCAGTGTCTGCATGAGGACATTCACCCCTGAATATGTTCTGTGTCAGGTGCATTTGCAAAGTGCACTTGAAATTGAATTTCAATAGATTTGCATTGGCATTCACTCAGCTCGCACGTCCTTGGGTAGAGCACCGCCCACCAAGCCGCAAACTAAGAGCTCCACACCTGCCTACAACTGTGGCATTCACATTTCCTTGGTCTTCTTCCTTTTACAATCCCATCAATACTTGCTGCCTCCAGCTATTCAAAAGCTTTACGGATAAATGAAGCAGACATACAATCACAGAACACCTATGAAAGTACATGTGTCCTTCACTAAATGAAAGGAGGCTAATTAAGCCCTGTGCCTGGTTTAGATAGAGAGAAAGAAGGGTAGAGAGAAAATGGGAAGTAGAGGAAAGGGCAGAAAGCAGTGCAGGTAAAGAGAAGCACTGAATCAGAGACAAAGACAGAATCATGACAAACTGCACTATAGAGCTAGACAGCAAGATGATACTGCAATGGACAGGGCGAATGATTGAGATAGTGAAGTGGGAGATATACAGGGGAAGGACAGATGGATGTGAAGAGAAAAGGTCAGGCAAAGTAGTGGATTAAACAGAGAAAGCTGTAGGGTGAGACAGAGCCAGTGTGAAGAAAAGTGGTGAGAAGTGTGGAGTGTGTGAGAGAGTGAACAATTGAGATAGCAGGAGAAAGAGATTTAGATGGCATAGGAACAGAAGAGGAGAGAAAGCAGTGAAATGTATTAACTGTCACTAAGGAGACAGAAAGTATAGAGCACAAATGCAGTCCATCCACAATCGCAATGGTAACCTTGAGCAGAGGCCTTAGGAGACAGCTTTCCCGCTTTGTGATTGGCCGCTCGTGCAGCAGCTTTGATTTAGAGCCTATTACCTGTAAGACACCATCCATCCCGACCCCGGTGACAGCAGTTACGTTTGCTAAAACAATATGTTAGAAGGTGCGATGATGAGGGGTGGCGCATGAACACGCGGGGTAGACCGGCAATCTCCGTCTCCATTAACACACTCCATTTTCTTGATTGGCCTGTCACATGGACACATGTGACGTGCCAAGCAAAAAAGCCTGGCCAAGAGTCAGCAGCGGCTTTTATCGCTGAATGGAGTGCTCAGGGTCAATGTCTTGCCACGCCACGATTGATAGAGAGAAAAAGTCAGTGCATTCCTGCATGACTACTGATTCAATCTTACCCGAGGAGGATGAGGTCCTTTGCATTATTAAGACAAAAAAAGTCCTTGTCATACATCTTTTAGTCAAAATTCACATCAGGCTACAGCTACTTCACTATCCAGAGAGCTCTCATTCAAAATCACAATAATAATAAGCCATATCACTAAGAATCCATCACTGCACTGAACAAAAAGTTATGAGAGCTGTTGCTTTTTAATTATAAACAATCATTGTTTAACTCAAAATTTAAAAATCCCCAAAGGGTACAAATCATAATACATTATAACAGCTGTATTCAGATATGGCAAACATCACAAAGATATTTCACTTTTTCAGAAAGGCCGTTAAAACAAAGACATAAATTGCAGAAGCTAGTCAGACAACAGCAAGCCTAGAAGTGAACCCCTCTAAAAACTAGTACTGTTAAAGGCATATTTAGTAATCCTGTTCAAAAGCACTTTTTGTTATACTAGATGAAATGGTCCCTCCATTCCGTGAGAACATTCAGAAAAAGGAAAGAGCTGCAGGCCTCTAAAAACTCAGACCAATCCCTGCAATTCAGTCCACATGGAAAGAACCAATCAGATGCCTTGATGTCTCATCCTGCCCACACCCACCTCTGCCTCGTTTCACTGTTGCTGGAAATATACAGTACGCTCCTCTGCAGAAATTCTGAGTTAGCAGGAGAGGTGGCGGAGCACTTATGGGAGAAGGAAGGGGTGGAGCTTAGAGGAGGCGCCACCCTCAAGCTTGCTAGTTTGCTGGCTAGCTCTCCAGTATCACTGACTATAGCTTTAAATCTGACGGAGGTCAGAACTGCCTGTGCATAATGACCTATGACATCATCTATTTGTTTGTATTACAATGAATGCTAAGTAAGTTATATTTTTGGAGGTAATAACCTTTCATTGACATTTTTAATATTCCCACTATTGCTCGATTACGCCATCCCACAACTATAGAAATAGGAAGTATCAGCTTATCCTCTACACTTGCATAACATTTAGTTTCTAATAGGAAGCGACCTCACTATCTGTGTTTCATACTGCAGTGCACCAAGGTCTGGGAGTGTGGAGATAACACTGGTGTTGCCTCTGGATGTCCCACAAAGACACCCGAATCTATGCCTTTCCACCACTGGTCCCTCTCTTTCTTTTTATCTCTCTTTCATTCTGTCTTTTTTCTCATCTACCCACCCTAACGGGCTCACTTGCTTGAGCAGATGGTTTTCAACTGGGGGTGAGGGTTGCCAAAACATTGTTTGATATTCTTCAGTAGCCAGTTCCCTCATGGCCGTATTTATAGTAGTCAGAGGAAAGAGCAAGAGACAAAGAGTTGTCCCTGCTGGCCAAGCAGTGTCCCATTCAGCAAATAATCTCCACTGTTGGCCTTGGTTCCTTATGGATGGAGAAAGGTGTCAGTTACAGAATGCCTCTTTTGGTTTTAAGGAAGTGTCACTGGATCTGTCATTGAGTTATAGTTTGTGGCTGGCTGAACTTTCACTTTATTATTTATCTTGGAAATTAGTTGTAGGAAGTAGTCACCAATATTGATGGAAACTGTTTTTCTTGTTGTGATCCAAGAATCATATTTGATGACCACAGGGAGCTTAAGGTGGAAATGTATACATGTTATACACATAGTGGCTTTAACAGCACATTAAAGGAATTAAGATGTTGGAAGCTAGATTTGCTTTGTTGTCTGGAGTTAGATGGGAAGGTTGATGGTCTGTGCGGTAAATATGAAGCTACAACCAGGAGATGGTTAGCTCAGCTCAGCATTAAGACTGGAAACCTGCCTCTGTCCATCAGGTGAAAATATTTCTTGACTAGGCACAGTGACTTCCAGGATGTCAACATTAGTGAGGTTTAGAAATGTTATTTGAGCCAGACTAGTTGGCAGTAGCTTCATATTAATGGACAGATAAAAAAGTGGTATCCAACTCACAAGTAATGGAATAAGTGCATGTCCCAAAATGTCCTTAATATTCAGCTGTACTCATTTGAAACAGATACTGTACAATTTATTGCTATCAAATTAGTTTTAGAAATCAAAGGTCTTAATTAGGATTGCAACAAAGCAATGGATCCACAGAGTAGTTTTTAAATGAGATGATTAGTGATTCACTTAATCAACAGGGTCAAGAGTGAAATCTTCAGATTGCTTATTTTATTCACGATGCAGGTGTAGACTTTCATTTTATTCTATTTACGGGGTAGTGCGCATTTAGGGCTATCAGCACATTATTATGATCCCATATGGAAAAGAAACAGAAAAAACTTAAAATTTATGAATAGTATATGATTTACTCTTGAAAGTGGCCACTTTTGCACTCTTTTCATACAAGATAATAAAAAGTATAAGGATAATGTATGTATCATTACTGTCAAATATTATTCTAATTAATACCCAAATCATACAGTTTCGTTTTGTTTAAATTTACTAAGGATCTTATATCTGGATTCACTGTTGTAAGCTTTACATACAAGTTTCATACAAAGGAGATCTCCTCAACAGTGAATGATACATACAATACCCTTATGCTTCTTTTTATTATCTTGTATGAAAAGAAGAAAAGAGACGTGACCACTTTCAAGAGTAAATCATACACTATTCATGAATTTCAGTACATTTTTTAAAATTTATTTTCTGTTTCTTTTCTGTATGGGATTCCTCAAGTTGTAATGCAGGGCGCCCGAAAGGCAGAAACTACTCCAAAACCTCTTCCTTTTTTAAGAAGAAATTAGCTGTAAATGACAAAGGTGTTGGGTGTTCTTTAATCAGTTTGCTCCTTTTTTGTAGAAATCCTTTGTGAAAATTATCATGTTTTGTTTTACAGGAAATAATGAACAAAACTCTAAATCGGTTTCTTTGAAATGTAGCATAGTTTCTTTTTTTAGTCATTACCTAAACACAAAATACAAAATCTACCTTTTTCAGAGCAAATTATTTTCTGTATCCTTTCAACTTACCAAAATTGGACAATAGCTTGTAAATACACAGCCTCAAAAAGACCCAAAACAAATATGCAAAGCGTCACTGCCAATTTGGGCAGAAGCAAGAGCCAATTAAGATGACTGAGTGGAAAGGATCCCATTAGGAATCAACACAAGTGAAAATCTGCATTCTGAGAGTGCAGTCATTGTCTAAATACCAGACACTCACAGTGATCAATCACTGTGAACACTAAGAAGCCCGCTACCTGACTTAGAACAATGAACATCAAATGAGGAAAAGGTAGAGGAGGAAGTGTGTTTCTGTTTTTTTTTTTCTTGCAAACAATCCCTGCGTATTCAACGCATGACAGCCTGAAAATTTCCATACAAAGTTCCACCCAAACTGAAAACACTCGTGGATCCATATGAAAACAGCAAGTGTTTGCAGGCGTGTGTGTCGACATGTCACATTAAACATGCACTTAGCGCACTTCGATGCCTTAAATGAAGCCTGGTGCATCTCATATAGACCAACTGCCTTGTTTATGTGTGGAAGCGTGAATGAGGTTTTGTACTCTTTCACGGCAACCGTGCGGAAATCGATGGAGCATCATCATCCATCACTCGTCAACACGTGACCATGAGGTGGCCAAAGGTCTAAACAATGAGTAACATGGAGCATAAACAGCTACCAGCACTCAGTGACAGTCTGATCTTAGTTCTTTTAAAACAGGGCTCGAAACATTTGTTTGCCACTGCATTTTATTAACTTAAATATTATTCATATCTTGGACTACTTTTTTAATGTTTAATCCATTTAAACTTGTTCACAATTCCTTTCTAAAAATGAGTATTTTTTTATATTGTCTTAGTGTCTCTATGTCTTATGTAGAGCACTATGGATTGCCTTGTTGTTGAAAGGTATGTGCTATACAAGTAAACTTGCTTTGCCATAACAAGATCACATTCATTAAATGAGTTCAATTAAATTTTTTCTTCTTTGCTTTTGTTAGATTTTCTTTCATTAACGTATGCATTTGTTACTCATTGCTGCATGCATTTTAATGTAAAATGGGTTTACTTGTAATTAAATATGATTTATGTATGAAATGGCCTTGCCTATTGTTTGCAGATATCAACATAATCTTAAACTTCATTGAATATTTTTAATTATATCTAGGACAGGATATTCATTGAGAAAAAAAACTGAGATGTGGGTCGACATATGTGAAATGCAAGAAAATTACCTTGGAGGGGTTACCCATCCATCAAAGTGCTCAGCTGGTTTTACATCACAAAATTAAATTAGGCATTGGTTTATACAATTCTTTATGTATTGATGAAAGCCCTAACCTAATCCTAATGAATTATTCATAATACTCTTGCAATAAACCATTGCTTTGCCTAGTTGTGGAAACATATTATGACCGTTCACTGTAAATGTACTTTGGTCTCGTGTCAACACCTTCATCATGACAAACAGCAGTCATGGATGCTCAAACTGGAAATGAAGAAAATCACCAGAGTGTAGAGCTGCTGATGAATTAAGTGTGATTCCAAGCGGGAAAGGAGCAGAGAGGAGATTTCTCCCATGTGGCATTTGAAGGATGGTGGATGTCGGTCTGAGCAGTTCTCAGAAACAGTTATTTACACTGGAGGGGGTTTTGTGGACAATAGTGGGATTGTCTGTCTTGGGTGACATTTCAGCAGGGTTACAGAGGTCAGGTGTGTATAAACACACACAGCCAGTCAAAATGTGTATATGTTTGCCTTTGTGTATATGTGTGTGATTCATCTGTGTGTGTGTGTGTGTGTGTGTGTGTGCGTGTGTGTGTGTGCGTGTGTGTGTGTGTGTGTGTGCAAGAGACTGAAGGCTCATCCCAGCAGTGATTGGGTTTTGGAGCAGGCCATGCTCTTCACTCTGTGTCAATTAGCCTGCTGCCATCTTGTGACATTCAAAAGACAGCAGCGGCAATCTGATCAGTCTATGTTCACTCAAGATGTGCTTACACAAAAAAACGCACACCCAGACAAGGCTTATAGGTGATAAAACCTCATTCTGTGTGCAAGCTGGTTTTTTTAATCAATTTTCTTTGACAGTTTAAACTTTTTGACTCACGGGCCACCATATGCTGAATTACAGGGAAGCTTGCACAAATTCAAAGAAGACGGTTAATCTAATTTTATCAGCAGGTTTGATCATTAGTTACAACTGGTTGTTAGTTTCCTTGATTTTTTGAATGGAGTTCTGCTTCATGACCTGCCTTAATCTTCTTTAGTTGCTACCCATTTCGGGCAGTATGTCCAATTAGACTTACTGTCGTGCATGCTAGAGCGGATCGCATTAACGCGGCAACAGGCCTAAACATAATTGAATTTAATAATATATTTTGGACAGGTGGTGGCATGGTGGTGTAGTGGTTAGCACTGTCACTTCACAGCAAGAAGGTACTGGGTTCAAATCCTGGTCCGGAGCCTTTCTGTGTGGAGTTTGCATGTTCTCCACGTGTCTGCGTGGGTTCTCTCCGGGTATTCCGGCTTCCTCCCACCATCCAAAAACATGCATGGGGATTAGGTTAATTGGCTAATTTAAATTGCCCATTGGTGTGAATGTGAGTGTCAATGGTTGTCTGTCTCTATGTGCCCTGTGATGAACTGACAACTTGTCCTGCCTTTCACCCTAAGACAGCCAAATATGACCCATGGGCCGGTTTCAACTCTTATCTGTATCATAACACTCTTGTCCAATAATTGTTGCCCAAAAATATTAAAAACACTTCAATGGGCCACACACAGCGGCAATGCACTTGCTCCTGTATGTTACTGAGTAAATCACACACATAAAATCTAATAATCCAAAGTGGAAAATGGGCCTCAGCAAACGTACAATTTATTCTACCTTGAATAATGTATACTTAAACAGTCGGTGACCAGCGGTTTTAGGAGATGACTGAACCTTTTATTTGTGATCTGTGCAAAATTTTCTATATGAACTAATAAATGTGACCCTCAAGAAAGTCAGCCAATCACATCAACACTATTTACATTTTAAATGCTACATATTAAACTGTATATCTATGAATTTGTCTAAATGTGATGCATGCTAATTATACTCTCAATGATAAAGTGAAAACTACACTATCTTTGCATTAAAATAAAATCCTGTTGCACACAGTGTCTCTTTCCACTTCCTCGATTATCACAGAGTATCATTTTGTATTTCACATTTCCCGTATGGATGCAACACAAAGCTCCCAAGCAGCCTTTCTTTTTCAGCAATCCTGACGGAGACTTTCTAAAGTAGGGCATTTCAAAATCAGACAACAATGGGAAGTGTCTCTCTGTCTGTAGTCTTTTACAATGCTGAGATGAATAATGGTATTATCTCAATATGTTGAACTATACTGATTGTTCAGTTTAGAGACAATCACACAGTCTGTCACTTCTCCACTGCTCGCCCCTCTGTCTAATTCTGTCCTAAACACACGCATGCATGTAGCAAAATAGGCCTTCAGCAGCCTGACTGCTCCGTGAGGAGGATGGCATGGAAAAATAACTAGGCTCTTTCTTTTTTTTTCTGCTGGAGAACACGGCGCTCAACACACATACACAGACAGGCACCTGCACACACACATACACACACACACACACACACACACACACACACGCACAAAGACTTACACAATGGCAGGGCTAGTATCCCCCTGAGTTTTCCCTGCTGCTGCTTCTATGAAAAATTTACAAAGAAGTGATCTCATCGGCTATTTTGAGCCCATCTCTGACCTAGGAATGTTTTAAAGAGCTAGTGTCTGTCTCTGCTATTTCTGATGTCAGTCTTTACGTTTGACAAGACACAAAATGTTGTCCGTGTGTGTGTGTGTGTGTGTGTGTGTGTGTGTGTGTGTGTGTGTGTATACGTAAAAACTCCTTCTGGACTCTTTCTTTCCGCTTTATGATCTCTCTGCTGTGTTCAACAAACAAAATTGTCTCTATGTTGGACTTCTCAACTCATCTCACAGACACCACTTTATTGAAACTCATCCAGAACTGAAGACAGTTGATTTCACTCATTGTTCTGTTGCATTTCCTCACAGCCACAAAATAGTCAACTTATCATAGGAAGACATTCTCTCATCCATTCGCAGGATCCTCTATAGTTTGGCAAGACAGTTCTTCCATTTTCCCCACACACAATCACATAGTAAATTACGTAGACAAGCATAAAATCAATTGCTTTTAAGAGAACTCCATCAGCAAATTGAATTGTACTTAATTTCATACCAGTAATGGATGGGTTTCTTTGTGCTTATTTCCTGCTTAAAATGGTAAATGGTCTGTATTTATATAGCACTTTACTATTCCTGCAACAATATTTTATATGGCTTTATACATCACATTCACCCATTCACACACTGATGGTTGAAGCTGCCATGCAAGGCGCTAACCACGACCCATCAGGAGCAGTTCGGGTTCGGTGTCTTGCTCAGGGACACCTCAACATGAGCACTCCAGGTCGGGATCGAACCAGTAACCCTCCGGTTACAAGACAGCCACTCTACCCACTGAGCCCCCAAATGTTCTTGGATATTGGATGTTGTTCTTGGATATTCTTTCAGCAAAAAGTGACTGATTTTCAGCACATTTTCAAGGTAAAACATGTTAATGTGTGAGTGGAACAGTGGAAAAATCTAGCCTTGACCCAAGATTAATTAAGAGTCAAATCTGAATATTTGTCATGTTTTCTTTTTGACACTTGAAATAAATGGATTAACCCTTTCTGTATTCCCAATCTTCAAAAGGAAAATGGAATGCAGGCATAATCAAACACTGTTTTTCACTGAAAAGCCTTGACTACTGCAACTGCAAAAAACAGGTTGATGAAAAATGGTGAAACTGAATAAAAAATAAGCTGAAAGACAATAAAACACTCCGTAGAGGGGACGAGAACTGCAAAATGAAGTGATGTTTCTCTTCAAGTTCATCACCACAAGCGACCCCTTTCACATTTAAAAATTTGATCTGTTTTTTAATTTTAAAACCAAAACAGCATTAGAATTAAAACACCTGCATTTAAAATTGTAAAACTATAATTTAATAGTGTCAGTATAATTGTGAAAAGCAAAAGTACTTATGCAGTATGGCCCCTGATTGTTACATTATTAGACATATACTGAGATTATAATACTGTTACCAATGTATTAATGAATAATCAGCATTTTCAAGTTGGCTGAGGTGGTGCAACTTTCTACTTTTGTAATAGTGCTTTAGAAAATGAGATGGTTTATCTCATTTTCTAAAGGTTTTGTATATAAAAACTTGATCTGTAAAGGAATTAATAGAAAAAAGGATAAAGGATCTGACCAACACCTGGAATGCAGTGGAGTATATTATGTATAGTAAGCTTCAATAAGCAAGTTGTACTTTAGCCCCGTGTCTGAGTAAATGTCAATTACTTTCCACACTGAATGATATTTTCAACAGGATCATGATTTAACACTGGTATGGTGAACGAGGTAAGCATTTGCCATTTGATCGAACCCTACAGCCAACAGCATCATTTTCCATTTACTTAACACAGATAGTATCTTCAATTAAGCAGATTCCCAGAGACTATCTAATTACCTGGACAACTGTTCACAAAATCTGCAGAAGCGTTGAACTTTAACTCTTTCATTTAGCTATGTGGTTACAGTAACAAAAAGCTGGAAGATCAAGAAGGCAGCTGTCAAGGTCGTATGCAGAAGATTCTGAAGAACTTTGATGTCATGCTTTCTCATTAATGCCAGAGATGCACAGGGGTAGCAGTCATGACATGATGTTTACTACATATTTCACTGCCTGATAGCATTGGAGATGATAAAGTCATCATTTTTTAACGATGCAGCTGGTAAATTCAGTCATGATGTGAGAAGAGAAATTCAGCTAAAGCACTGTCAATTTAGTGAGCGAACGTTTGAACTCTTGTGAAGGTTTTTCTTCCCCATCAACACGAAATGACCTGCTCAAGAGAGTATGCTTTCCAGTCATGTAACACAGGGTATTCGAAATGCAATCAAGTAAAACTTTGACTATTTACTGTATACAAAAGAGCAGTGATTATACAATCAATTGCATTGTGTTTTATAAAGTGCAACATAGCTGGAGAGATCGGAGCCTTTGTGTGCAATCTGTCATGAATGACCTCACCAGTGACAGATAACATGGCTTTAATCACTCCCCCAGCTGAGTGACACTAAATGCAAGCACACATAAAGCCCCTTAGCATATTTTTATATCACACTGGTCAACTGAATGCAATGCAAACATTAGTCTTTCAAAAAGCATTCTGAAAAGCAGTTATTGTGTGTTGTGGACATAAATAAGGAGAGGATTACAGCCTCCCATCAAAAAAGGATTATGCGATAAAAGCATGCATTCAACTAAGTGTTTTCATGGGTATTTAGAGAATGCCTGCATTATTTTGCAATTCTCTTTATGCATTTGCATTTTTTTATTTCTTCGTTTGGAATTCAGTCAAACTAACAGATGCAGCTCAAATATAAAAAAGCATGGCACTTAAGTTTTGAATTCATTCAGGTGTCAGGTTTGCAGAGCGTGTGACACAAATTAAAATACAAACCTGGATTTTCTACCTATCCATAATAAATAGCAGTAAAATAAGGTGTCACATCTCTTTCTATGCTTAGTGTGAGATGACCAGGCAAGAGAAAGCAAGCCATTCTAAATACATATGAGTCATGGTCAATGTATATTCACTGTCATAACCCTCATGATTTTCTACCATGTTATTTTGAGTCAAACATGTTTTTCTATATGTCTTTTGTGATGGAGTCATGTACCATGACAACTGTAAATTTTGTTATGTAAAAATAACACTCAGATAAAAAAAAAAAACATGTCCTCCCATAAAGCAAAGAGCATGTTACTTTCATGACCCCTGTGACACACACACACACACAAAACAACCACATATACACCTAGAAGAGTAAATAAACATCAGGTGAAGTTCTGGATTGATAGTCAGAGCCATGTCGTACCTTCACAGTAGGCGTTATCATCTCGCAGCGGGCGGAAGCCATCCTTACAAACACAGCAGTCTCCTGCCTCCAGGTTCACACAGTCGGAGTGCTCCATGCAGCTGTGGCCTTCTGAGCAGAAGTCATGACCTGCAGGAGGCCCAGAGAGGAAAAGGTTGAGACCCAGAGGAGAGGAGTGATGGAGGCATACACAACCTTTTCTGTCATTGTCCATACTGTGATTTCAAAATTACACTGATTTTATTTATTTCCCTCCAATGTATCTGACTACATCATCTTAAGGCACAAAAAAGATACATTTGATCGAAGTTTATCCCTACAAATCTGTGTTTGGTGTTTTACAGTGGTTACTTTACATACACTCAGAAAAAATAATTGAAGCAAAAACAGTGACTTTATGTATTTTAATTACATGATGTTTTTCCATGTAATTTCATTAAGTAAGTTCAATATGAGGGTCCTGTTTAACTACATATTGTTTACTTATTCTTATTAAATAAACCTTTAGTTTTTATACATTTCAATTACAGTTTACATTCGTGTTTACTGGGGCCATTTTTGTGAGTGTACGGCCATTGGCTTTTAATGGGAGAACAATTTATAGGACAATGTTTCCTCCGTACCTCTGCAGATTTTGCAGCATCTGTCATTCAAGGTGATTTGTTCCGACTCTGCACAGTTGAGTTCGGGACAAGGTTCACTGGGGACCACTCGATGCATGGTCCGGTCCTGTGATGGGCAGAGAAATAATCCTCATGAGCTACATCTCAGGTCCACTCTGTCCCCTTCATTTGCCAAGGGCCTGAATGTAATTATGAAGGTAATTATTCATCTACTGGGTTTCCTCTTTCACTCTCCCACTCTCTCCCCTCTCGTGTGTTCATTACAAACCAATTACTCATTGGTCAATAGCAATATATTCCCAAAACTACTTCTGGAAAAAAATAAAAGGGGCCTTCTTCTCTCCTCCTATTATCCTCAATATTTTACATCGTCATTCATGATGCATCTTTATTATACAAACATTGAATCAATCTTGTGGATTATCCCTGCATGTGTGTTTAGTCAGAGCATAAAACCTGATTAGGGAGTTCCTTTTCCCAGCATGCCTTTGGCAGGTCTCTCTAATGATCTCATTTGTGCCCCTCTGACTGACGCTAATTTAGAGTCATTAACACGAGACACAGTTGGACAACGATAAAAGTCTTTTTCGATGTATTTGTATTGCACAAATATTTTACTTATGGATAATCTTAAACCAGTCTGTACACAGGTCCATGAGATGTCATGACCTCCATATGTGCATATAGAACACAGAGTAAGCTTGTATGAAACTCTGGAACAAACTTCCCCTAAAAGTCCCCAAACAACTTTCCAAACAAGCTACTGTCTTGCCACCCACTACCCAAAACTTGCACCCCCCTGCAGCCAGCAGGCAGACAGAAGATCAGAGGCGTGACAAGCCGCTGTCAGGGGAAGCCTGCAGGAGTCTGCAACAGTGGGCTGACTGACAGCATTCCCCATCCCCATTTCTTTGATCTGTCTGGGACTGCCAATCAGTTAACTGGGACTACAGATGGGCCAGGTGTGGGCAAGCAAGCCAGACAGCTGTCTGAAACTGCAGATTCTAATGAAGCTTTGCAGAATTCACAGAGGGGCTGGTTGATACAATAGAGTTGGGTGATTAAAAACTTCAAATCACTTTTCTGTGATTGATTGGGTCTGCCTGGCGTAATGACATCAAGTGAATTACTCCCAAAAGTGAGCGACCCACCCATCTGGAGCGTCAGGCAGACAAAAACAAATAACTTGGAATAATTGGCAATTGAATATCGCTTGGGACCACTGTGGTATCTGATGATTGGTACAGAAGAATGGCCGTGGCATTGTGTGATTGACAGCTGTACTGCTCTGGACTTCAAATGTAAACTTAATTACAAGGATTTGGCCTTCACTTCACAAAAAACAGACAAGCTGAATCAATGAAATGAAGTGGACAGTCTTGTATCTTGGCTCATTGAAGTTTGATTTATCCTCTCACGTTGGGTCGAGGTAGCTGTGGAATGAGCATTTAGTGAGCTGTCATGCACCGCTTCATGGAAATTATTGGAGTTGAAGTGCTGGGTTACATGAGGTATTATGGTGTCTCTTCCTGCAGAGGACCGATAAAATCATTTTGAATAAGTATGTGAATGTGTGTCTTTTCTCCCTCTAGGTGTGTGTGTGTGTGTGTGTGTGTGTGTATTGACATAACTTACCCTGCATTCAAACAGCAGGCACCTGCCAGAGGAGTCACGCACAGCCTTCTGATCCCCCTCCACTAGCTCTCTTCCACCAAATAAGCAGACAGCTGGTAGTAGACACAGAAACATCATCAGCATACATGTGAATAAACACACAAACACATCAAAGACAGCCATGCACATAAAAGCACATTCCTTCCCAGAAAACACGTCATTAACATCATATTCAATATAATAAGCTGTATTTTTGTTTTAATGCATGCAAATGCAATACATAAAATAACCACTCCAAAGATTTTTATGAAGGAATGCATTAAAAAAAAGAATATTGGTGTATATTTATGATTTTTATATATTATACATGCTTTATCTGTTGTTGAAGATGTTTTGATTTACGATGATTGATTGGTTTTTATTCAAAACATTACAAATAGTTTGATTACTTTCATTCAAGTTGATTGGGGAATAGAAATGTTTGAAAAGATGAATCCTTTTTTGTCTACAAAATGTCAAAAGAATTTGATATATACCTTCATCTTTATTTGAATGTGAGGTCTTTGTATCTGTATTAATTTACAAAACAATCTGTTATGAATCTATTCATACTCTATTGCCATTTTCTCAAGCTAACCACTTGCCATGTAAATTACACCCATTTTTCCCATGGACATGAACACAGTGTTATCTAACAGCACTGTTTTACATGCATGATACAAACTGTCCTTGTTATTTACAGGTCCGTAGGTGAACTGGGTCAAACCAAATCAAGCTTATAAAACCCAATTAAACAAGGATTAAGGAAGTGATGAAATAATTAAAGACTCCTTCTGCAAAGCAGAGGAGAATCCATTTTATATGATTCTAGGACAGGAGGGGAGGTGAAAATAATCACATGGGCAGAAAGTCTGTGTTTGATGAGCAGGGTCAGACAGATTCTGACTGATATGAGGAAGCAAAATGATTGACACCACAGGTCAGGCCCTATCACAAAGCGATGTATCATGAAAGCGAAGGACTTCTGAAACAGCCATTTGACGTTCTACTTGACAGACCATCAAAAAAAACAGTCTCAAAACTCCTCCCTGCAAGGCCTTGTGCTGCCAGATAAGGCTTTAATTTGGAGAGCGAATCATGTCTTTGTAGTGGGGAAACTTGCGGCACTCTTCTCTCCAAAGCCGGAGCATGCGTAATTAGCTCTGTGTTTGTCTACCTCGTTGAGATAAGTGAGCACACGGGTGTTAAGTTTAAAGGGATTACCAGCTACGTGTTTATATTTGTGTAATGCAGCAGCAGATTCTTAGCCATGCTTTAAAATCCCTGTGTTGTAGCCACGACCCATTGGTCAGTGGAAACGATGCCTACGCATGCTGATTACAATCCAAGACTAATGGTTTCTTGCTGATAAAGACTTAAATCCTGTCTATTATTTGCAAAGAGTAGCAGGAGAGCAACGGCACCAGTCTGTGGGAGTGTGTGGTGAGAAAGTTCTCTAGCAAGATCAGCTTGCCCGAGATGTGGAAGAACACACATCATTATTCTCATGGTCTGCCAACTGCTACAAGTCACAATTGAGAAATCTATTATTAATACTGAATAAAGCAAATTAATTCACTTCTATACATTGAGAGGCAGCACTTTCTGTCTTTTAAAAGTTGCATCACATGTACTTAAGTTTCATTTGGTTTAATACCAGGAGAATGATGGGGTGAGAAAAGCTAATATCCTCTGAAATCCATTTTTATTGAGAGGGGAATTGAAAGAATATGAGATGCAGAGTGCAGCAATGAGGAGGCTAATAAGAGTTCATTGCTGAAGCTTGTGGAGAAAAAAAACAGACCCTCCATGTAGATATGTGATGAAACAGAATTATTTATCTAGAAAGAACATATCAGTGCTCAAAAGTTAAAAAATAAACATTTAAGAAGCTATCGCCAGTGCTTCCCGTGTTTCAGGCATTTAACATTTGCGTCGTTTTCACTTTCTCTTATAGCTTATAGCTGCTATGTCTGCCATATATAGGAACTACTTTACATCACATGCTGCACTCCCAGATTTACTGGCTTGTGTCTGTGTGACTGGTGGCCATCTGTATTTTGAAGCCAGCTAGTGAATAATTGATTGGTCCATGTATATGCAAAAGGATGGACTCATCTCAAGAGCCATGTTAGGAGGTAGCTTAGCAACACAGCAGAGCCCTGGTCAATTGTCAGGCACCCCTTGTGGAGGCGGGATGTGTGCACTAAATCCGGTACTGATGGTGGAGGTTGTTTTGCTATTGTTGGGTGTGTGTGTGTGTGTGTGTGTGTGTGGCATGTTTTGTTCACAATTGTGTCCATGATTGTACAAGTGTAGGAGGGTGACGAGGTTAAGGGTACTACACTCACGCTGGCACTCCTTGCAGCAGGCACCCTTTACGTAGGCAGGCACTGTGCCCGCTGGGCACTGAGGGGGAGGGCAGGAGATGGCCTCACATTGCACCGTGCCATTCTGATGAAAAGAAAGAAAAGCAACACATTTGAAGAGTAACAACTATAGGCTAACAGACACTTCATTTTACAAGCTGATTTTTATAGAGAACACATCAATATCAAGTAGGGCTGTCGAAATTAGTGCGTTAACGTGATTAATCAGCATTAGCAAGTTAACTTCTGTGACGTGACTCTACTTAGACAAACTGCCAGAAATGCGTTGCCAGAGATGTTCTGGCAGGTCATGAAGCAGAACTCAATTCAAAAAATCAAGGAAACTAACAACTAACGGTCAAAGTGCTGGTAAAATTAGATTAACCATCTTTTTTGAATGTGTCCAAGCTTCTCTGTAATTCGGCAAACAAATAATCCACCAAAGAGCATCGCTTACATATTAATTTGTAAAGTGAAATGGATGCTAAAGAAAGCAAAAGAGACATTCTTTTCATAAACACAGTGATTATAAGAGCTAATGTGGTGTCGCTCTGATGTTAGCAACACTAACAGTAGAGTGACTGTCTTGGAAATTAATCCGTATCAAGTCCTAATATCAAGTAAAAGAAATTAAGAAAATACTCTTGGCTGCTGGATAAATATGTTGGAAGGGACACAAAGGATAGGTTTAAACTCTAAAACAGAAGCCCTGAGTTGTAACCTACAGTAGCTTTTCACAGCAATGGGTAAATCTAATATATTTTAATGCTATCTCCTTTTCTCCAGCTGTGCCTGTAATTAACATTGCCTCCACGGATGAAAGCTCTGTGACAGCAACATCTATGGATCTCATCCACATAATTGATAACATCTTAATGCATGACCTCTGATTTTTAAAGGTCACAGTTAATTGCCACACATAAGGTAAGGAACATATCCCATCTAATTTCTTAATTGCAGCCCAGGAATGGCAACACACACCGTTCCTGGGGAATGAAGAAATTTCATTGGATGAGTGTGCAGAACAAATCCCTGATGATAATTATCATCTGTCAAGAGCAATTAGGTGCGGTGCACGGAGAGATATGTGATTTCCTTTTTTATGCATGTTGGGTAGTGGTGCGCGAAGACATCTTATTGGCTGGTTGGAGGAGTTCAGTCGCACTGAATGAGTTTCATGTTCCAAAGCTGAGTAGACTGACGGGGTGAAATCTGTTTGCTGATGTGGCACAAGCCCCAGATCTCCAATCGCCTCTAATTCTCTTTTTGGCAATTATTCACTCTTTATGTAGCGCAAAGTAGACCCTTGAGAGAACTGAGCATTACTAAGCACTATTGTCGATGTGTCTAATCCTGAGTACTGTGGAGCTTTTCAATACAGTATCTTTTCTCGGGTAACTGGGGCAACCTGCTGTTAATGCAAGGAAATAATGAGAATACAAGCTGTCTACAATGGGGGCCCCTGCACTCTGCACCTCCATCCTGACAAAACACACCCACACACACCCCCAACTTCACACACTTGATGAACAGGGGGGGCGAAACAAAAGCCAAGAACTACAATGGGTGAACACACAAACACAAAACGACACACAGTTTCATCACACATGATGAAAAATGCATGTTTTCCCTGTCTCTCAGGCACACACACATTATTACTCTAACACACCCGTGTGCTCTGCGTACACACAATCAACACACAGTGAAACCCCACCGTGCACGTGCAGTTCCTGCAGCCATCTGTCCAGCCCTCGTCCTCCCTGTAGACGACCCCCTTGACGCTGCAGGTTCTCTCACAATAGCAACCATCCAGCCCATTCATCTTCTCCTCCGCCCTGGACAGCTGCTCACGCCATACCCCCCAAAACAAAGGCAAGAAGGAGAGAAGATGAGAGTCAGCCTCGTTGTGAGTCTATATTCACATGTAGAGAGCAGAGCTTCAAAAGCAAACGAATGGCATCACAAAAGTAAGTCAT
Source organism: Synanceia verrucosa (assembly GCA_029721515.1). NCBI lineage: Eukaryota > Metazoa > Chordata > Actinopteri > Perciformes > Synanceiidae > Synanceia > Synanceia verrucosa. The sequence goes on from CM056556.1 coordinate 16,037,302, forward strand.
TAGACACAATTGGCCCCATTTACACACACAATTTCTGTCTCAGGAGAGAAAAGACATCAACAATAGCCAACGTCTAATGTTAAGATAAGTCACTGGCAGCCTGTTGCAGTAAATGGTAATGATGGTAGCACATCAGCAAGTGGATGTTTTATGGTAGAGCACTATTTGCAGTTGTAGAAGGTCATTTAAAATGCTAATTACTGTTCTATTTGTAAGATAATGCTCCATTTGTGGAATAAACGTCAAATTAAGACATGTTATATTACATTACCTTGCTGGATGTCTTAGCAAGGATATCCTGCAGCTCCATGATTTTCTGTACAAGTCCATGGAAATCATTGCAAGTTGGGCATGCTGAGATACAAGAGACAACACAGCACACTGTCATTGAGTACACGTAAAACAACTGACTGCAATTAAACTCATGATAAGCGAGTTGTACATAATTATTTCAAGAATTTGTGAAAAATGGTAATAAAAAATATAATACAAACATCCTTGCAAAGTTGGTATATGAAATGAATATCTAGGGCACACATACTATGTAAATCTACCTCTTATTTTTATTTATTCACTTTAAGGGACATCAGCAGCAGCTCACAGTCACTGACATCTCTCTTCACTTGTGATTACTGGAAACATTTTCTGAGGTGCCCTCTCTGCAAGAGGATCTAATTTACTATAAACTGCAGTAAGCAGTGTCCTCTGGCAACTTTTGGATGCGTGGGGACATCAGTGTGAAAATCATTTTAAGCCACGACATGTTTGCGTGTCTTCCTTATTGGCAGGAGAAGGTGTTTGTCTGCAAAAAAACTGCACATCTGCACAGTTAGCAAGAGCTGCTACCATGGTGCTGCCATGGTGGAATAAAGAAAACAGTGCCATCTGTAAAGACCTACCATCATAACATCCCAGAAAGTGAAAATTGTAGTTTGTCAAAAATAACCTCACAGATTACTACGTACTAAAAGTCCTGCTGAAGGTCTTGATTAGTGTGGTTGCAACCTATTGCGTACCCTCCCACTCACTCCTCCCTTTCCAAGACTGTGTTAACGTGAGACGCAGAGTGTAAAACCGTGGTAACGCTGTTGACCTCGCTCAGGGACTATTCATACCATGATAACACCACCGTATTAGTGATAGAAATCGGACAGTAACAGGCGATAGCACATTTTTGCTCTCTGCAGTTGACATCACTGCAGTCTCATATGGTGACACACTTGAGATGGCTTTGTTCTTAAGACTGTGATAATTATCCCCTTTACTGAATGTAGTGTATATAATATAATGTTGTTGTACAAACACTGAGTTGAGTAAGAGGCTGTACTCACTTCTGTTCAGATCTGGACACTGTGAGATGTAACCCTGTGGCATCACCACGATCTCCACATCCTGCATCACTCCCTGTAAATGCAGACACGCACCAAACATTTCAATAAAGGAGAACAACGTCTTGCAGAAGGCAGCCAGGCAATAAAAAGGAGATGAAGCATGTTAATGTGTAGTAAGTGGATAAGGACCATGTGGGGGAGTGGTGTCTAAGTGTGCTTATGGTACATTTTCCACATGATAACACAGAACCACAGGACATGCAAACACAAAACCAACAGCCCTGTTTATGAGAGCGTTGGTAAGGGCTGTAATCATAACACAGAACATTGTGAAACAGCATCAAATCCAAGAGGGAGTACAAATTTATTTTTCTGTCTGGGGAGTGAGAGACAGAGAAGTTAGTTGTGAGATAATACGTGTCCTAGGTTGTCGCTTGGATAAATCATGTCATAACCAGACACAACAGGAAGTTAAGAGACCCTATGATGTGGAAGTTTTAGTAGGGAGATGGAATTTTTATTTGTTTCCACCAATCTCCTCTGATAAGCATAAACAGGAGATACAGATTCAATTTGATTCACAACACTCAACTGATAGCCTTTCGTCCTGTGGCCAAAAGACATACACACACATATATACACATAGGCACACAGATACTCTGTCGCCATGGTAACCTGAGCCATTTCATTCCATGAGTGCATTTATTTCCCTTACAGAAGTAGAGCGGTGCAACTTAGGAGAAATTGTTTTTTAAATTGTCTTGCCACCTCAATTTACCGGCCATAAATTTAAAATCCTGCGGAAATGATTTACTGATTTTTCACGGCAATGTGCTGAAATGGAAGCAGATTGGAGTTGTGTCTGTCAAACGGGTAATGAAACCGTAACACTATACTACCTATACTACCTACCTATTGGAATGGCTTAATCTTCAGTAATGCAATATATTTATAATAATAACCTTTAGATTCAATTAGATCACTTAAAATTGATACAAAGCTGAACAGAGACAAGGTTTTTGCCAACTGTAATGCTAAAACACACCTTCTATGATATTCTACAACCCACTAAATAAGGACACTTGTGGATTTACCGTACATGTTAGGCATCAATGCCCCAGGTCACATTTGATTGGATAAAAACATGTATGCAAACAGAGTGATAACAGAACTCTTTTTGCACATAACAAGAGACAATCACAATAAGAGAAGAATAACTAGAGAACACAGGATTGGAAATTGAAAAAGCTTGTTTTGTATTATGGTATGGTAATTTACCACTTCCTAGACTTTGCTTTGCACCTTCTGGCAATTGAAAAAAAGACATTTTGAACTCTCCAAAGGGATTCTTCTGTTTGTGACACTGTTGTTTACTGCAGTATGTGTAGGACGTTTTCCCCATCTGTATCGGAAATGTTAAATTGGTGTGAGAGCTGAATCACTTTTGATGCAGCAACATGTATTTTGGAGAAGAAAATATAAAATTACTATTCTATGACTAAACAACTGCAGAATAAAATCTGGAAGGTCAAATACGTTGCTGTTTCTTTATACAGTTGAGATTGCCTGAATTTAAAGTAAATAGTTTTCAGCCTTTCACATTCAGGACGCTTCACCAGCACACAAATCTGCTAGTACACTCACTCCGATTACTGTTGCTGTTGGGGATGTCTTTTTGTCTTCACTTTACATTCACGTATATACATTGACTGTTTGTGTGTGTGTGAGTGCATGTGTAGTAACGAAGCAGTGTGTCTTAAAAGGAGACGGGCCTCCCTCACAACTGATCAAGGCTTCAGAGAACAGCGAGGAGAGATTCAGCTGCATGACAAGATTAGTGAGTGACCTCCAAGGCTTCTTTCATCTACCAATTAACACAGCGGAAGCTCAACAGCCAAGACACAACGTGTAAACCATTAACACACACTCACACACAGATACACATATCACGTGCAAGCATCACCAGACCATCAAACACAGAGCCAGGCTGATTAAAATAGTTACAGTTGCTGGTAAGCTGACATTTTGCCCCAACATGTCTCCCCAGGTGGGACATTTTTGAGTACAGTCCAGTCTGGGAGAGGCGATATATGTCTCCCTGCCTGATAAACAATACTATAGACTAAGCTTAATGAGCATAGTCCAGGGGCTATTTAATGATTTCTCCCAAATCAGCATTGTGGGGGTTGCTGAGATAATTGCACTGGGCTTAGCTGCAGACTAAGGGAAAGGGAACAAACAATGACAAAAAAGTCAATTCCTAGGGTAGGCAGAACAACCCTCAAATTAAAATGGTAAGCCTTGAGAAATGCACACAATTAAATCCAACAGCGACAATAAATAAAACCAAACAAGCCAAACAAAGAGGGAGAGGATACAGTATAAACCAAGTTTGAGTGTACAGTATGTGTACTGTATGTGTGCAACAACAGCTGAGATGCATGCATGCATTACTCCTCTTGCCATCCTGAATCATTTAACACAATTCAGGAGAGACATTCATACTTTGAGAGGTAAGTTTGTACACCAGTCCTAACCTTGAAGAAGCCGTGAGCAGCATTTCTCTGTCCAAGCCAGAAAGAAGCATCCTCAGGTATGTCCATGTACGGGGCTTCCACGACACGCTCGTAAATCCTGCAAAACAAAAACAGAATGGTTACAAGTGGTCATTTTCAGAATGTTTTTATTTCTAACCTATTTTCAGCAATTTTGAGTAACAATATCCCGCTGCACCGCAGGTCCTGCCCTGCTAAATCCTTCTTTTAACTCTTTCCCTGAGGACGGTATAGATAGCCACATGCTTTCCTTGATACACGCAGAGTCGCCGTCTGCTCTGTCTATTGTGCCAGGGAGGATCTTCACACACAAACAGAAACCTTTCATACAACAGATGCACATATGATGCCGGTCAAGTTGTTGAATCCATTCATACAAAATTAAAAAAGTTATTTTCTAGAAGTCACTGTTAGCCTTCAGTCCGCAGACACAGAATTACCAAATGAGTTTCAGTTTCATGTACATTTCACAGATGGATTAATGGATCTCCGCTTCTTTCTCTTTCTCTCTCTCTCTCTCTCTCTCTCTCTGCTTTCTGGGAGCTGGTTAAATGGTGTTTAAACTTCAATATCATAAAGTTAATTTTCCATCCCTGGCAAAAAGGGCAGTTCACCAAGCTGGATCTGGATCATTGATGCAGTTTTGAACCACTGTGGTGGTCCGAATGAGGTTGTATGAGACAAGGATGTAATCCATCAATGGCTTCTCACCAATAAACAGTCACAATTGTGTTCAGTGATGCACCTGGCCAACCCAATCCCCATTCTTATACTTAGGGTACTTAAGTAAACTCAAATTTGAACATTTTTAACAACTGTATTAATCTCACAACAAGTGTTTTGATCCACAATAGAACAGGAGTGTTGGATCGCCATGTTTCCATCTACCACTTTGTTGATTTTGAAACTAAATATTCAAAGCCTGAATAACAAATAGATGCTATGTGACAGCTAAGCTAATCTTAGTGGATTTTAGTTTGGAGACACAATTTTTTTCAGAGTGATTCATAAAACTGGATAGATTTCTGTGTTATACATCACTATTCTACAAACTTCAACTTCGTCTCGTATTTAAATGTCAGCTCTAACATACTGTACATATCAGCATTCATTCCCCGCATCTTACCTGTTGCAGTCGACGTGTAATATGATATGAGTGGCGCTGACGGCCACAGAGACCTTGTGCCACTGGTCATCAGCCAGGCTGTAAGGGAACACCTCAGTATGGGGTTGTTGGCCTTTGGTACGGTAGTGAAGACGCACCTCGCTGCGCTGCCCACTGCTCTCCAGCTCCAGGAACCTGCAGAATTAAAGTGCCAGCAACCTGCTTCTAGTGACGGCCATTCTCTGCAACCCCTCAATCCCTACATTGTACAGCATTAAAATCTCACTAGTGGAACTGAGTCCATATTTCTGGTCACACAAAAACCTCTGTGGATCACCAAAGTGTCCAAACGTGGATTCCTCTCAGCACCGTGCTGCCGAGAGATACACATCCTCATTTCCAAGCAGTGCACTCACATCTCCTCAGATTTGCAACACCATTTAGAATTTAATTACATCACTAGTTGAGCATAATGGCACTATATGGCTGTTAAGTGCAACCTCAGCAACACACAATAATAGCCCACATGTAGAGGTATAACTCTTTACATTGGCTTATTAGTATTCAAGCAGAATCCCCTTCTCCACACCACTGAAATTCAACCTTAGTGACACTAATGGAAAGAGCTGCCTATACACACTTATCACCTCTGCCTTTAAAGATAGGATAAACTAGAGTCATTTGCTGGAAACTTCATTCAAAAGGAAAATAGACACTCATACAAGTGTAGAAATGGAATTGACTTATCAGCAAACAAAATCGCATATATATTTACTCTCCCCCAGCCATGCAGGCACATTCATCCCTCTCCATAAATGCTCTGCCTAACACGTCTGACTCTGAATTAGCCCTTTCCATGTTTCCGAATGAAACCATGCAGTGCTGCTTTGTTGCATATGAATGGCTGGGAAAGCTAATCAGCAGTGGGGAAAGTCATTAACATCCCTGGGAGCTCTCGTCTCAGGACTGACTTTAATGTGCAAACTGTTCAATCAACATATTATGTGGAATTCAGATTGCTGTTCTGATCATCCAACGGCTCAGCTACCACTAACTAATGGAAAACATTAGTATGGTAACTGCAGATAGTGTCTCATCAGTTTTTGATCCACAATGCCAGACGCAATGTTTGGATCATTGATGGACTGTGAATAATGTGATGTCATACAGAGTGAATCGCTTTGTTTACCCAACTGCCGCTTAAAACATCTAAATGCTCACCAAATACAAATATTCAGGTTTCAATCAATATGTTAGACACTGCTGATAAGACAAAACACAGTGTGGTATTACATTTTGAAGATAACTTTATTTTGTCTTATGAGCAGGGCTTTGCTGTACTCCATGTGACATTTCAGGCACTCACACTGCAAAACTATGCATATAAAATAAACTTTGCAATGTACTCATTTTCAAAAATTTCACAGTTTTCACACTGTAAGATTTGGAAGCTATATGCATTGCTTTGCTGTGCTATTATAAATATGAAAGTACCAAATAATGGGCTATACTTTCTAAGTATTAAAGAACATATTTGAATCATATAATGTGAAATGTGAACTGATCATACCTGTGCTCAGAGTGATGAATAGAGAGGATCACCCCAGAGTTGAGGTGATCCTGCTTGAGGGTTGCCAGCACAGTGAACTCATTCTTGCCTCTCAGCTTCTGGACCATTTGCTCTGAGACTTCAACAGGAGCTACCACTTCCCTGGCAGGCCCTAGAATGAAGAAACATAAGATATTATGTAAATGAATAGATAGTAAATGGTTATATTTACATGGTGCTTTTATCCAAAATGCTTTAGAATATGCCTCTCATTCACACACAGACACTGACGGCAGTGACCTAACATGCAAGGTACTGCCTTAGCCAGTTCCTAATAAAAATAGCTCTTAAGTTTTAAGGATAGGCCAACAAGGAAACACATTTGCTGTACAGGACAAGAGACCATTCAGTTGGGATTCACAGGCCATAAGCTGTAAATATTTGATATATTTACATAAGTTCTGGACGAATTTGAATTAATTAATGACAAATCAAGACCAAACACACTTAGTACGATAAAGATGCAAAAGGTACGTTACTCAGTCAGTCAACCATTTTTATCTAAACCTACTTTGATAAAAAGTTTATGTAACCTCAAGACTTATTGAAATAATGATGAGGATGTTTGTCAAACCAAGGCATTTGGAAATTAGCGAGCCACTAAAGTGAAGCTTAAGTGGTTTCAAGATCAGGTCAGGTAAAATCAGGGGCTATAATCGTGAGATAACATCTTAATAGTAATGTACAAAATCTACG
>CM056556.1:16049597-16339597 GCA_029721515.1 Synanceia verrucosa
TTCATACTAAAAAGTCACACAGACGCTGCAGAAATATTAGCTTCAGCTCAAATTTGGAGTGAATTTTTATACACAACATGGATTGTGGAATCTGTTGTTCTCGTATATTAAAATGAAAACGAAAGGGATGTCTTTGCAGCAGTATAGACAAAAGGAACAGTTACAGCAACCAACAATCCCTTGATGTACATATAATGGGCATGACGGTTTCCTTCAAAAGTTTAAAACAACTTTCCTTCAAGCTTCTCAGTGTCAGGGTGAAAAAAGACAGGTGACTTCATCGTATTTCAAGGTTTTCAGATCATTCTATTCTAGTTCTGTTTTAAGATACATATGTGCTCTTTAACTCAGCTGAACCGAACCATCCATTATCTACCGCTTATCCTCATAGGGTCGCGGGAGGGCTGGAGCCTATCCCAGCTGCCTTTGGGCAAAAGGCAGTTACACCCTGGACAAGTCACCACCTCATCACAGGGCACATAGAGACAGACCACTCACATTCACACCTATGGTCAATTTAAATTAGCCAATTAACCTAATCCCCATGCATGTTTTTGGATGGTGGGAGGAAGCCGGAGTACCCAGAGAGAACCCACGCAGACACGGGGAGAACATGCAAACTCCACAAAGAAGGCCCCGGGCCCAGGATTCGAACCCAGTACCTTAACTTAACTACCCAACAATTCTATCAAAGTCAATTTTCTCATCATGAAGAATATGATACCGCCTGTTGTTTTGGAGTGTTAGGGGAAAATCACATGGCAGCAGTGTTGTCTTGGGTTTGAAGAAAACAAATATGAACTGCTATTATTATGGTTCGTTTCTTTATATTAGGGGACTTTTTGCAGAGTATCTGAAGTGTATTGTGCAACAGGAATGCAATGGCAAAATATAATTAATCATAGATACACTGTGTGTGGTTCTTATCCAAAGTACCTTAATGAATGTTACACTAACCTCTTTTGTCAGTGGGTTAATTACCTTATTGAGTCCTATTGGTAAATTCTCATTTTGCTTTCTTGTCCTTCCTGTGAGGGTGGAGTTTGCAACAACCTACTCAATACAATTCAGCAGAGAGTGCAGAAGCTACTCTAAGCAGCCCTCCCATTCACTACATTACATCCTTCTATACATCCAACACTCCAGCGTGTCATATAGTTATTAGCATCTGGCAGGTGCAGCCCCTACAGTGGAAACACACGACTGTCATTCCTATCAAAACACTCCTATGTGTTACACACTCAGTAATGCAGGATAACAAACCCAAAATCACACACAGCACACCGTCTCCCTCCCTCCTTCACACACACAGTGTTGCTATATTATAAATGAGTCTTTTCCATCCCGTTACACTTCAGCGTCACTGTAGTCAGGGACATAATCACCACACCATATACAGAAACACCTCACTGGCAGTGTTCAAACAGTCTGAGCCAGAGCATGTTTCTGACAGGGTTCACCCACACACATACACACACAGATACAATTACAGTGTTGGAGTGTTGCTCTGCAGCTGAAAGGATGCTTCTAGCAACTGTGTTGTTTGCACTTTGAATGAGTTTGGTCCATACGCTTGTAGCCAGAGAGGGAGGGAGTTTTTGTTTATGTGTGCTGGGGGAAGGGCATCTGGGTGTGGCCCCTGTGCTCATTTATACAGAGACAAATAGATATCTGGATGTCTAGATATTAAAACCTGTGGGGGAAGTGCTAAAGATGTGATGATTTGGTGGTGTGGATGAGTATCACCTGGCATCAGGACATAAGAGGAGCGTAGCCCAGGGGCTTTTCTCCCTCTCTATTATACCCGTCCCTGAGGTCCACCTCTCCTAATGCAATGCAATGTAGCGCTGACAGCTACCTTCAAACACATCAGCAGGGGTGCGCTAAACAGCAGTCCCCCCACTGCTCACTGCTCTTCTCTTTCTCAGACACACGAAAAAAAAACACACACCGTGGCAGAGCGAGATACAAAGATATAGCAAGCAGTGATATGAGTACCACACACACATGCACATATACACATTTCTATACTGTGAATTACACTCTGCCCCTGCTTTCTCTCTCTCAGCAGCAGCCACCCCTCCTCCTGCCTCCACCCAGCACCCAGAGATAACAGCCTTCCCTTCGGGCAGGCAGGCAGTGGAGGGGACAGCCATGGATGTGTTCTGCCTGCTATCTAATGAGCGTCGGAATGTCACCGTGGGCCTGTCTGCTGGTCCCAGCCAGCCAAGCATCCATACATGTGGAATCAGCACAGTCTATCAAACAGCTGGCAGACAGCTCGGCTCCCCGTTTCTCCTCTCTCCTTTCATTCTCTCTCTCTCTCTATCTGCACTTCTTTCTCTCTATTGCTCTCAATCTCTCTGCATCTCTGTGGTATGTGCCTCTCCCTGTCTATTTCTGATCACTAACAAGCAGCGGCCCAGGTCTGTTTCACCGGTACGCCTTTTCCTGCCTCCCCCTGCCTCCCGCTCACCCAACATCATTGACTTAACATAGACATCCCAAATGAAGGATGCAGAGGAGCTCTGCCATAAATAACGTGGGGCCTCCGCCCGGGTAACTTAATGTACTACTTAGCAAAGGTAATGCAGAGAAATAAGATAGTGTAATGACGGAGGGGTGCAGTGTTTTCCATTTCGTGACAAAAAGCTGTGGAGCTTCTTCCTATAACTGTCTTTTGTTTCCATCTCCCTCTCTCTTCCTCCCTCTTGCTACCTGCCTGTGTAGAGCACTTCTGAGTGTTGTCTACACAGAGGACATCAAATGGCCTGCCTTCACAGAGATGCTAGAGTTGCTGCTCCATGCAGAAGTGCTGCTGTCTCAGCGGCTGTGCAGGGAGATTAGAAGATATCGGGAGGGAGGTGGAGAGGAAAAATGACGACAAATGATTGTGGTGTTTCTCTGTCCCAAAACAACACTGTCACTTTGTGTGATCCATGTAGAGATCCTCCTCGAATGTTGCCACGTCTCTGGTTTTTGTCATACTGATCCTCTGTCGGTACTTTTGGCTGGGTTGTGATAGACATCTCCATCCTTGTGATGGTGCCTGTTAACAGTCTAATTTGTATTGTAATGAGAGATTGACATCAAATAACAGAGATGTAACACCACCAAAACTGTGCATATTAAAGTCAAGCCCAAACACAGCTTTGACAACTCCATTTTGCACAGTGTCATTTATTAAATTCCAGAGATTTAGCACTGCCATACAACCTCTCATCCATTCATATTGAGTTACAGTGTGCACACTGCTTTAACACTCCAGAAGAAAACCAATGGGTAAATTCTAGTCAGGGGCCCATTCACCCACATCATATATCTCAGTGAACGTGTGGTTTTGTCCCTGCCTAATCTGATTATGCTAAATCTGTCCATGATCCTTTGCATGATTCAGCTGTCTCTCCCCTCTGCCCGGCCCTGCTCACCCCTCTTTTTCATGAAGACCTAACATTACCCATTGTTGTGGCAGGTGGCAGTCTGAGGGCCCCTGAGCTAAGTCTCTAAGTAGAAGAAAACTGCAAATCCTTCACACGTTGCCACTAACTGTCTCTTACTCAGTTGTGTTATGAACAGTAGGAATTAAAGGCATACAGTGTTATCAGATGATCTCAGATTTCCATATGAGGCATCCAAATAGACGGGCTGATCTGTGGTTTAATGGGCAGCTTCCTGCTAGTACTGAGGACAACATCACTTTCCACTAAAAAGTAGTAGGTAGTATGGCCACGTTTGCTTCACATGCAGATCATCTTCATCTGGACACATTATTATCTAAAAAAAGGAGTGTGAGTTACTGTACCTTGGAAGTGGAAAGCTCTAGACTCGCTGTGGAAACCTTGGACTTGAGTAACTCCATCAAAGCCTTCTCCAAGCGTTAGTTCATCAAACACGCTGATGCGCAGGGCAGGGTCAACCCCAAAACCTACGACTAATGTGCAAACACAAAAACAAGATTGTCATTGTGAGCAGTCAAATAAACCCGTGGTGCTATGAAACAACACCCAGCTGATGTCAGGGGAAGAGATGGGATATTACAAGCTGCTAGATCAAGTCTGATTATTTCTAAGAAGCACGGGTGGCAAAACAGCACATCATATAATAGTCATGATCTCATCTTATCGCCTACAGAGAGTTACTGTACAATCAATGACAGCCCCGTGTCCTACCTGAGAAGGCGCAAAATATGCCAAGAACCAGAAATAACTGCAATAATCCCATGGTGAATGTATGTATATAAAAAAACAAATTAGTCCATGTTTTGTCCACTTCCGAGAAATAGTGTTCGTCAACCGCTTGTGAATGATGTATCACCCTCGCGCTGTTACCAATCCCAAATGCTGAGCGGAGGCATCATCACAACTTTAGATTACCCAATGACGCAACAGTAATAATAAAAAAAAGCAAATCCGGTGGGAAGAAGAAAAGGGGAGAAGGAGTGTACAAATTATTCCATGTAGCGCAAGGTCTGCTCCATCAGCACCATCCGGCACAGGTGGCTAACAGAGGATGCACAAAGCGAGCTGCTGCTGCCTCACCAGCTGAACAGACAGACGCTCCTACAGCAGCAGCCTGAATGAGAGAGAGAGAGAGAGAGAGAGAGAGAATGAAGCCCCCTTGTGGTCTGAGATGTAAAAATCCTGATAATCCTAATGCTACTCCCATTTATTGCAACCTTGCTTGTTGGCAAGAGGAGAGCATTCATGTCTGCAGTGGCTCTCAATCTATAATGGGGAATAAGTTGTCATCGGCTTCTGTAAAACTCAAATTTTCACAGGAACAACTTTTTGGCATTTGGCAAAATTCCAGGCACAATTGAGACAGTGTTGTTGGTCTACAGGTGAGCTTTTAAGCCAACATTATTTGAAACACCTCTGTCTCTGTTTTAATCACATAATTAGAGGTTTTGCATTCATTATTATCTATTGGATCTCATCTCTGCCCTGTGTTTATATGTTTATCTTTATATGACCGGAATACCGAACAAAATTCCTTATTTCTGCAAACTCACTTGGCAATAAATGTGTTTCAGGTCTCATCATCAGACCTGAGCAACCCAAATGGGGGTGATCTGGAGCCTCACTGATGTTTTTGGTGGCTTGTTTTTCCCTGCAACCTTCTGATGCCAATGAGTGTGAATACCCAGTGCAAAGATCGCCCCAGAAAACCCCTGCAGCCCACCTCAATTGGCTCACAGTAGGCCCTCCAACCACTCTCTCTGCAGGTCTGTCCCAGCTCAATGGATTTGAAATAAGTTCCCGATAATAAAGTTTACTTTAAATAGAGTGGTTCTTTTGAGGAAATGTCTCTGCAAATCAACTGTCTCTAATAAAAGCATAATTTACTTTAGTAGGAAGTTATTAGGAAGGACCCTAAAGAATAGCACTTTGATGCCTGCTAGATTGTTTGCTTGCTTACCTTAAATGGAATGGTGCTTTCATTAATTGTAGTAGGGGCACCTATGCATTTAGTGGTGCACACTCACATGCACCAGCATGCACCAACATGCACCAGCATGCACCAACAGGTACCAACATGCACCAACAGGCACCATCAGGCACCAACATGCACTAACATGCACCAACAGGGACCAACAGGCACCAACATGCACCAGCATGCACCAGCATGCACCAGCATGCACCAGCAGGCACCAGCAGGCACCAACAGGCACCAACATGCACCAACAGGCACCAACATGCACCAACAGGTACCAACATGCACCAACAGGTACCAACATGCACCAACAGGTACCAACATGCACCAGCATGCACCAGCATGCACCAGCATGCACCAACAGGTACCAACATGCACCAACAGACACTAACAGGCACCAACATGCACCATCAGGCACCAACATGCACCAACAGGCACCAACATGCACCAGCATGCACCAGCATGCACCAACATGCACCATCAGGCACCAGCATGCACCAGCATGCACCAACATGCACCATCAGGCACCAACATGCACCAATATGCACCAACATGCACCAACATGCACCAACATGTACTAGCATGTACTAATGTCAACAAAGCACAGACAGGCTGGGATCACAACACACAGAGAGGGAGCGTAACTTCATTCTTGGCTCAGGTAGCTATTATTCCTCTATATTTTTACACAGCTACTTTTGATACTTTATTAATGCTCTGGAGATTGCATATTGTAAAGAGCACCTTAAACAAATTCTTATAAATGATCCATGGCTTTCTTTTTAATAAAAATGAGCTTTACAGAGTTAAATTCGGCAGCATTGCATCAACAGGAGGAACAACATGGCCTGTGTTTTTTACACATTTTCAAAACCTTATAATTCAATGGTGCTCAATGTTGGTTTATGCTGCAGGAGTATGGGGTTTTAGGGAAGTCATTGACACTAATTGAGCTGTGAGGTTCTTTCTTGGGGCACATATATACACTGCAAATGGCATGGGATGTCATGTCTTGTCTTTCTGATTTAGCCATGATTTTCAGGAGGAATTTAAAAAAATGTACAGAAGTACTAAAGGCATCTGGACTTGCTATCTAGTCTTGATGATGTGCCAGTATTCATCCAAGAAGCTTCATGTGGTCCTGACAGGTGGCGACTCCCCAAACATTTAAACCTCTTTGGTGGGTTCATATTGATGTTACATGAGGCCACAGAAGTTGTCAAAGTCAAATAGCTATGAGGATGCTCTTGAGTCTAATGAATTGACGAGTAACTTGCTGTGAAACAGCCTGGGAAGGAACGTTGAGACAGCAGGCCTTCTCCTCTGTTCAGGAATAAATGTTCCAGTTTTTCTTTCAAACCATCTGTCTTATTTGTCCTCAAACAAAGCACAGAGGTCGTAAGTATACCAGTGTGAAATGCTTAAACCATCCTATGATCAGAGTTATTACCTACAGGAAGCATGTAGTTTCATACTTTCAATTAGTTAAGTCATCCAGTAAAGTTGAAGTTTGTCTTTTCAGCAGGTCGTAGGAAAATGAATTAAAATGCGTGCTTTGCTGTCTGTGTGACTCAGCCTTGTTAATGTCTTTTTATAGAGCACAGATGCTTTGTGCTTTGAATGTGTGTTTATGTGTCTTGCATCTTCATCCATGGGACCAATTACCATTTTGAAACATAACCGTTTTATCAGCAGCCATGCCATGTTAGTGGTGATTTTTTTTCTTCTTTAAAAAAAAAAAAAAGAGGTGGATGAATAGTTACACTTCCCCGGAATGCTAATAAATTTCCTGCCAGATGGCCATGACTTAAAGCCTTTTCATAAAGGCCTGTTCAGAGTCGATCCCAGATCTACTACAAACCCCAGCCAATCCCTGGATCACTAGGAAAGTCTTTTGGCTGCACTGGTCTGTGAACTGGAGGCCAGCAGATATGATTATAGACACTCCCAAGGACTCCAGATTAATACCCCCACCCCCCTTCCATCTACTTCTCACTGATGCCAATAACATGTTTTTTTAATTAGGATTCATGCAAAATGTGCTGTGTTTTAACAAATCGTCCCTTTTCTGTCTCCAGCTCACAGAGCGTGTTCATAGGTCCGCAGTGTTCAGCTAATGGGTGGCTGTTGCCAATAAAACAAAGGCAATGGCTCTGCAGTGGCAGAGTGTCACATCTGCTGTGAGAGAGGGCCTCCAACCCTCTATTCATTATTAATAATACCAGATTTCTTCTGGGTACAGGCACAGGAAATGTAATTACTTTGTATTGCCCACAAGTTGTCATTTCCTAAAGTGCCATCAGGAAAATAAGAGTCATTAAAGCCAAGAATGTGCCCAGCCAAGAATGAAAAGTAATAAACGCACACAGTGCAAACACACACCTACCCTTCTCACTCACACAAACACAGTGAATCTCTCAGGTCAGGGGCAGTAGAACAGTGGAAGTCCTCAGTCTAAAAGATCCAGATGTGTGATGAATTACAAAGGTCTCAGAGGCGTATTCACTTTGGCCATGACTGCACCATATAGACATACTAATGCCACAGATAAAATGGAATCGCTTGCAGCAAGGATTTGAATGAACTGCAGAAAAAACGGCCCCATTGTTCCCTAAGGGCTATCCTGGGATTCAATTGTTGCATAATTCCATGTTATATCAAAAGCTATACGCTCTAACAATTCACTACATCTGTCTGCTCGATAATGTGTTGAATATTCATTCACCACTTTGACATTTTTGATGAATTTAAACAAAAAGAAAATCATGACTTGGATAACAACAGAGAGTCTCCACATTAAACTGGCCACATTATGATTCAAAGTTAAATATGGGTGCTATCTTTACACATCCACCAATTTTGAGATTTCAGACAACATTTAAATTCCCAGAACAAAATGACAAAATGGTAGATGACACAAATGACAGTATTAACAATATTAAAATACAAATAAAACAACATATAGCATTACATCACAAACGACAAGAGTATTTGTTTTCATTTCATTCATGTCAGTGAAATACAGATGGTTCTCATTCTCTCAGTGCCATCTTGTGTGCATGGTAGTGAATTGCAGAGACACAATCAGAGAGCAGCAGTACAGAGGTAGAACAGACAGTGTCACCCTCGGACCACGCCAGGGATGAATCCTTGACCTGAGATATGGGCAATGCAAAATAACTGTGGGCAACAAGGGACGGAGGGAGAATAAAATGAAACTGGGCACTCAAGGACCTCCCTCAGTGGTTAAACAATGTAAAAGTATTCAGCAGTATTGTTATGGAGAAATACTGATCAGTCAGTGGCTGGAGAATAGAAGCACCCAGGAGCCTTTGAAGTTGATTAAAGAAGTAACATTGACTGAAGATTCTGAATTCAGGAGGAATATGAACTTTGTTGAGTACAAGCAATCAGTCTTGAGTCAGCTGCATATTCCTACCTTCCCCTTTGGTGGTCAGCCTTATAAACTAATGCCCAGTTAAGTTAAAAGTAGCTCATATGCCCATATAAATACAAGTATCTTTACCTTGCATTACTCTTGAGTCACGTTACACTCAAAGCATGCTGATCCTAAGTTCTGAACTAACAGTGGTGCCTGTCACAACACCATTTTTTTAGTCAATTCTTTCAACTTCAAAAATAAAATATGACGAAGGATGTTGATGACTAAGGATGACGATGATGATGTTTTCAAATTTATTTATGTTAATGTTGCATTATGCATTATATTATGTTAAATTGTTTTTACTACCACACAGTACTCCAGGTGTGATTGAGCAAGCTTACATATAGCTTTTTATTTTTCTTTCTCCACACTCACCAAAACAACAAGCTGGCATTTTAACATTTATCCACTTGGCATCGAGTCATGGAAAAGCTCTCTGTTTGAATGGGAAAAAAATATGCCAGATTAGCATAGACAGAGGGCAGAAACTAAAGCATGTGGTTTTTAAATGTAACGGCTTAATATGGGCATACTCTTGATCGATGCACGGTTATTATACGTATGCTGATCTACAGACTGTCCACGCAGTGCAGTCGCTCAATACAGCCACTCCCATTCCCCCAGGATCCTATTGTGAATGTGTGCAGTGAGCTGGCTCATTGGGCCCTCATGGTGAATGGCCAGCAACCATTCACTCAGAATACAGAAGCTCATTAGAACTCTATAGACACACAATTGTGAGGCTCACATTAGAAACTTCCTCCTCTGAGGCACAGACACCGCACACAAAGTGCCAGTTTGCTGCTGAGCTAAGCGCATTGTCTTCCTGATTCATAGAGCTTGGCCCTCCATTCACAATATTAAGTTCGAGTGGTGGAATATCAATTGCGTGTGCAATGGGCCGGTATCTTTTTAAGAGCTTTAGTGGGGTTAAAAAAGAGAGAACAGGGATCTCAGCCGGTCTGCAGAGTGCTAGCTTTCAACAGGGCCATTGTGAGGAATCTGAATGAAGGGACCCCTGTTTTTTTCCCTCCGTTTCTGAAAAAAAGAGAAGGACATCAAATAAATTCACATGAACTTGCTTCAGGGTGTTTCCAAGACCTACTGTTTAAGAATAGCCTAATTATACCTCTCGCTCCTGGAGAGCTCTATTGGAATCTGTCTAATCACACAAAGTGGTGAATGTTAATGATGATACGCTCTTAGCGGTGCCTTTTCAAAAGTCGTGAGAGATGGTGGTTCTACCTGAAATATCTGTGAACACGGGAGAACGTATGATTTTAATGGGAATAAATTACACTCATGTTTGTTTTTGAGGCACTTGTAACAACTTTTTTGTAACTTATTTTTTATTGTTTGCTTTTTTGCTTTCACTTTTCTTTAACAGTTATAGTGATCGGGCAAAACAAAATTTACACCAGTCATCCATCCTCCTTATATCAATGTCCTCATTGTCCTCCTGGAATCAATCCACTTCTTTTTTTCAGTTGTGCATCCTGTATTCTCAATTTGTGCGGTAAGTTTCTCCATTACAAATATTTCTTCGACAGTGCACACCCACTGCTCCCTCATCAGTGGTTCTACTTTATACCAAAATTTTAGCTGAAAAGCCGATGAAAGTGGAACGAAAGTGTGGCTCTGAAAAAAAAAATGTTATCACATAAAACATACCTTGGCCACAATCATGGATCCTTTCAAAGTGTAACCAAATACAGTTAATAAAAGCACAGAGAGCAGTCTGGAGTTCCCTTCTGTTTTCTCTCTGTCATATAAACAAATGAGTCTCGACCAAAGAAAAAGCCTTGGGGGACTATCACAGCCACTCTGTGTGCAGCATGTTAACACACACTCACTAAACAAAAGTAGATAGCACGCAGACTTGCGAACACTCATCATGTGACAGAGCGCTATGCCTTCTCCACCAGTCTGAGGAATAAAACCTCAAATTTGATTACAAGCAACCTTTGGCTCCCTGGCCATCACACAATAGGCCGAGCTGTCTGGGCCAATTTCCATGCTCAGCATGCGGTATCTACACGCGCAGACTGGAGCTCCCTGCCACCCCCCCCTCCAGCACCTCCCGACCAGTGTGGATATGCCTGTTTACTGTGCCTAAACTCTTGGTCTGTCGCCCCTCTTGTTGGACTTTCTATTATGATGCTGAGGATCATTAGTTGCAGTGTGAAAGGTTACACAAACCTCTCATTGCACGTGTTTGTACCAAAACATCAGTACGTGCATGTGTCAGTTTGTGTGACCATTTTGGTTTTACAATCGCAGCCCTCAAATATGCAGCATATGGCCCCACTACACTGATGACTGGCACTGAATAAATATTTAAGTGGTTGAGTCTGCTGCCTGTGGAGCTACATGGCTCTTGAAATGCTGACCTAGAACAAAATCCTACCAGACCCCCTTCTAAATAAATGAATGCTTTTTACTGGCAAATACACTAGCCTAAAAGTCACAGAAGTTGAAAAAGTAACATTTAAGATGTCTTTATTCCTTAAATTGATCTCATCAGTGACCTAGTGTTTTTCACTATACAATAATATGTTCAAGTTATAGAAACAATGTCAAACCTGTGAGTACTGTGTGAAGCGCAGTTGACATTTTGAAATAAAAGTAAAACAAAATAAAAGACTGTCACATGGAGCTAAGAAAATGTATCTTATACAATTTGAAAAAAGCTAAGGAGCTGATATTTCAATAAAAAAAAATTGATGTTATTTTGTCAACCCATATTTATTCACACTAACGCGGACTGTTTTTGAATTATTTTGAATCAATAAAGACAGCCCTCACAGGGCAATGTTTCTGGAGTGAAACAGAAAAAAAAGTACAAACTGCTCAGGGGTTTGAATGAGGCACAATGGGAGGCTGGAGAAAAGAGAAAACTATTTACTACTGGAGAGGACTGTTTGGTGCATGTTAAACTTTGGCCAGCAGTTCATTGTCTCTGGTGTCTATCATTTAATAGGCTAGTTGACATAATGAATGAGCCAGACCCACCTTCTGCCACTCCAGAAAGGCTCCAGCCTTATCTGAATTGAGAAGCACATTAGAGCCTCTCAGCCAATCAGGACACAGCCCTGCAGCAAAGTGCAGGCCCGAAAGAGGAAGAGCAGAGAACTTTTGTTTTCTTCAGAGTTTAATGAAGTTGCCCTGGTCACCCAAGAGGAGATTAAAGGAGAATATAGTGTCACTGAGCTGTGACTGCTGAAGAGGGAACTCAAGTGTTCGGGTCACAGTGTGAACAGGATGCACTCAGTTCACAGCTGCACCAGGAGGAATATGGCTGGCTCTTCTCCTGCATTACCAGGCTTTGGGAACTCTGGAAAGAGTTTTCTTATTGACAATCTGCTGCAGTCACAAACACCTTCAGCCCATCCAGAAGCGGCGGCAGGTGGACACCTGAGACAAGCAGCATGTGGACGTCCGAGGAGAAGCTGGAGCTCTGAGCATGGAACCTTCCACAGTCAGGCCCACGGTTCCCAGCAGGGCAAAGATTTAGGAGGACCACTTCTGCCACACTCAGGTAAATGGGCTATTTTTGTAAAGGCAGATATTATGGATTTTAATTGTGTGAAACCACACATTTTTTCCCCATGAGGATTCTTTTATCATGTTTTAAAACTGTAATATTCATGCAAGCATAAATACCATTTAAGTTGTTTCACAAATTTCATAAATTATATATAAGGCTTGAAATTATTCATAGGTCTGAGCTGAATTACAGATGACATATTAGATTTGTAAGAGATTTATTTCACTTGTATGAAAAAATTATTAACCATTGACATTTTCCTGCTTTGTTTTTTTGACATATACCTACCAATGTAAAGGAAAACTCAAAAGGCCTGCTTTCTGAAATATATTTTTGACTGTTCATATAGCTCTGTGTATATGCTTGATTTTAAAGTCTTACTCACTGAAGTAAGAATTTTGTGGAATCTAACTTTTGAAATAATTTGAATTACTTTTTAATTGATCCAATTTAACTAAATGCAATGGCATTAAATATGAAACCTAATTTATAAAAGAAAATGAGTAACAAATACCATTTTGCATTTGTAGCATTTATATTTCATAGTCAATCAAATAGAAGAAATATAATAAGACATAAAAATGAGCGCAAAGAAAGAAAAGATAAATTAAATTATTATAAAGCTGTGCAAACTTTACAGTCATATGAAATTTATAATTATGATATGTTTATTTATAGAAACAGCAAATTTTTTTCAAACCTTATCAGGAAATTGTTTCTGTCTTATTTCCAAATAAAATATAGCTGTTAAAACATCGAAATATCAGATAAAAATAGTCACATCTGTATATATCATCCAAAGCTTAGTAGAAATTAGACAAGGTAAATGCCTTCAGTAGTGGGTGATGATCCAGGTACGGCCCTTTGTGGATATTACCTGTCTCACCTCTTTACTATATGACGATCTGACTGTTCCTGTTTGTGCAGGTGTACTGAGCAGTGTTTTCCTGCGGAGCCCACAGTATCTGCTGGCATGCTGCGGTGGGTCCAGCCCCCCTCCTGTCTTCTCCAGTGAGTGTTTTATGCCTCATCAGCAATGCCTCAGCTACTCTCTAAGCATTAGCAGCAGGGTCTCTCATGCTTTCCACAGCTAATTACTGATGCAATGCCAAAGAGCTAATTCTCCGCTCAACTCTGCACGGCTCTATTCATAACCATTCACGGCTGTTTAGGATGGGGAAGAGGGGTGGGTTGCAAGGCTTTTAAGAGTCCCTGGGGCCCCCTATTTTGTACTTGCAAATGCACACTTTTACTCGCACAAATATGCAGAGCTAATAAACATCTTGTCTTCTGTCATATTAAGATTATAATTACCAGGTGTGAATTCCTACTGCTGAATAAGGCAGATTGTTTTAACACACACTCAGAACATTAATAAGTTTCAACAACTTCAAGTTTCATTTTCAGGACACATGAAATTTTAAAACGTCCACAAATGTAACTGAAGCTGAAATGTTAAAAATTTGCTGTGCTTGAAATGCTTCCGTTCTTATCACTTGTATAGAATACTAATGTTACATCGACCTTTAGTCATATTAATTGAGACAAGCAGCTGTCCTGTTTTGGCACTATCCAACAGCAATTGGAAGTTATTAGTTTCTGCAACCCATGATGCCTGTCAAATGCTGTGGAAAAAGGCACAAATCAGAAAGCCCTCATCCCACATGTCCTTGGAGTCCTCTTAGTAGGCTGACACTTTCCCACAGTGCCCAGCAACACAACAATGCCAAGTCGGGCCGTGACCAATTGGCACTTTCACTCCACCATCCACACGCGACCTCACTGCAATTTTTCACTGCAGCAATGAACTCCACTAAGCACAAAAAACTCGTCCATTTCCCCACAGAAGAGGGCTGGACCAGGAACATCCCCCGGCCATTGTGTGGCTAAAGAGCTTGGTCCGCTAACCCCCCTCCTTTGTCCTGTCCTTCAACTCTCATTCCTGCCAATTGGAAACTTTTTGACTAGGACATAAAGCATTCAATGAAAGTGACTTTTATAGACTTTTTTCGAGCTCATCTTCACATACAAACTGGCTTCATACCTGCAAGAGAAAAGATTTAGTGTTGGGCCACTGAGCCATCGAGTAATGGCATTTCCATTGAACGGCTCTATTGTTGGTGTCCAACAGGGCTCTATAGTTGGCCAACTAGGGTAGACACACACGTTGCCCAGGAATGACCTAGTAATCAGCTATTTAAGTGAAAACCATTGAGTCCCAATAGAGAAGTGAGAAGCATGTCCAAACCTGTTACGTGCTCCCTAGAGGTGGTCTATGTGCAGATTTGTCGTACAGATTAAAAAGGCAACATTGAATAGATCAGATAAATTGTTCCACTTGACTTTTGTTGTGCACGCACCTGTGAGTGAAGTAGCGTGGGATTGCTCATCACAGTTCACCAAATCCCTTTTTCCTCAGTTGAAGTGGTTTTCTATTCTCTTTCGTCACCCCCAGTTTGTTAAATTGAACAGTAGAAAAAAAACAGTGTGTGACAAAAACAGGCATCATCTAGGGTTGAAAAGGTAGGAAATATGGTTGGTAAAGTGTGGATAATAGTTGCAGATAGCCATGGATTTTGTACCTTGAAATCAAAATTGTCTATATCATGAAAGACTTAAATCATCCATAGTGCACCGTTTTAATTCAGTGCAGACAAGCTCTTTATTCTCTTGGCCCCTTCTTGTACACTCATTTCACATCAACGACAGCTACTAGTTAATGCCCCATATCTCACTGATACAAACATAGTTGGGTCAACACAATGACATTTATATATGTCTTCTATGTTTCAGAGGGAGGAAATATTCGATTGTGGTCTGCTGATGTAAGTCCTAAATCACGCAGAGGGATCCTTAGGAGGGCTGTGTTCTCTGAAGAACAACGGAAGGAGCTGGAGAGAACTTTTCGGAGACAGAAATACATCAGCAAGACAGATCGGAACAAACTGGCAGCTGATCTCAGCCTCAAGGAGTCACAGGTATTTGCCTGATTAGTTTCTGTTCCTAAAAGAAGAAATCTATCTGTGTTCACCCTTTATTTAATTTTACAGCTCAGATGAGGTCAAGATGAGAATTTAATGGACTACATAAATTGAGTACTATTACCATAACTATTACGGTTCTCTTGCTATTTTAGGTGAAAATCTGGTTCCAAAACCGTCGAATGAAGTGGAGGAATTGTAAGGAAAAGGAGGTTCATAACACTCGCTCTCCTATGGATGAGCTTATGGCCCAGGGTCTTGCTCAGGAGGAGGAGGAGGAACCGTCACAGAACCATTCTGACTCAAAAAACGAGAGGTCGCCACCACAGAAGAGTGTCTGGGACACATGAGAGGCTGTAAATCAATGACTTTGTCTGGGAGGCTGTTGAAATCGTGTGGATGGAATATACTGTCTGTGAAGATTAACAGCGATAATATTCATTTTCATTTCATTCGTTTCAGTGCATGCTACTGTCTTGTTCCATCATAAATGCAATTAGGAAAAACTGCTGGGTCAATCATATTGCGTTTCACTGGCTTCAGTAAGCAAGTTGTAGGTTATTACACTGACAAGTCTTTCCAGGAAAGATTCCCGTTCTTCGATTGTAATTGCAATCAATTAAATGTACAAATTAGTCACTTCATTTAATGCATTCACATCAAGTTTGTTTCATGTTTTGGTCAGCATTACAGTAATAGTCAAGTGTAGTCAAATTTCCCTATATTTTTGTAAATATGTTTTTTTATGATCATGAATTCATAGATCAAATGTAAATAAAGAGTTTGAATTCTGAATGATTGAATTCTGATTTCCACTGTTTCTTCTTACTGTGCTTAGCTCTCTGCAGCAAAACCATTTCCATGGCAATGAACTCCATAATATACTCCATCTACCATTTCTATAAATTTATAGAGCCTGTGCTCCCCATTAAAAAGAAGATGGCCAGAAACGATGAAGGGTAACTCAATTTTTATTTTTTGACCTTTTCATGCTCAAAAATGAAATTGTTTAATTACCTATAACAATACAACTGCAAGAGTCATGATCGTCTACAGTAAACGCACACATCACAGCACAGCAAGCACATAATGTGTAGTTAAAAGCAAATGATAAACAGATTTTACTTGTCAGCCAAAATGTTAAAGCTACTGCCCTAGACTGCTTTTCTAAATAGATAGATAGATTGATTTTCTATCACTATTAACAGTCTAGTCCAGGGAGGGTGGTACATTTCAGGATACGAAGATAATTTTTTACTTTGTTGGAGTCTCTGCGGAAGCAGTAGAGTAGGTCATGATGGTCCACTGAATTGGCTTCTCCTAGTTTGTAGAAGGAAAGGGCAGAGGAGGGAACTAGACTCTCAGGAGAGATGTAACCCACAGTGTTTCCAAGCACTCCCAAAAGCTTCATCTGGGGGAAGAAAGAAGAAAAATTGAGAGTGCATAATTAATTATTTAAAGGAATGAATAACGACACATTCAGTAAATGACAGTAACAAAATTAACTTGAAAAAGTGATACATTCCAACTAAAATGTGATGCATCACAAATAGCCCAGACTTAATTAGTAAACAATACAGTTACTGTGAACCATGACCACACAAAACGTCTACAAACATAAGAGAACCGTTACCTTTTCAGCCATTATTGCCACTCCCTCCCTCAGCTCGTGCACCATATCACTGATCTCCAGAGCCTTGTTGGAGCTGTAGTGGTTGAAGTCTTGATTCTCATCTTGAGACATGCTCTGGTAGAGTTGAGACAGGGGGTCACCCCAGGCCCCCAGGAGCCTCAGGATCACCTCTGTCAGTTGTTCTCGCTGCACATGAAAGAGCTACTTTTAGAAGTTGGTGGTAAAATACAACTTTATAATATCTCTGACGAGATGCAGTGACATCACTTATGTATAGCAAAGACTATAATATTAATAAAATGAATGCTCACCCCTAGCTTTTGTGCATTATCCTTATCTTTGGGAGTCACTATGCCATATGTGTGGCATTTCCGTTTACCTATGAGGTTCTTTCTGGGAAAGAAATAATGCTCCTGCGAAGATTGACACAGTTATCACATATCATGACATCACGACTTGAAAACTAGCCAAGTCAAATATGGGTGACTGGTGATGGATGATGTTCAAAAGGTTGGCAGATGGTGATGGATGATGGATGTCAGAGCTGAAATAAAAGAACTCACAAATTCGGAGTGCAGATCACTGGAGATGCCATGCATTCTTGAAGACTGCTGTATGACTCTGTCAAAGAGATCTGCCAGGGAGGGAACATGGCATCCAGTCTGTCCATAAGCACAGATTGGGGCAGACCCAACCCTCATGGAAAGTTCCAGGTACAGCAGTGTAAGAACAGCAAACAAAACTGAAGAAAAAAAAAAACCTTTTAGTTACTGAAAATCCTAACAATAGGCATAAATAAAAATGATGTGTATATAATTTGTCATCTGGTAAACTCACCTTTTTTCATGGCTCTTTTCATACAGTGGGGGACCAGATGATGAGTAGCACTATTTTTCAACCACAGCTACTATTGCGGAAGATCATACAACAATGAGGATAATATAGGATAAAAACGTTTTTCTCTTTGCACGTCATATGCTTTGCTTCGTTAACTGCTCAGCCGAGAGCAAAGTTAATCCAGGCAGAAAACGTACTACATACTGCAGACTGGCTTAGGCAATTTATCAATTCAAAGAAATTGTTCCCCATTAGTGAAATGGGATAAATAAATGCTAAGTGTAACACAAAAAAAGCTGTCCACATATAACTTCAGGTTACATCTTGCTTTGGTAGTATATATCAATAAAACGGTGACAAACTTACACATTTGAGATAATGAAAGCCTGATTGGGAACTAACACTATTCAAATCCCTCAAAGTGTTTAGCATTTTTACATTTATTCCAAACTACAAGACGGCTCATCAGCTGTCAGGAGCCCACCATAAAATGAATGGTATCACCAAAAAAGTATAGAATAAGTTCATTGTTCAGCAACCCTAGCTAGAACTGTTCAACCAGGGCGTGAAAACAAGGCTATTCAAACGTAAAGTGGATGATTTATGTTCTCATTAGCGATACAAAGCAAATACAGTCATGAGTCACTCTACAGTTTTACTTCTTACATGGAGTCCCATTCCATATGACCAATTTGTAAATGCAATGCACGAAAGGGGCAAATACTGTATTTCTTGCAATGAAAAGGGAGGCATGGTACTATGACAGTGAACCAGTGCTCTGCTTCTCCATTAGTGTGCCACCTTGTGGAGAAATGAGTAAAACATAAGAAGGACAACATATTTCAATGATCCTTTCATGATTTATTTATAAAGAATTATAATGTTGCCACAGAACAAAAAAGGGCTGAGAAGTATAATCAATTTGTAACGGTTAAAGCATTACACAAACAATTGTATAGTTTTGCAAATCAAACATTTTATTGTCTTTTTCCACAAAACATTAAAAAATGTCATAAATACACCAATATTCTTATAGAAAATAGAATCTACAATTGATTTACATTAATTAATACTATGTACAGGTTTGAGTGCATTGTATTACTGTGTGCTGTCAAAGCAGGGATGAGACAGTGAGCTGCTAAAGGAGGCAACGGGTGGTGATGTTTAGCTCTGCTCTCGATACTTCTTTCAGCTTTACAAATCCCTACTAACTCTCAATGCCAAGAAGCTCTCCATCTCAAAATTCCTCCTTGATTTTGTCTGAAATTGTTGTGTTTTAGGTGTGGAATAATATAAGAAGTTTGTTCTTACATGAGTCTCGTTCCAACACAGTTTCAGAACTCCAATTTTAAAATGTATGTATCAATCCATTCAACATCTGTGGTGCTTCCACTTGCGAGTGGCCACTGCAATGTTTGCATCTTTTTTGTGCCACGGGAAGAAACGGGTGAGAGCAACAGTGCCGTCTCGCTGCACCGAACCAGCCAGCACATAAAGCTGGGACCGTCCAGGGCGCACAAGGGCACTGGCACATCGAATGTTGATGAGGAGCCACTGCTGGAGTAGGTGCTGGGTGTCATAAGGCAGGAGAGGTCCCTGTCGGATAAACTCAACACGGCCCTCAACCTCGAATTCTGGCTCTCCTGTGGGTACGCGACGGCGATGAAGTTTGGCAGTCACAGCTTTGGGGAAATGGGGGAGAAAAAAAAAGTTAATCTTCTGCTTTGTAAAATTAAGCACAATTGTGTGTAAAATATACTCATGCAGGAGGTAAACAATCCAACAATTACTTTGAAGGATTCAGAAACTCACCAAAGTCATGCTGGCAAAAAGCATCCAGGACTGTTTTCATTGCAGGAGCTTCTTCCACAGTTGGGCAGTTTTGACAGGCAGGTTTGGGTAAGTCTGTGATGATAAAATAAACATAATTTAACACAACTGTAGGGCATATACAGTAATTAAAGGAAATGTATAAGAGTAAAGCTGTCAGGTGAAACAAGTTCTTATAATTACTGTGCTCCATGCATACCTTTGGTAAAATGGCTAAATTTTGCATGGGGAGAAAGGCACATGTCTTCCTCAGCAGGAAAACGGTCACAATCGAGTGCTTCAGGCCATGGGTGACCCTGGCAGGCGAGCACTGGGGCACAGCTGTCCCTGACTGCCACACACAGACTCCGGCATGGCTGAATAAAACTAAAGAAAAAAAAATGAGATGTTACACAATGAACGCCAAATGACAGCAGTAATGGCAAAAACACTTTTTTGTTTTGTATATTAAATAAACAAAGAGAACGAGAAATGTAAAATCTCCTTACGTGTCAAGACAGACGGGAGCAATGAGGGAGCAGAGGAAGGCCTGGGCTTGAGGGTGGCAGCCTGTCTGCAACAGGGGCCTCCAGTCCTCTGAACGTGGCACCACCTCACCTTCCAGGTTGCTGTGACCCAAAAAGTTAGGCAGCCGCATCTCTGAGTATCCGACATCTTTGCAGACTTTCATCTGGTTGGGGATAGTGACGCAACGAGTGGACTGACCCATGTCAAAAGCCGTTAAAGGGTATGCCATAGCCAGGAGAGCCATGGTGAAGAACACAGCCATTCTGAAGGGTTCGCAAAATCCAGAGAGTCCACAATGTAGATAGATGAGCTTTTACTGAGATCGCTGGTTTTCAGAAGTCTCTTCTGTCCTTGAATGGCTCTTTAGCTGCTGCCGACTGCTTTATATACAGCAAGGTCAGCCAGCCCCATCAGTCTCCAAGTCTGTTATCAACTACCTATCAAAGACACAGAGACGATGTGTTTGGAGACAACGGCTTGTTTTGTGATGACTGCAGACAGAAGGGGGGGTAATAAGCAGATGGAGGGTGTGTGAGAGGGAGGGGGGCGACAATAGACAATCACAGACCAGCTTTCACTCACTGCAGCCCAGTCACAGAATCTGCTTCATTTGATTTTATTGGTCCAGGAGGTAGAAAATAATAATAATGTCATGGAAAATCACTTAAAAACTAAAAGTGGCTGACTGCTTGGCGTGCAATCTTTGCAGCTTTTGCAATATTGACTCAGTTACCTGAATAGTGACTGTGATATTTTATCCACTCCCTCCATTATATCTGATACTTTTATTTTTCCATTGGTCGATATGTAAAAACAACCAAATTCCATAAACAGGCTTTACAGAAGGTCATAAAATGCATCTCTGAAAGTTCCTTTGGAAATTAGTCAGAGGATTTTGTAGGCAGACAGGCAGTCTCCTTCATATTACCAGTCTCTTTCATGTGTCTTTGCTTCCTAATTGGAGGGTTTCATCGGCTGAGTCGCCATTTCTCATTAGCAAAGCGGTGTCTCTTTTGGCTCACCTGGCTTTGATCTTGCAATAACACAAACTCAGAGCTGCATGCAAAATACTATTAGTGTACGTCTTTGGTTTATCAGTTTGCTGCAGATTCAGATGCATCAAAGAACGTCAGGCATCATCATCCACTGGAAGTCATAGCAACTTCATGCAATAAGTACATATACACATACAGTGCATTTGCTCTCCACAACATATCGCTATGTGGTATACATTAGCATGAATAACCAGATGTAACATCTGCTGACAGACAGACACATAGAGAGTCGCTTCCATCCCATTCGAGACATCAGATATCTTGCCCTGAGATGCAGACCAGGGACAGACATGTCTCACTGTCTTCGTCTCGTGTATTTCAGCCTCTTAATTTAACATAGTAAAATAAACAACAATAGAATAGAACAATAGAACTACATTACAGCATCATCGTATTTGTTTTGGACGTCGTCTGTCTCCAGATTTAGATGTGTATCTGGGACTCATGCCTGTGGGCCTTTTGAGGACTTTCTCTCATGAATCAGAGGTCTCTATCCCACCCAGCCTGCTGTGGCCAGGCATGCCAGAGTAAACTCCATTCTAGGTGGCCCTACCCTCATTTCTGTGCCTGTATAGCAGCCCAGCCTGCAGCCAGCCAGAGCCCTCCATCGGCCCCAGCTTAAGCCAAGTTTTACAGCCTGATCTGATGAGTGGAGGCTGGTTCCAGTACGGGTAGACGAGTATAGCCCGTAAGAGGGGACTAACTGGGCAATTAGAGTCACAGACCAATTTAGGAGAACAATAGGTCCACACATTTAACAAGCTCCCCCTGCCAGGAGCCCAGCAGGGGTCTGTTGTTGAGCCTAATGGCTGCCCTGTAGACACAGTGTCTGTCTTGGTAATGTGTTGCCTGCCCCTGCCTCAGTTAATGAGGAGGTGATACGAGTGCAGGCTGAATGGTTGGGCACCTGTCTGTCAAACAAACATCAACCCTAAGGTAGAACTACTGTATCTTGTAGAACCCTACTACCCTTCTTTTCACAAGTTCAAAATAAATCTATTATGTATAATATATTGGATTTAAATGTTTCAATTGACATGGTTATAAAACAATTTATTTTGGACTAAATATCAGGGCAAATCAATATTTAATCACAACATTGTGTTGCCACCACAAAAAATGTATTCATTGATATCATATAGCACACTTATTTAAGTAACATGTCTACACTTCTCTGAATGTGCAAAGTCAATATATTCCCATGATTAAGAGATCGTCGATGATAGTGCATGTCTTCCTGTTCAAATTCAGTGATGTTTTCCAAAATAGCTGATGAAATGTGACACATTTACAGTCAGCCAGCTTCTTTCTACACCATCACAGCTTGGTTTTGTGAGGTGTTTTTCCTCTTAAAGTAGAGAAGCAACACTGCATGTGGCGTCATCATTTAGAAATCTCAGTGCTGGTCTGTAAATATTAAATAAATAAACAACGTCCATTCGCTACAACAGCACAGATTTTGGGATCGGGTATTAACTCTACATTAAAACACAAAAACATGCCCAAAGAGGCCATTTCGAATATTACATGAGCACAGCCAGTCAGCACAGACAGTACTGACTGGCTGTCAGTGCATACAGATAGTTATTGCCCAGAATCATTTAAGCAGCAAAACATAAATGTAGTTAGTGGTGTTTTTTCTCTCTCAATTGGCAGAATGGGACAAACACCTGAGACATACATCAAAGAAAGAAGTATGTTTGAGAAAGGGGGGGTAGGTGTCTGAGCTGGCTTGCCTTACAACAGTGAACTCAGATAAAAGCTGTCTCCTTGCACATAAGAGACTCATTAACTTAAGAGATTGAATCCCCCCCCCCCATCCTGCTGGGCTCCAGTAGGACTGACAGTCCATGTGCAGACTGTCAGTAGCACTCAATTGTCACATCCAGTCTCCGGGCCTTGTGGGCAGACGCTGCCACGCCGAGACGAGCAGACAACATGCCCCCGCAAACTGCAGACATCTGTGGATCAAC
Organism: Synanceia verrucosa; assembly: GCA_029721515.1. Taxonomy (NCBI): domain Eukaryota; kingdom Metazoa; phylum Chordata; class Actinopteri; order Perciformes; family Synanceiidae; genus Synanceia; species Synanceia verrucosa. The sequence goes on from CM056556.1 coordinate 16,072,839, forward strand.
TCTGCTGAGCATGCTAACCTGAGGTAATGAGCTCAACATAATAAAAAGTTACAAATGTTGATTCGCGTCTAATTTAGCGTTCTCAACAAAGAGCCAGTATTGACGCACTATGAAATTGCTGCTGCTGTTAAAAATCAGGCCAGTGCCTTTCAAGTCATTTTTGCAGCGTTATTGCGTATTCTTAGAAGCAGCAGAACTGCTGTGACGCAATTCGTAATAATTTACTCATAATCTGTAACAGTTAATCTTATGCACAGTCGAGCACATCACAGTAATCACAGAACACAGAAATAATTGTGCAGTGTACACAAACGTCATCTTTATTTCTACCCCCCCAAAATGGAACTGTATTTGAATTTCACAGAAATGGGAAATTTCTGTTTTTAAACTAACACTGAGCAAGACAGCTACAATATGCAAACAGTCAAGAGACACAAGCCAAGCAAATGTGAAGGATGGGGGAAAAAACAAACAAAAAGCATAGGACATAATAAGACAGTCATATTGACAGAGCTGAGGTACACTGTCCATTGCTGTTCTGCATCTCTGTGGGAAAGGGAGAAAAGAAGATTAAAACAGGACTGTTAATTCTTTTTATAGCACTTTTTTTGTAGCTCCCAGCATGTGTTCAATCACATAAAAACAAGTTAACCTAAAGACGAGCACATTCAATTCTACCGTAATAAACACACCTTTATAGTTAGTATACTTAGTGTTATCTGACCAATTTATGGTTACATTTTCATAGATTTGACAGGCTCAAAATACATCTGGCAGTGTCAAAATGTCTTAACATCAACTCCCTGAGTGCCATCGACGTAATAATACATCAAAGTGGTTTTTCGACAGTGGGTCGCCAATTGCGGTCTCCCATGGCCTGTGAGTAATCGGCCTCTACTCTACCTTTGATAGAACAAGAACAGAACAAGGTAAAAACAAACACTTTTTTCATGATAAATAGGGAGTATCTTCTTTCATTTGAGTTATTCAGTGTTTTCAGAGATATAGTACAAAATATTTTGTGGGTCTTGAAATACGACTCAACATGGTCAAAAACACAGGCACAAGGCACTTTCTGTTTCATAAAATGGCTAGCTAAAGACTTCATGGCATTTGTATGAGATTGCATTACATTATAAAAAGGCCGCTGAGTTTTAATATGCATTATGTTTCAGGACTGAATGATGGCTAATCAGTTTACATACATCTATGAGTCTTTTAGCGATGAAGGGGGGTCACAGCCCAGATATGCCCCATTGGTGTAACAGTACTGCAGCAGAGCCCTGAAGCATGGATCCTGGAAAGCAATATAAATACTGAATGGGTTTCATGTATAACACACTAATATGATGTCAAGAAAAAACATGATTTATAAAAACACAGGATCACATCGTATTTACTCACCACAACAAGAACATGTGGGTTTCCAACAATTAAGAGGAGGGCTTTGGGGCGAGTGATGGCCACATTGAAGCGTTTGGGGTTGGCCAGAAAGCCTAGTACACTCTGCAAATCGTCACTCTGTACCGATTCATTAGAGCGCACCTATATGATATGAGAGGATGAAATGGATTGAGTGATTGCCAAAATAGGAATAAACTAAGGAAATGTTATGCTCAATGTTTGTGCTTCACAGTATTTTTTTCTTAATTTGAAATGGTTGAATAACATTTGGGGGTTTTTTTCCCAGTAAAACTAAATTAAAAAATACATTATTGCAAAAAGCTACAGTGTTGCAATTTTACCATTAGTATACTTAACATCAAAGTGCATTGACCAGTCTTAGTGAGCTTTGATAATGTTTTTAAATTAGATGCAGATTGAGCTGCTTTTTCCAAGGGTCAATACAGTAAGTCTGTCAAGAGAGGAGAACATAGCACAATACAAATGCATCATCTTACAGCAACCACAGTTGCCATCCTGGATACAAACACATAATATTCTATTTATAAGATAAATAGGAACAGTTGTTTTGTTTTATTTATATAAATGACACGCATCACTAAATTGATTGACCACATGGTGGTGCTGCAAACACTTTGAAAATTTGCATCAGGAATTGCTCCCACCATTCTCTATTTTGTCCCTTCACAAATTTAAACACAAATTTAGAAGGAACATACACACACAAAAAAGTGATGTATTGCTGTTCCATTTAAAAACTATGGACTTGTCATTCCTTTAAGAAACCCCATTCTCACGTACACACCTTCTAGTACCCAAATTCAGTTGTTGCCTACCGTAGACATTATGATGACCAGGAACTCTTGTCCTTGGAACTCCTCCACAGAGCCAACTTTAATGTCAAACAGGCCAACCTTACCCAGCATCACTCGGATCTTCTCACACTGGAGAGTAACAAGAAAACAAGAACAATGAAAAAAGTAGAAGTCACTTATGCTACGTTAAGACTTGAATGTGATATGACACGAAAATAGCCATTTCCCACTTCACTACGATGGAAAAACACAGGTGACCTCCTTACAGTGCTTTAAAGCTTTGATATGATCAAGAGTACACATTTAACAAACAAACAGCGCAGTCTTACTTGTTTCTTGTAGGGAGCAATGACACCGATGTCAGAGGCATCCACAGGGTTGCAGAGCTTCTTGGCCAGCTTGCAGCAGTAAAGCATGACCTGCACAACCTCCACTGGGTTGAACCATGATGGGTTGTTACCTTCCCTCATTTCTGTGCCCTAGGACAGAGCAAAACCCCTGGGTTTTTTGTGAGAATGGATGATCCCAGTAATGTGAATGAACCCAGCAAGTATATGATTTCTCAGACATACTAATATAAATAGGTTCCTTAATGTAGAAGCACACTCTTACAAGGCTACTTACCCTAACTCCATGAAAGAGAAGTGGGAATCCTTTTTTGGGCAGGGAATTCCACTGGCAGAGAGTCTCTACTATGGCCTTTGGTGCTTTAAAGCACAGTTCATTCCTGTAGAAGAGCTTGGAGGGCAGCACAAGCAGGGCCTCATGAGAACGGTAGTTGTAGATCAGTTTAGTCACCTGTAGTAGAAAAAGACCAGCTTCATAATCATGTTGAAAGCATTATGTATCCAAACAATGTCAGAAACATCTACACATTATTTGTGTTAATCTTTTTATAGTGGTAAATAAGTGGTCAGAAATTGCACCAAAACACATAAAAGATAAGGAAAACAAGCAATATGTCATCAGCAGTGTTGTACTAGTTACAGTTACTTGATTCAAAAAGTAACTTAAATGCTTTGTTGATTACTTACACCAAAAACAAATAATTGTTACTGTTAAAAGTAACATTTCAGTTACTCTTTCTTAGAAGAACATTCTGTAATGCTCCATGTATGCCCTTATAGCTTCATTTCAGTGCTGTATGGAAAATAATACACTGTTGAGACAACTGTTTTTATTCATTTGCATTCACATCACTCAACTCTGCTAAACATTATGGTCGTTACAAACCCAAACCTGACTTGAGGCATGTTGCTTCTGTAAGGTGACCAGATTTCTGAAATGAAATCCAGGACATTTCCAGCTCGGAAACAATAAAGAATTATTAGGGTATCAACCGGCTACCGTAGAAACTGTTGTTCTAGTCTGCGTGCAACATGCCTCTACCCAGATACCATACTAAGTGTTGTCCACCCACAACATGTTCACTTGCGCTTCCTACCCGGCTACCTTAACAACCGTTGTTCTAGTCAAAACATAATTTTTCCCCTCAATTATAAAATCTGGATATTTTTAGCGACAGCTTTAACCAGGGACTGGTCATCCACAACGGGAACTGTCCCCGGAAATCATTTAGTAAGTAAGGGATGAACACACCATATGGTAACGGTAACTGCGTTTAGTTATTTAAAATGTAATGCATTAGAGTATTAGTTACTGCAAAAGTAACGGTGTAACGCATTACTGCCATCTAACAGAACATCTGTATGGCATGTCAGACATTTTTATTATGTTCATTAAAGTCAATGTGAAACTGGCTTCCAAAGAAACACATTTGTTTTTCTAAACCACAACAGATTTTGCACTAACCAGCTTAGGATTGTATCCCCAGTCATGCCTGGAGTACAGTGGGTTGGCCATCAGCCTCTCCAACAACGACACTCCCAGACCAAAGGCAGCGGCTATTTTGGACTTCACTATTGGACCCAATTGACATGGGTCTCCGGCCAACACTATCTAAGCAGGCGAGGAAAAAAGAACTTATTATTAATCAGTACAGCTTAAGTGGGATTTCAATAATCAAAGGGTTTTTTTTTTTTGTTTCATTAGATATTCCGAAAAAAAGAAATTCACTTTTTAGAAAAGAACTGTTAAAAAAAAAAAAATCTGTGAATAGCCCAGCACAGAATTTAAATCTGAAGGAAGAAATTGATTTAACTGTACTATAATTAGGGCCCGATATGGACTTTTTGTGGTCGATGCTGATATTGATATTTAGCAGGACAAAAAAAAAAACAAAAACTGATAACAATTAATCAGTCGATAATATTTTAGAAACTTTTTTTCAGCCCTTTTATCACTTGCAACAACGATATAAACTGAAGGCATAATACTGAACTTTTTCTACAACTTTAATTTCACAACTTTCAAGAACAAAGAAGTGCAGTAATTCTCAGAAATAAAATAATCATGTAAACATAAAATGCATTATGAATTCATTCTCTGATCTCAGCAGCCCTCTGAGGGCCTTAAACGTTAAATCACATTTTCTCCGCTCCATCATTCTTTACCATCTTTTTTTGGTTTTGAATATAATGGTCGCACAAAAAACCTTACAGCAACATAAATTAATCCTAAACACTAACAGTGAGCAGTCACTATGTTGTCGTTGCTCAAATAACGAGTGACATGATCCCAGTGAAAGAACTGCGGCACAGACTGCTACAGTTGGGCGCTGTGGACTGATTAGTGGGTAAAAAGTGCTGATTAATGCCCAAACTGTTTTATGAAAATAATCAGCAAAATTCTGGCTGATACTGCTAATTTTGAAAAGGGCTATAATCGGCCAATTAACTCAGCCGTCCGATTAATCGGTCAGGCCCTAATTACAATATCTGAGGGTGAGAACATAAATTTGACTGTTACATCTCACCAATAACTGAAGTAAATAACATAATCTGTTCTGCTGGATCCACACTACAAATGTGGTTGGTACAAATTACATCTAATTATGACATGCCTGCATACAGAACAGAATTAAAGTAGTCAACGCATGTACGTTTGTGCTGACCTGTCCATCTGTTTCTGATACAAAACTCATGGGGATCAGGGACAGTGGTTCTGTGGCTTGGCCGGCTTCATCCAGAAACACATGGGTAAAATGTCCCACTCTGAGGAAATGCAAATCCACTATCAGTGAACTGAGAAATTCGTAGAAAGAGGCAAATGTGCTCATTGAAACCCAGGCCTTACTGTAGTCCTATATTGTGGAATATGCCAGCGCTGGAGCAGGTGCTGACCACAATCCTGTGAAAAGACGCATGACGGATGTCCTCTCCTGCCCTTGAGTACAGTTTCAGCACTTCTGGGATAGACTAAGAAGAGAAAAAAAAAGTAAAAAAAATTATTAATTTGAAATGATAAAGTGACATACACTATATTGCCAAAAGTATTCACTCACCCATCCAAATGATCAGAATCAGGTGTTCCAATCACTTCCATGGCCACAGTTGTATAAAATCAAGCACCTAGGCATGCAGACTGCTTTTACAAAAATTTGTGAGAGAATGGGTCGCTCTCAGGAGCTCAGTGAATTCCAGTGTGGAACTGTGATAGGATGCCACCTGTGCAACAAATCCAGTCGTGAAATTTCCTCACTCCTAAATATTCCACAGTCAACTGTTAGCAGTATTATAAGAATGTGGAAGTGTTTGGGAACGACAGCAACTTAACCACAAAGTGCTCCTGCTCCTGACGGAGCAGGGTCAGCGGATGCTGAGGCGCATAGTGCGAAGAGGTTGCCAACTTTCTACAGAGCCAATCGCTACAGACCTCCAAACTTCATGTGACCTTCAGATTAGCTCAAGAACAGTGCACAGAGAGCTTCATGGAATGGGGTTCCATGGCCGAGCAGCTGCATCCAAGCCATACATCACCAAGTGCAATGCAAAGTGTCGGATGCAGTGGTGTAAAGAACACCACCACTGGACTCTAGAGCAGTGGAGACACGTTCTTTGGAATGACGAATCGCGCTTCTCCATCTGGCAATCTGATGGACAAGTCTGGGTTTGGCGGTTGCCAGGAGAACGATACTTGTCCGACTGCACTGTGCCAAGTGTAAAGTTTGGTGGAGGGGGGGGATTATGGTGTGGGGTTGTTTTTCAGGAGCTGGGCTTGGCCCCTTAGTTCCAGTGAAAGGAACTCTGAATGCTTCAGCATACCAAGACCTTTTGGACAATTCCATGCTCGCAACTTTGTGGGAACAGTTTGGAGCTGGCTCCTTCCTCTTCCAACATGACTGTGCACCAGTGCACAAAGCAAGGTCCATAAAGACATGGATGACAGAGTCTGGTGTGGATGAACTTGACTGGCCTGCACAGAGTCCTGACCTCAACCTGATAGAACACCTTTGGGATGAATTAGAGCGGAGACTGAGAGCCAGGCCTTCTTGTCCAACATCAGTGCGTGACCTCACAAATTCACTTCTGGAAGAATGGTCAAAAATTCCCATAAACACACTCCTAAACCTTGTGGACAGCCTTTCCAGAAGAGCTGAAGCTGTTATAGCTGCAAAGGGTGGACCGACGTCATATTGAACCCTATGGATTAGGAATGGGATGTCACTTAAGTTCATATGCGAGTCAAGGCAGGTGAGTGAATACTTTTGGCAATATAGTGTACTTAAGGCAGATGCAGATGCATGTTATTACAAATCTATTTATAATTTAAAAGGATTACTGACAACTGTACCAAACTTGCGGCGAAATGCCATCTGTACAAACCTTACTATTCACAGGAGTATGCATACTTTCCCTTTGATCTCACACACACTATATATTAGGGGTATGCTGGCAAAAAAACAGTGCTGTGAATTTCTTTTCATTGATGCTGTCAACTAAGCACCTCTTCCTGCCGACAGGATGCGTTGACACGGGCTAAACTTGCAGCATGCAGAAAACCACTGTCATGTAGGCGAACGCAGATGAGGTCAGCAGCGCTGTTGGAAGGAGTACATACGAGTACCCGACTGCTGGGCAGAAAGTGGTAAACCTGTAGGTGGAAAGAAGGGACAAACAAAGGATGGGAGAAGGCTTGACAGGCCTAAGAACCAATAATGACATATTGCTCTTTCCTGTTAGGAGTTGCTGAGAAGATTTCCATTTCCCAGTGTCGATTGTTTTCAATTATAGTTGTTCACACAGTACAACGTGAGACCTACATTTTTTGGTTTATCACTGTGGACAGTATTTGAAAAAGTAAATAAATAAACAAATTACACACAGCATCTTCTATACAGTTTGCACAACTATACCTGTAGTATGGCCTCTATGAGGGTGATGGTCTTTCCTGTGCCTGGAGGTCCAAACAGCACATAAGGAAGGGGCCGACACTCCCCTGCCAGGATCCTCTTCACTGCCTCTCTCTGAGGGGGGTTCAGGTCCGGGTTGAAGAAGTGCCCTCTGCTGGGTATGGGTTTGGATGGCAGCCTTCCATCTAGAAAGAAATTAAGTCATTGATGTTATAATACAATCTGATTAACAACAGACAAAACTGGCACCGAATCAAAACTTGAACATGAGTACCTTTTGTCTGTGTGGCCTTTGACTTCATGTTGATGGAAATGCTTGAAACCTTCCCATTTTCCACAGCTGGAGGCTGGGGTTCAAAAACAATTACACTTAATCAAAACTCAAATTGAAGACGTGAATGCCTTTCAATTGTTCTGTCATTCACCTGCGTTGTTTTGCTTTGGTCCGTCTCATCCACCCACTTCCCAGTCCACTGGGAGGCCTGAACAGTCACTCTATCGGGGAAGAGAACTGCAGAACAATTTTATAAGGACCAGAACACTTTTAAAATTTACAATCATGAAATCCTGCGTGAAGCTCTCCTGTAAACTTGTAAATTGACAAATTCTGACTTTGTGTGTTAAACTCTGAAGCTATCAAACATATGAATATATGTATTTGAGCCAGCACACACAGCTGGAAAAGTAAAATGTGATGTGGAGCAATTACTCTCTTCTCTTTCCTTCACTGTGGTACAAACAGCGCTCTCTGGAGGCAAGTTAATGGAGGCATGTGTGTGACACTTGCTTCTAAAAACTACTGTAATATACCTTCCAGAGTACTGCATATTGCATTTGATTGTATGGACAGTTGACTTACTCTGCCCAAACTGTTTTGTCTGTTCAAGTGCATTGTGACACCGCCTCATGGTCAATCTGGTAATGGAAACAGTCAAAATACTTGTTACAACTATGACACATTAATTCTGATTGAAATATGAATGTGTTTTCTTTCTCACCTGTTATAAGTGAATTCAACATCAAGTGGCTCTCCATGGTAGTTGCACTGAAACTCTGAGTTCACTTTTAAACTCACATCTTCATCATTGATCTGGGATTCAAAACAGAGCATGAGATGAAATCCATGGTGTGTTTTTTTGAGTTGGCAGAACATTTAAAACAAAAAAACAATTCAGAGTATCAAATATCTCAGTACCTCCATGATATAACCAACGTACTCCATTACCACTCCAGCACTCTGTGGTTTCTTCAGTACTATTCTGTCACCTGCAACAAACTAGTCAAAACCCTTCTTGTTTTGCGCAACATAGATCATCTTTGCAATAATTCACTAATGATGAAGAAAGACACATAAGGCCTCCTCACCAATATTGAGACAGGGTCTTCCTTCAGCCAAGCCAAGGACCTCTAGGTGCAGGTAGACTGGTCCTTTCCTGAGCAGCGCCCCAGTGATTGTGAATTCTCTCATTTCCTTCTCTGCATGCAGCTCTTCCAGCCAGAGAAGGGCTGAGAAACGCAAATGCATGTTGGATGGTGACAGCACCTGAGCAGACAGGCACAGCAGGAGATGTGCTATTTCAGTTGATCCCTGAAGACAAATTGTATTTTTTTTCTGTGCCTCACCACATATAACAAGATACAGAATAGCAACCATTGGAGCCAATTTTATGGGCTTTTGATATTATACAACACCCTGCATGTGAAAATAAAGAGACCTAAGTTGATTCAGAAAGCATGCATTCATAAAGTTAAATATATTGGTAGCCTTTGTTATCTAAAGTGCTTGAATACGCCATTAATCAAGACATTTATTGTGGAGGTTAGCCCAAATCCAACTCTTACCTTATTCTACATGACCAGCATCATGGATGTGCTTACCTCTCCGAGGCAGGGCTGAACTACTAGCACATCGCTTTGTGCCTCCACACAGTCTCTAAGAGCCTGAGGCAATGGGAAGTTGGGCAGGAAGTTTGGTAGCCGTCGCTTGGTAAGCCTACAGGTGGAAAAGTCAATCTCAATCAAGAGGTCACATATATAAGTTTCATTTTTCAAGAAGCTCCCTGCATGCAAAAACTACAAATATTCATTAAGATATTCCTACTATTAAGTGAATATATATTACCACAACAATGTACACAGAGAAAGTGTCATATATCAGAGAAGCTGTCAGAGAGGTGGGCATTTCCACAGCCACCAATGGAATCAGTTGTGTTGATACCTCGGTGTGTCTTTTGGAGCAGAGACCGTGATAACGTGAGAAGGCACTTCTGAGTCCTGACGTGAGTCTCTGGGACTGTAGGGTGTTGAGGGCTGCAGCAGGTTCTCCTCTTGACTACTCACTGAGACCTCCAGGCGCCTCCCAATGGTGAAAGAGGAGAAGTGCAGCAACAGCAGCTCTGCACATCTTCCCAGGCTCCTGGACAATTTCCCACATGGAAGTTAGACACAGAGATGGAACTTTTATTGTATATAACAAGACATCATGCCTAAACATAAGTGAAATAAAAGAAAAAAAAAAAAACTTTGATTCTACATTCATATTTCTATCCATTGCTGCTTCAAATGTATTAATACAAGTGCCAAATTTAGAGTGTAAAAAATAACTTACTTTCCTTGGCAGGCTACTACGATTGAAAGCCTCTGTCCTGGTGGAATGTCCATATCTCTCTCTTCTCTGCTTCCATCAGGGGAATGGATAGTTTCATTCAGCATCTCACTGTTTTCTTTGTCTACCTCTTTTGCATCACTGACTTGTTTTTCTGAAGACTCAGAGCAGTTTTCAGACTCAGAGTCAGGCAGTTGTTTCTGTCTCAGAAGTGGTGAGTCTTTCACAGAAACTACAGTGAACTGTTTCTCTGAGTCCCAGCCAGCAAAGTCACAGCACTTCAGGCTGTGGGTCTCAGAACCTTTATTTCTGTTATGACAGAAGGATCAAGATTATACATTACAGTGAGTAGAAATGTTTTAAGTAAGGTTCAAAAGAAAAGAAAAGGTTCTATTTATTTTACAGATGTTTGCAACCAGTGTGTTAATTTAGTTTTACTCTGAATTTTACTCGTTTGTTCACTCACTGTATCCAGAGGACCAGGTTTCGCTTCTCCCCAATCATCAGATCCACAAACTTGCCATAATCTGTTACTTCCAGGCCCCCTTTGTTTTCCAAAATGCTCTGGAGTTCAGCCTCTGGGAGGTGTGTAGAAGAAAGATTCCCACTGCAACAATTACAAAACAAATGCACTTAAAAATACTTATCTTTATCACCCACATAAAAATACTAGACATCATCATGGGCTCTGTGAAGTTGTGATCGGCATCTCTTCATTTGATTTTTGAAAACTAATCATAGTGGCCCTGTAAGGCAGTAAAACCAATACCTCTGTTGGCAGGGTGCCATGCACAGGGCTCTCCAACAGTACAAGGACTGACTGCTCTCCACTATCACTAGGTTGACAAGGTGCCCTGGCAGAGGCTGGTAGAGGTCAGGCAGCAGCAGAGAGTCTAGGCTGAAGAAAACACTGTCCTCCACCACTCCATTTTTACCATACATGCTGGTCACATGCACCTGGATACCATGGATCATTCGTAGGAGCAAGAGGAATGAAGGCACTCGTTAGATTTAGAACACAACAAGGTCTTAACATCACTTGTGTAAGACAGATATGAAAAAAATTGAAGCATTAAGCAACACTTAATAAGATTTAAGTGCAATGCCATTTACAAATACAAGTGCTAAAATGAAGTACCTAATGGGTATAGCCAAAAAAAAAAAAAAAACCCAAACAAACTTTGATGCATGCAATTACCTGATCGAGGCGGCGGTAGCGCAAAGGGACCACTGAACGAGCTTGGGTGGTCCACTCGGTAGGATTGATAGAATATTTTGCTTGAACCCAGTCTCCTTTCATTGGCTCATAACCTGACAAAAGGGAGCCAAGTGCTAATGAATCCTGGTGCAGTGATGACTTGTCTAATCTACACTCAGTCTGAGAGCTAACCTAACATTAACTGTCAAAATAACGCTGTAATTTCTGTTAAAAATGCTGGACACCTCCAGGAGTAGCAGACCACTGTGTGTGCATGCAACAGAGGAGAGGCTCACAGTTTCAGTGTGTAAAGTACAGTGAGTATTGTTGTTACCTTCCAATAGACTGCAGCGTGGGAAGTATGTAGTCTGGTTTATGTAGCCGCCATCTCCATCAAATGATGTGACCATGCCGATGAGAGGTCGCAGCTGCATAGTGTCATCTTCCAGGGAGGTTCTTCCTCCATCTTCCCAAGCATCTGCACTCTTCTCCACCTAAATGACAGGATTACAATGCCAGTTGCATTGGCCCATTTTTTCTGGATGTTTCATTATAACTAAAAGGAACAAGAACAGCAAGTGTAGGTTGAATTCACACATATGCCTCTCAGTCTGCACCAACTCTTAGTAGCTGAACAAGACAAGTAAAGAATCTGACATCTGATGAAGATGAGAGTATTTGTCTGAAATAGTTATGTAATGTAATAGTTCACCAAACCCCCACCCCCAAAAAAACTTCACTGACACAAGGTAAATATAACGTTATGTTGGACAGGATTCTCACCCTTAAAGCTTTCCATCCACCTTGGGCACTCTCTCTTACTGCTATGCAGTTCACCAGGTCCCCTTCTGTCAGTCGTATCCCTCCCAACACCTCGCCACTGGTGAAGTAGATTGAATCGTCTATCATGCCATAGTCGAGGCACAACTGAGTTACCACACTACCCCGCAGGTGGCGAATGTCCTCCATGCCTGGCAAGCAAAATAAATGAGCTCAAAAAAAGGTATGGCATCAAATGTGTCAGTTTATTACTATTGTAGAAAGATTAAACTAAGTGGACTTTACTTAGCTACAATTTGGATGAATGCTGCATTCAATATTACCTGGTGTGTCGGACAAAACGCCTTCTCCATCCACCACTACAGTCCTCCACAATGGAGAAACTAGCTTAGACAGCAAACACCGCACGGCAGCAAGCATATCTGCAATATGGCAGCTAGCTTTTGTAACGAGTTAGCCTGACTAAGAGAAAAGAATGGAGCGTTTTTAGCATCGCAAGCATTCTGACAGCAAATACTTTTAAAAAGACTTGTACATTTAATTTTGAAAACTAAATTGCTATGCTGGCCAACATGTCTGAAACCGAACTGAAAATACGTCTTTAAAAAGTTATACATTCAAATAACCAAGGTCGCCAAGTAACTTGACACTAGCTAACGTTAGAGGTTGCTAAAGTCAGCGAGAAGGAAATGTTATTTTACTTACTTTACATAGTAAAGCTAATATTGGTTGGCTTTCTAAAAGTTACCCTGGCTATAGCTGAAAGGGGCGAAGTATAAGTGAGGTTACTTTAAATTCCCTTCATACACACTAGCTAAAGTAGCATGAACGTGACAGTTCACGTGTCACAGTTTCAGATTTCGCTACACAGGTATGCGTACGTGCGCGTCACCGCCGAGTAAAGGCGCAAACAGAGGTAGGCTTTGAGAAATTCTTCTTCTTCTTTCCCTCTTTCTTTGTTTTTTTTAATGGCAAGTGGCACAGTGACGTTAAAAGATGCATTACATGATGGATACCATACCGCCACCCACTATGCTAGAGTGTGGGCCAGATTTGCCTATTCTCTTTAAGACTGCTGAGTCATTTGGTGAAGCTCTGCAAGCTGAATTAAGGGTCCATGTTTACTTCCTGCCATCTTGTGTCATTTACAAACACTGCAACAGGAAATAAACTGGGACACATTTGAACTGTTTACCATGTCATAGTTGTAAACATAAACACTAAATCGGTCCCAGTGTATTTACTGTTGCAGTGTATGTGAATGACATAAACTGACAGGAAGTAAACAACATTGGTTGGAAGGTTATACACTGTCCTTTGCCGTGGCCTATCCACAGCTATTTGTTTGACATTTCAGTCTGTGAGATTAAATAAATCATAGCCTGCATACACATTTTTAAATTGTTATCAGATACCTATATTTATTAGGTATACCACCACTTTTGGATTAATGGACTCCACATGCTGTGTGTCCATATCGACACAGGAAGTCCACTATGAACTATTTTGACTGAAAGCAATGCAGTATGAAATGAATCACACACTACTGTTATCCATTTCAATAAGTCTCGACCATTATTGTCAAATACAGGTATGTGGCTGTGTTTTTAAACTATCTATGGATGAATTACTTCAGTGTCTTAATTTATGACTTATGTAAGGCAGAACTGCCAAGACGCAATGCACAGAATATCACAGACTATAAACTTTAAATATGCTTTTTCTTTCGGTAACTGTTCTGTAGATCTGAAGAGCTGTTATAACTTGTCTTCTAAAACATGTTGAGATAAATATTAGAGATGTTGGCATTCACTGTGAAAGTTTCTCTCTAAGTACCGCTGTGACATCTGTTAGTGTCAGTTTATACATATTGTGTGTTTAAGGGCCCCATACCCGTTTACTACATGTACCATACTTTATACTACTGCCAACCATCTCTTCAATTGTGGCATGGTGTTTTAAGATCTTTGAGTTAACTTTTATTGCCTACCGGGATAGCGGGTAGCCAGGATTTTAAAAATACTGAGGTACTTGAGTATAAATTGGCCCAGCATGCAGCGCCTCAGAAATGTTTGACTAGTCACCAAAAACAAATCTTCTCTTCTTTAACACAACAAAATTCTGATATTTTATTAATGAATCAATTTAACCTTTCAGATATATCTTCTCCCCACACAGGAAAAACGGAAATTGGTACTGTCTTGTATTATAAGGCTAATGATCTGCCACTAACTTTCATTTCTAACATTTGAAGTTCCCACCAGCGCCACACTGTCTCCCTTTCAATTGCTATAGGCTGGATATTAGTACTGTGTACATTCAAACTACTGATATATTGATACAATGAAGTCATCATAACAGTACGGAGCCCCTATTTCCCTCGAAATATGCAACTCTTACGAATGGAAGTTACGGAAGACAGGGATCACTTTTTGGCAGACAAAATATTGATTATGATCATATGTACAGTAATAATAGCTGGTGAAAATGACTGAGTGGGCTCTAATATAACAAATATAACCCCCATCAATGATACCATGTCATTTTTAGACAGAAAAACTGTTCAGTGACAAACAATACTGCAGTTTATTGTCCCATGTAAATATGCCATTACAATATAAACACTTCGTTGCCACACTTGTAATTCTTTTTTTACATGAAGCCTTAAAGACATCTGTTTGCTATTGCTAACGACATAAATTTACTGCATTTGCATGTTGAGACTGATCCAGATAAAAACAGCTTTGAGTGTCATGAAAGGCGCAAAATAAATCCAAGCTATTATTCCTAGGGGTCTAGAGGGGCCAATATGGTCTGTGAAAATCAATACCTTCCATTATGTTTATAGACCTCACCTGAATACCCTTCTCAAGGTCTATTGCTTTTGATCATTTCACACAACATTAACAATTATTTTTAACTGTCATCCACTAATTACTTTGAGTTATAAATAAAAGTTAAAACAGGTCTATGATGTCTTGTGCAAATCAAATATCTCTCCAAAAAATATGTTTTGGCAAATGCTCATCTTTGAAGTGAGGGATATTTATGATTTGTAATTGATGGGCTCAGTATAAAATGACTGATTTAACTGTTTGATTTAACTGTGTGCCTTCAGGAGAATGTGGCTTAGATGATTTTTTTATTTTCTTCATTGATGTGACTCTACTTCCACCACAAGAGGGCAGTGGTGACACTCTTTTGACACAAAATAAGTGAAGCCTGTACTTCAGAGTGCAAATGAGGCCAAGGGAGGAATCAGATCACCTACTAATCTCAGAGTCTGTGTTGCTATAACTGGACACTCTACTTACCCTGTTTAATGACAACAAATGGCATAAGTTCTCAGCAATCATGCCAACTATTCACAGGATAATAGGGAGAAACAGAAGTGTTTTCCATGTGCCTAGACTTCAGTAATTAGCAGTGAAACCATATGTATCATAAATACTATCCAACAGTTTTCTGAGGCTGCCCATTTAGCAAAAAATAACATAAAAATGTTTCCAGACATATTAAAAATCATACAAAACTCATATGATAAACAAAATGCACATGTTGATGACATCTAAAATGACCTAGAGTACAAAAAGCTCAAATAAGCACCACAGACACATAACAGAGAAAATTCATTGTCGGTCATTAAACTCTTCACTGGAATTTATTTCATAGTTAACGATCCATCAAACATGTTTTGTTTGTTCAGGTAATAAACAAAATGTGTTTACAGTGGTACTACAGTGTAGCGTATAGTGCAGACCACATGAAAAAATGGGATTAATTAGATAAACCCCTCTGAGATCTGTCTCCATTCTCTCGTAGTATGGAAACCAGATGTAAATAGGAATTCATTTGGCAAGATGAATGTATGTGAAACACGGGGGAAGTGTATAGGAACACTGCAATGACAAATAGAGCCAGTATGTTTGGTGTCTGCTATTCATTATATCAGCATGAATTCACAACACTGTCCAGTTTAACATTATGTAACAAAAAGGTCTTACCTAGTGTGCATATTTCACATATTTTATTCTTTAATTCAAAGTGCTTTGCAGGCAAATTTTATTTAAGTTTTAATACAGCAGCTATTTGGGGCAAGACGCAGATTTGTATTTGTATGAGTATAACAATCTATTAGTGCTATCATGGCAAGAGACAAATCCTGTATTATCAACTAAAGCAGACAGCTGTTGTTTTGATGATAAAATTATAAACAGATAATAAACATAGATCTGAAATGAACACAGAGAGAGACAACAATGGAAAGTATGCGTTTTTTATTTTATTTATATTTTTGAGGCTGTGCAACATCTTGTAAATTAGGATAAATAAACATTTGTTGCATATTGTGTTACACTTTCTGTGTTGTGTAATAGCACCCTTTAATTACTCTTAGTTCTTGCTTTATTTTTTTCTTTCTTTCTTGTTCTTATACCTGCATGTTTATATGTAATGCACCAACATACCAAGTCAAATTCATTATGTGTGCAAACTTACTTGGCAGTAAACTTGTTTCTGATTATGATTCTGACCTTTACCTGACAAAGACCATCTTTGTTGGAATCGCTGGCAGTGTGTCAACATATTAAGGAACATCATTGGGCAGTGTTTGAGTAGGCTTATATGTCCTGTTTTTCACCATACCTCAAATGATTTTCAGAAACATTTCAGCAAATTTATTGTCTGGTTGCCTGGCAACCTCACAAAGATGACCAGAGTCCAGGCAAAGAAACAGTCAGACATATCCTCGGTTATTGTATGGGTTAAAAAAAAAAACAACATATGATGTGTTGATCAGTGAGACTTAGAGATGCTGGCATCTGTTTCCAGTTTCCAGTCTTTATAATTAGCTGATGGTTGGTATTTGTGACAAAGACGGATGACAAGGAAGAGGAGGGGTGTCACCTCCTGCACATGATTCCCAGCTACGCCCCTGAATTCAGCAGCAGTCATATCAGGGATGTGAGGAGCGAAGAGAGCACAAAGAGGGAAGGGAAGAGAAAAGACAGGGAAGGAGGAGAAGGAGGAGGAGGTCTGCGTAAACCCCGCCTCCGGTCTCGGATCCACTGGCAAGTCTTATTCACAGCCTCTCACGTTGAAGATAGAGAGAGAAAGGGGAGAAACAAGGAGAAAGGCGCACGGAGAAGAAGGGGAGCAGCAAAACGACCATGGCAACATCCACAACGTCTCAGCTTGAGATAGTGTCCGACCACAGCGCACCTCCTCCAGCGTCGACCACTGCACGGAGCATGCAGCCGCACAGTAAACAGAGCCCAGATGAATGAGGAGCTGTACCTGGGCCGTGGGCAAAATGAGGGTCATCTTCATCCAAAACGCCGGTTTCGTCGCAGCTTTCTCGCCTTTTAGATGTGAGTCGGTGATGTTGGCAGCGTTTAGGACGACAGACAAGGTGAACGAGCCACAATTATTCACAGATCGATCACGCAAGTCGACTAAGGAGTGAGCAGATTAGACCGATTGATTTAGTCTTTTTCATTTTTATTACTTTTTTTTATATATCGGAATAGAGCTTGCGCATACATTATAGACAATATATCATCTTTAAATCTAACGTGTGTTCAGCTTCCGGCATGTTGCCTGCTGTTGAAATCTGAATCCATATTTTATTACATATCGGCACTAGTAGGCTATTAATTAATATTTATCCAGTGATACAGGACTATGTGTCCAGTAATTATACAGAGATAATGTCCGTATAAACGCTTTGTGATCGATCCATTAGTAGACTGATTAGGCCATATAATAACATGAATAGGTAGGAGTAGAAATCTCTGTTCACTTTGATCAAAGACCATTCATTGATCAACCAAGACAATCTGGAAATGTTATTTTCCACATGTAATAATAGGCTATGACTAGTAGGCTACATGTTATTCCTTGTAATTTATTTATTTATTATTACTATTATTAGACCTATAAGTATTATATTATCAATTAATTTTAGGTAGGTAGTTTGAGATATTTAACAGTGGGTAGGTTGTTTAAACGCCTCCCTAGAGAGATGGAAACTGCTTATTTATCGCCCCACCGGGGGGCAACGCGTCCCGAGGCCCAGAGAGGCCGAACCTCAGCGGGCAAACCAGGCCGTGGTGACCTCTCGCCTCCATCTCCATCTCTGGCTCCATCTCCATCTCCATCCCTACCTCTACCTGCCAGCGCCTCACCTGAAGAGACCCCGGCAAGTAGTGATGGGCGGAGGAACTCAGGCGTGAAGAAACACCACCACAAGCATAACCTTAAACACCGCTATGAGCTGCTGGAGACACTGGGAAGAGGCACCTATGGCAAAGTCAAGAAGGCCATTGAGCGACACTCTGGCAGAGAGGTGAGCCACTTTAAGCAGTTGCAAACATCTGTCACCATGCTTTTAGTCGGCCCAGGTGCCTGTTGTTGTGCTAGCCATTACCAAAAAGGAAAAAAAAACACTGGTCGTAAAATACTGTAAGTGCTTTGTTGCTCTCATAGGCGTGTGCATGTCCTCCCCTCCTCTGAGAATTCCACTCATGCTCAAAAGGGCCCATGGGGCCACAGAGTGGAGGCTGCACACTCCATGTCCTATGAGGGGCCACACGACCGGATGCTAGAGTGCAAATCCAGCTACTGACTGACCAATGTGACTCCAGTGATCCCAAGCATCATGGAAAACAGCTAACTGTCCCCCAGAGATACTACCAGGGCCCACTCACATTTTATTTTTGCTCAGTGTGTTATCTTTTCTGTTTTTGTTTTGAATCTGAGTTGGTGAGTTTGCATTGGTTTCAATGCGACTCTGTTTCTGTATATTAAGAGTTATTGACTGTATTTGTCCACCACCTGCTGTAATGTAATGCAGACCAGTCTCCAAATATTATTTTATTTCCCCCTGTGGCAAAATTTGACCCCTGTGCCCATTCTGGTGCAGGACATGAGAAACAGTCATGCACTGAGAGTGCCAGGGGGAAACTTAGTATAGGTCAGCAATGCCCTGCAAAGGTTTCACAGCGGCTGCATGATTGATTTGGGGACTGTAAAGCCTCCAGTAGGGCTTACTCTCTCTTGGCCTGTCCCACTTGGCTCCTTGTCCTGTCTTAAGTATATTTTTCTGTTTACTATTACCATGGCAGCAGTTCTAATGTAGTAACCCAGCAAGTATTTTACTTTCACTTGCAATATGAAATTGAATGTTTAACTGGAAGGGCCAGTTGATCAGGTACACCTAGCTAAAACTATTGCAAAGTACTACAATAAATCCTACCTTCATGGAGGTTATACCATTTTTCAGAATAGCATCTGTATTGCACTACGCAGCCGAAGTGTTTTTTCTTATTTAGCCTACCCTCACAGCAGAAATGAAGGAAACAAAATAATAGAAATACTGTAGAAGTATAGAAATACTTCTTTGTAGGTCAAAACTCTGGCATGATGCCTTCCTTTCTCCTGTAATCTGCTGCAATGCCCTGAGTGTAGCATTTAGACTTTAAATAGCATCCCAGTAAAGTATAGGACTTCCTTGCACTACTGTGCATTGCGTGGGAGTTTGTATATATTAGGAAGTCCTTTGTGAATCAACACCTTTGCACATGGCACACTGGCAGAAAACAGACAGACACAGGCCACGTGTGTCTGGCACTGCATTGCTAGAGTTTACTTGACCTCTGACTCAAAGTCAGTCCCTTGTGTCCATATGGCGGATACAGCCGTGTGGTGAGACTGTTATGCAATAATCTCGCGTCCCTTCACCTTTTTTCTTGGTTCGTTCCACGAAATGAGAAGAGCAGAGTGAACTAAGTGAGGAGACAGACTGAGAAAGTTTTGTGTGAGACTGACTGTTTGTATGCACATGTGTGGAATGAGCTGAAGGCATTCGAGAAAGATTGATTAGATGTGGGCACTGTTAGTGTGTCAGCGAGCGTGGAACTGAGTGACTGTCTGCTTTAATCTGCTCAGCCTTATGTCGTAGTGGTTGGCAGCTCAGTGGAAAGCCAACATTATATGGAGGAGTGCAATTAATCATAGAAGTCACTGTGCCATGTACATAGACCTTGATAATGTGTGTTTCATGTTTGTATATGAGTGTATTAATGTGCTATTTGCCATTGAGATAGTAGAAAGGTTGTGGTGACAGCCAGGCCTAAGATGGGCAGTGACACATGAAAGGCCTTCCACAGCAGGAAATGAGATTGAAGGGGAAGGTTTAATATCCTGTATGGGGCATCCATGGCAGACAGGAGGGGGTGGGCAGTTAGCACAGAGACACAGAAAAGCCCACTACCATAACAAGAGAGGGACAGCCTCAGTTAAAGGGGTTAGAGAGACATTAATGTGAGCTTAAAGTTCCAGATTACATCACTCCCCAACAATAGATTCACTGGAGAGGTACGAGAGAGGGGAAAACACTGACATTCCTCTGCTATATGTGGTGCCGTTGATGAGGTATTTTGATTCTTCCTCCCGGTTGTGTTTGAAAATATAGTTCTCTTGAAAAGTGACGAGCCTCTTCCTCCTACTCACCCTAGCTCTGACTCACACACACACTCTCAACACAAAAGATGATCATGCTCTGTAGAGAACACAGAGAAGGGTAAGCTTGTGAATACTTCATCTATTTTAATGGCCTGAGAAAGCACAGGAAGATGTCAGGCTCTAGTGAAGCGAAACATGGTTGGCCCCATACCTGGCAGGGGCCAGCATGGGCAGCAGTGCAGTGCCTGTTTACTGTGAGTGACAGTAATAGGGATCCACTTAAGGACAAGCATAGCTCTGTCAGCCAGCCCAGGCCAGCTGGCAAGTGGCTGATCTACAGTCCTGTTTAATGATCCACATCGGGGTCAGGGCAAGGGAACATGAGGAGATGCACAAGACATACCTGGCTTTGTCTCAAGCCCAATGTGGGAGAGTTTCCTCATTCAATGAGTTAACATACAGTGGAATGAAGATCATGGCTGTTGAAGACTGATTACTACCCTACCCTACTTTTGGTTGTAGCAGTTATACAGAGAAATTTGGCTTGGCTTGGTTTGTAAGTAACTTTTGGAGGCCACTTCTCAGTTGTTGCCTAAATTAATGAATTCCTGAATTACATTAAATCCAGGAAGGTGACTCACATTCTGCCTCTCTGTTAAACAGGAAAGTCAAAAATGTTACTCGCGTTTAGGGAATCAGTGATAAAAATGTTGATGAATCTGATGAGGTAAAGGAAAACATCAGCGTTAAGACACAACACAACTTTTACCAATTACGAGCTCAGCATGTGGACCCCCTGGACCCCATCTTGTTTATTATGGTATCATTTCTTTAAATTCTATGTAATCAAGGCATGCTCTGGAAGGGAACTATTCCGGTTTGGGGTTATTTTTATTGATGTACACGGTAATTAGCTTGGCACTCGCTACTGCCTGTGGTTTTCTGCAGAATGGAATAAAGCTGGGCTCCTCAGAATACGACCGCTTAGCTAGAAGAGGACAAAAGTTTAAACTAACAGAATTCAGAGCGAACAGACTGTATAGAGACCCGATCAAAGCAAACTCAGAACTCAATCCAGAATGTTTAGGCTACAATTATAGTGACATGTGCTAGACTGTGTGCTCTCGTACGGTGTCTTTGGAAAAGGCCTCAAACCTCTCATTTAAGGAGCACATAGGCTAGAGGTTTGAATGCATCCAGTTGTGGCTGACTCTTACCCAGTGGCAATGCCATGTCAGTGAAAAATCGTGGAATCAAGTTTAGTTGCTGAGTGGTGAACCTCTTGTAGCAGGCCCATTGGCAAGGCAAATAGACTGAATCACTTCCCCAAACCCTGCCCATTCTCCTGATTCCTCCATAAAAATCCCAGCAGGCCAGCTTCTCAGGCTGTTTCAAAAGTAGGCCATTAGCTGTTGTTAATCAGAATGACTAAAAATAAGAGACCGGGCAGTGAAATAGTGTCTTCTCAAGGACTTTAGATGGGGGAGGAAACACGGCTGAGTGGGTGAACACTGACATGTGATGATTTATGGAGGAGCACTCTGACCTCCCTCTGAGCACTCTGTCTCCCTGCCTTCCTCCAGAGGCCGTGAACATTTAACAACTTTCTTACCTCTTTATCATCATAATCATGGTCCTCGGCTCTTTCCAGATAGACGGTTGCTATGGAAACTATGGATGTCCCGATACAACTTTTTCACTTCCGATATGATACCGTTATTGCTGCCTTGAGTACTGGTCGATACATATATCGATCCGATATGATGTCAGCATGAATCATACATACTTTTACTATTTTGTAGTATGGAGTGTCAGAAAAGGCTTGATCAAGTGCAAAATAACCACTAGGTTAACTTAAACATAAGCATATTCTATAATTGAATAGAATAAATTAGAAGACCCTGAAAAGTGCTGATATCGGAGATTTTAGATGTAGGCCGATATAATCCCATACTCATTTTTTTTGCTGATATGGGACCCATATCCAATATCAATATCTGATTGGGACACCCCTAATGGAAACCATGTGAATCTGATCTCTGTTAGAGACGGGTTGGGGAGTCTAGATCAGAAACCCAGCCCAAACTGACTAATACCTGGTTAAATGTAGGCCTACAGGTCCTGAAAGAGCACAAAGCAAGTCTCCACCATAATTTGCTCCATACCGAAAAGTATGCTGAGTAAATTACACAGTGTGACCCAAACTCTTGTTTGACTCATCTGGATGTCGTAACAACAGGGCCTGGTGTTCAAGTCAAAGGTTGTTCAGCAGGCCCTACAAATGGAATACACAGAGTTTATTGAGAAAATATACCCTATGTACACAATACAGTACATGTGTTGCCTCACATGTTTTACTGAGATAGACAGACATCACATGGTGTGCAGCATGTACTCTTTAAGAGCCATGTACATTATAAAGTTCAGTGATAAGATAATGTCACATAAATGCGCTCTGCTCTTGTTTTCCCATTCGGAATCAATACATCATACAAGTAATACATCAATGTAATCAGTTTAAATTGAAAGGAAAGTATTTTGTATCTGTTTGTGTGAAATCCATACTGTTATGTTGTCTATAAATCAGCTGATCAAAGCATCTTCTGTCATTTGTTTCCAGGTGGCTATCAAGTCGATTCGAAAGGAGAAGATCAAGGACGAGCAAGACATGGTTCACATCCGCCGAGAGATTGAGATCATGTCATCCCTCCGCCACCCACACATCATCTCTATATATGAAGGTTAGGGTTTGCTGCATGTGTGGACACACACACACACACACACATACGTCCCAAACACATCATTCTCACTTATCTGCCTTGAGCACAAAAACAAAAAAACACACATGTCCAAAATTCACCCTTCCCACAGTTTATTTGGCACTTGTGGCCAAGCTGCAGGATCGTCATGTTATGACATGCAGATGTCATAATAAGACCTGGACTACAGCTCTGGGATGTTATTCATCTCCTCTGCTTTGGGCCAGTAAAAGTTTGGATGGCTTTGACAGCATGCATCTGGATCTTTCTGAATGTGTGTGTGTATGTGTGCACGTATGTGTTGAAAGTTTGTGTGTGTAAGAGGGGTGGTATTCGAAGGGATTGCCTCTCCCACATCTAAGGGTTCTCATCTCTTGTCTTCTCTGGTCTTGATCTCAGGGCCAGACATCTGATGATACTTAGGGATGACTGCAGCTGGGAACCAGACTATACTTACACTGTGTGTGTATGTGTGCACATATGTGTGTCTGCATAAGTCTTTGTGTATATACTGTATGTGTCTATGTGTTTGTAAATATAGGGAGACACTGAATTGACCTTACTCACCATTGCCTGCACCCTGTCTGACTCTGGTCCAATGCTATGCAGAGGGAGGAAAGGCCTTCAGCTTTCCCTGGAGCAACATCACCATATATTACCCCAGGAAGCAACTTTCCAAATATCAAAGCCTTCAAGTCAGGCTTAACTTCAGTGGAAGAAAACATAGATTAGAATTAATGGAGAGTGTAAAGGCTGAACAATTCCCATTGAATTCTTTCAACATATTGCTTGCAATTAATCATCTCTTATAATGTAGTCCTGGGCCTATGTGCAGGCAATTAAAGTCACAAAGCACTGCAGAGTGAGTAGGTTTCATATGATTTGTGACTCGTGACTATTTTTATGCCTCTGTTAACAAAACAACAATTTCAATGACCTTTTCAGGATATATACACAGGCACAATGGAAGCCGGTTGTGTGCCGCTGCCCAAACTGGTTTACCCACTGTCTTCTGTTCAGTGTCAAAGTCCCCAGGTTGTTATCAGCAATGTGATAATGTGACAAACATCTCTATTTGTCATGGGAACGTGCCAGTAGTCAGCTGGAGGGCTGAAGTGTGACCAAGTTTTATGTGTTTTGTCAGAGAATGATTAAAAGAACACCCAGCTTTATAAACTCCAGTGAGTCTGTATGGTGTTCCTGTGTGCTGCTGCTGCCTACTCGACCAGACTCATTGACCTCGCTCTTTGGTGTTTCTCCTCAAACCCGGCGTTTACTGTTGTGGCCTGGCCTCCACCCAGCCTCGCTTTAGAGATATATAGGAGGCCCCGAGATCTGTGTATCCGGCACCACCCTCTTCAGCTCCGACTAACTGCCTTGTGTGAAGCAAAGCTGAACCAGATGTGTGTGTGAAGATTGATTTTTACCACTCCCTCACATTCTTGCATCCATCAGCATGCTGTGCAGGACATTTAAAAGCTGATTTTACTCTTCACTCCTCAGGCTTAACTTATCCTAGTTATCCTTGTAAATGCTACATCTAACTAAAATATTAGTAGCTTTTACATGTATGTGGTGACCGACTGTGACTGAAGCAGTTAAAGTTAAATGGATATTTTACACAATATAATCTACATTCATTCACTTTTTTAGAAACACCTCAGTCAAAAATGTTTCCAATGCTTCCTTACTAAAGCTCCTTTCTCACCACGTTGACCTGGATTTTTGTGCAGCGTGAATGGGTTGTTGCGGCATTTTGACCTGGGTCAAACTACCCTCCAGTCGATCTTGGAATTTATCAGCTCGGCTTGCCTGCAGTGTGAAAGGTGTCCCACATTGTCCTGCTAAATTACTAGATGGCGTTCTCGTTTAGTCCCTGGGTAGCCTGTCAGGCTGTCATTGTGGAAGCTCCAGGACTTCGGAGATGCTCACTCTGATCTCAGAACAGAGCAAATTTTGGTCCACTCCCATGAGATCAATCTTTCTGTTGATCTCCTCGATACTGATCACCAAAGGACTGAAAATTTTTTCAAATGTGTAGTAACATGATGTTTAATGGCTGCACAAACTTGTATTAGCCCTATGCCATTCTCGGGAAATCTCACTGATCGGGGAACAGACGATCTGGTCCACCATTTTTTATCAATCATAGCTGCACACTGGCAAGATCGCAAGGTCCGTGAGCTGCTCAGCATCCATGGAGAAGAAGATGGAGGAAAAAAATAGGCAGCAGCTCTCACAGCAGGAGATCAGCCCCACAATTGCTGGCAGTGTGAAAGCGCCCTAATGCCGAACCAAGGCAGGTGGAACTGGGTTAAAAAATCCTGCGCTGACGTTGCTAATTTCAATGTGACTGCAGTACAAATGTCTGCATCAAAAGTACTTCACCACTCTTGCGTATTACACTTTGTAGTAGTGTTCTTCATGTCCCTGCAAGCTTGTAACACTGTCTATCATCAGTTCAGGCAATAGGTGCTAATCAGTCAGATGTCAGATCCTGACCTGTGAACAAAGCCTTTTCAGTGACAGCGAGGCTGTAGTCGTGGCTGGCGAAGACCAATCAGCTGTAACAAACCCAAGTTATGTAAGGCAGGTAATTACTTCATCGCCAGGGGTCAAAGGTAAATGGGAATGCAAGCTGAGCATTGGCTCTTCAAGCACACCTCAACCATGGATCACCATGAATGTCACTGCAGGTCACCACTCTGTCCACCAGTCAGAGGGCTAGATATGTTTCTGCCCTCCTGAGTGCTTGGCTTACATCCCATCTCTTACCTCCTGAGCAACCAGACAGTCACAATCAGGGAGCATTACCATCACTCAGCAACTGTGTGTTTTTGTAGAGGATTATATCTTTAAAAGGACTCCAGGAGGGGTGGGGGGTGAGGAAAGTAGTGTGACAAGCTATGAAGGTGCTCACTCAAGGGTGCAGAAAGCAGAGGCCCTCACCCCTGGTGACCCTGCTGTGTGGGAAAATCAACCCACACAATATGGAGCAACATGGCTGACAGTATTCCCTCAGCCCTTCACTCCCTCTGCCTAACCATTTTCATTCCCATCATGCCACGGCACTGGGAGAGAAGTACGTTGCCAAGTTGAAATTATACACCAGAAGGCTAAATACTGACACAGAATAATATGTTTGGTGACTGCAGTTGGATAGGAATGCCATTACAGTAAAACAACTGCAATAGCATTACTTTCTCCAGTCACCAGATGTGCAACAAGTCACCATTTTATTGATGTTTTCATCTCTTCTAAATGCCAACTTGAAGATGAAATATTGTTCCGTATTCTTTGTTCTAGATTTGCTTTGGTCATATAAAAATGTAACCTGTGTGAGAAATAAAATGATGTCTATTGTAACAGAGGACACAATAAAAGTGACATGAATATGAATTGGCTTCCATTAGTATGCGCACAGAAATACACAAGAGGTGGGGATGATCTTACTCATGTTGAATGATCTATTACTTTTTCTGACTAAATATGAGTCCAGTTGAGAAGGGGAAGTTGCACCATATTGCCATGATAAACTCTTTTACAACAATTTATGTGAAACAGAGGCTCAGTAGAATTTGGGAGTGTGTTGTGAAATGTGTCGACATGACGTGAAGGGTCAAAGCATCGCTTGATGCTTAAGTGTACCCTCTCTGTCTGCAGAGCTAACTCTTGCTCTCCTTGGTTTGGTTCCTGCTTTCACTCTGTTTTCACTCGCTCTGGTCTCTGAGGAGTGGGCTTGATTGAGTTAACAGTCCCTCCCTGTGATGTTGTGAAGGAGCCAGACACATGAGGTGGGGTTTGGGTGATGTAACCCTGTAGAGAGAAATGTAGATATGGAATTTGTATTCCTGCTCCTAAACAAAAAGGGTGTCTTGATTTTTGATTTTGAAAAAAAATATTGAATAAACCTGGAATTACTATAAAAGTTATGCTTCCATCTCTCTCACTGTTAATACATACATGTACATATTTATATGTGTTTATATTTTTCCCCCTTAAAGTAGATAGTAAAGGACTCTGCTTGTTTTTTTTATCATTTATTAGTGTTTGAGAACAAGGACAAGATCGTGATTGTCATGGAGTATGCCAGCAAGGGCGAGCTGTATGACTATATCAGCGAGCGCCGGCGCCTGAGCGAGCGGGAGACGCGACACTTCTTCAGACAGATAGTCTCTGCGGTGCACCACTGCCACAAGGTGAGAAAACCCATACCTTACTATATATATAAAATATGTTCATTTTCTTAGTTGCCTTCTCTGTTTGCTTCTCTCACACACATCCACACTTTGTTTTCCAGGCAACAGCATGCTTATTATAACATTAACCATGCACCACCACAGTCAGCCATATAGCTGGTTAATTTGCAGGCCCTACACAGTGTGCTTTTCTTGGCGCTGGTGTTTGGGAGTCATCTGTTTCTGAGTGAAGATGGAACACAGGCCTGTTTAATTCAGGCTTACACTGTGATTACAGTGCGCCAAACAGTCCCTGCATTAATTCTGTGCTCATCTGTTGACACACTGATGGATGTCCCGAGATACCCCCAGAGCTTTTCCCTAGACATTTAGCTCCAGCCACACCTCACCAACTTCCATCAAAAACCCCAAGGTCCTGGGGGTTGTTTGGATGGGCTCCCCTCTTGTCATCCTCTTTCCCAGCTGGATGGGATGATGTCATAGTTCTCAGATAGGAGAGTCCCAGACAGCCATGCTTGATGAATCATCACCACCAAGCACAACCTCCCACCGGGTGGGGTGGTGTGAGTCAGTGACACAACAAGAAAACAACCATTTCTCTCTTGCATCCACCAATCAGGATCACGTGAACATGAGCTCCCTGCCAGGCAATAACCAATGGGAGATACCATGCAGAGCGCAACCCTGGCGGGGTGGTGGAGTGACGGGTGAAGTCACTCCTCTGCTGAGCTGGGTTCTGTCTGTCTGCGTACCACATGTTAATTGAAGTTTTTTTTTTTTTTAAACCAAGAAATTTTCAGTATAGTTGTTTTTTAATCCCTAGATGTTGTGAGAACATTATTCAATCAGGGTGGCAATTACAGGCTTGTGTTTATGTGACACATGTGAGTGGATTTTAGAAAGAAAATCACAGCAGATGTCAGCATAAAGACCCCAGAGGGGACAAGACCAATTAAAGAGTACTAGACCAACAGGCTGTCTAGATTTCCCTCAGGAGGTACGAGCTAACTCTGTCAGAGTAAATCATCTCATAATGCAAAGGACTTTTTCTTACTTGGATCCATCTTTCATGAATAAAACAGCAGTTGATGGATCGATCATTACTTTGTTGTTTTCTCAGAATGGAGTGGTACACAGGGATCTGAAACTGGAAAATGTGCTACTGGATGAAAACTGTAATATTAAGGTATGTTTGCCCTATTATCTTTGATGATACAAACAAAACTATAGAATCCCACCTTAATAACACAATAACACAGCTTGTGTAAAATTCATACATACCCCTTTTTTCCACAGATTGCTGATTTTGGGCTGTCCAACCTCTACCACAAGGACAAGCTGCTGCAAACCTTCTGTGGCAGTCCGCTCTATGCTTCACCAGAGATAGTTAATGGGAGACCTTACCGTGGCCCAGAGGTGAGCCCCAGTGACCCACACAATGACAATGACTAAAAACCTGGCTGTTTGTTTAAACTTAATTTCCAGGACATGATTTCCTATTTATGTCTCCACCACTGTCACTCAGTAGTTTTACATCTAAGACGAGCTATTGGCAATCGCCGAACTAAGGATTTAACTGGAGTTTCTGAGAAATCCGAGTGTACATGCGCAGCGAGAGAATCAAATTATTTAGTGAGGTATGTTCACCTCCGAGACACTAAGTGGCTCTACACGCCCTTTTGCATTGGCAGTCTTCCAGTTCCTCTGCTACTATGTTGTTGTCATCCCGCTTCTGTGGTCTTGTCACTTCTGGGAGGGGGAGTGTCACTACCTGATCCATACCAGAAACCCGAGTTGTACTGTGCATGTTTAAGAAAATTAACAACTCTGATCAGTAACTGCCGTAAAATGATTCGGTAGGCTGCCGAGCGGATGTAGACACATTTTGCACATGCACAGTAATAATGGTGTTTCCGGTACGGATTGGGTAGTGACAGGGAGTGCCCAGGCCAGTCAATAGCCCAACTAACCGTGGTTATATATATATATATATATATATATATATATATATATATATATATATATACACATACATACATGACTGTAGTCTGACTAAGGTGTATATATGACTAAAGCAATAAGTCAAATTTTTCTAAGTACATGTAAACGTACTGACTGTCCTCCTGAGCTGTTAAATTTGGTATGAACCACCCAGATTGCTCACCTATAGCTTTCATCATTATTATCTCACCAGTGCTTATCATTGTCACATATGCCATACACACAGAGGTGGTTAGGCTTTATTTTCAGCTTCTTTGATGGGATTACTCATTCACCAGTCAAAGGGAGGTCTCTCTAACAACTCCACAGTGGGTCAGCTCAAATACTGTCTGCTTCCCTTCCCTGTCCTCCCCTTCCAGCAATGTCTGGGCCCTTGGAAGTTAGGAACTGGAGGCTCTTTTTTTCTTACCTTCTCTTCATCTTGATGGGATCGGAATGAGCCTTTGCAGCCTCAAAGAGACGCTCATGGTCAAAATTAAATAGTTTTGGTGAAAGAAAGAGTGAAAATGTCTCCCCGAAGCCACTTATCCGGCAGTTCCAGACTCATTCTGAAGGGCGTCGTCTCTACAATTGCATCAGTTACATAAAACAAAGCAACAGAAGAGGGAAAAAAAATTGCATTTTTAGATATTCAAGTCCAACCGTTCAATTTAATGTAATTCACTATAATTTACTCCAGAGTGCTAAAAACTACAGCAGTCCGATTGCTATCAAAATTACAGAACCCCAGTTGGGGTGAGGCCACAAATTACAGCAAACACAGGCAACAAAAATAGAACACAACTGTAGTGCGTGCCCTGTCTCGCCCTCAGGAACAGACCACTGGCATCTGAAGAGAGAGACATTCTTTATGTGTGTCAAGATCCTTAGAGGAAGTACACTAGCTCCTTAACTGCCCCTATCTGATTTCCTCTTCCTAAACTCTAGACTAGTCTCAAAACTTCAACTACCGCCATCACAAGCACATTCCTCAAGACGTCTCATCCTCCCTCAACCACATTCAGTACACGTGCATCAGATTTCCCTCTTTGAGACAGGTCATCTGCTGATGACTGAATGGCAGCGTGTCTTCAGCGAGTCATCAGGGGCCAGTATATCACAAATCTGCCATCTCTGCTGGACTCATTACCCTCTTCCACTCCCACCACTTCCCACGTGGCTCTGCACCTCCTCATGCCCCAGACACAAAGTCTTATGTAACAGCTTACTTAGAAAGCCACATTGCATTAGGTTGGTGGTCAGACTGTGCTTGCCTCTGCTTGACAGGGCAGCACAGAGCAGGGGGTGAGGGGGTAGGAGGAAAGGATTTATATATATGGAAACAAGCCATTTCCCACCAGATCACTGGAGTTTGTCATTATTTCTATAAAAGGTGAGCAAGAGAAGCACTGCAGCGTTACATGCTCTTGAACAGAGATGTTCTTGTGTGATGTTTGTGCATAAAGGTTATTGTGTTGCTTATTAATGTCAAAGTATAACTCAAGGGTTTGTTCTGATGTTGAGCTGAGCACATTCATCATTCCACAATAATCATTTGGATGCCTTTAACTGGCAGTGTTTGTACTGCGTATGACTAAATGAACTAGTTTCTAACCATTTTTTGTTTTCCCCAGGTGGACAGCTGGGCTCTGGGGGTGCTGCTGTATACCCTGGTCTACGGGACCATGCCATTTGATGGGGGAGACCACAAGAACCTCATTCGCCAAATTAGCAATGGTGAATACAAAGAGCCCACTCAGTCCTCAGGTACTTCAGAAACCTCTATTTTTTATTTCCCATCTGATCCCACTGACAGTTATACAACTGTATCATGAACTATACTTGTCAAAACTAGTTCAGCTGGGCACAGATAGAGTCAGTGAAGTACACCATTTGTCAGATACTGAAACCACTGACCCCTGTCTTTCTGTCTATAAATTGTACAGCACTCTCTTCTTTATGTAAATCCCAGGAAATACTTCAAAGTCCATAAACTGTTGAATGGAATATGGATCAGTGCACTCATGATGTATACATAGAGGAAAATCTGTACAATCCATTACTATATGAAGCTCCTTTTGTCCAGACAGCAAAATATAATATCTACGAAGCAAATCTCAAACCTCTCATACTGCTCGTTTTTTGTTTAATTAATCCAAGGTCTAATTCAGGAACTCAATTATATAGTAGGAACAGGGTGCCAAACAGTCATTTAAAATATTTTTTTTATTATTATACTGTGTGAATTTGCCACGTTTGCCATGTGTTGTGATGTTATTTAACTGAGGATGCATTATTGTGGTGTAGACTGAACAATAGAACAATAAAAGTAAAATATTTAGTGACTAATACTTTAAAAAACGGTGTAAAAACATTGCAGTTTATAAATAAAAAAAACGTGAACATAGAGAAATTGCAACTTAAAAAAGGGTCAGAAAAAATTCTATAATATTATAACATGCATCCTTAATTATTCTATTATTTGCCTGCAGTGTCAAACACACCCAGTTCTCCATTCATTACTCATAATAGTGCAAATATTTAATTATTAAATATATTTTATTACGATGTTGTTAAGTGGTATGAGGCAGCTTACAGGTTGCTTTAATCCTGTTTCCCACTAGATGCCCGTGGGCTGATCCGTTGGATGCTGATGGTGAACCCTGAGCGCCGGGCTACAGTGGAGGACATAGCCAACCACTGGTGGGTAAACTGGGGCTGGAAGAACAGTGTGTGTGACTGCGAGACCCAACACGATCATGGAGGCTCGCCCATGCTGGCCCGCTTCATCGACTGGCAGAACCGCACTGAGCCACGTGGTTCTGGAGCCAAGGCTACAGCCATGCTCCCACTGCTGCGCCAGAGGCCCAAAAAGTCAAAGAAGGAAAATGTTGAGGCAGGACAGGCCCACTGTGGAGCAGAGGACAAGCCAGGTCTGAAGAGACCCAAGGGGATTCTGAAGATGAGGGTCACTGAAGAGCAGAGGTCTGCCAGTCTGGAAGAGGTGGAGTTGTGTCAGACAGCAGCCCCTCAACAAGCTGAAGGGGGTGAGGAAGCCTCAAGCCCAGATCAAGAGGAAGAGGAGCTCAGTCTGGGAGGAGGCTCGCCTGCTAAGATGGTACCCTCTCTGCCCAGGAAAGGCATCTTGAAGAACAACCAGCAGCGGGAATCAGGGTACTACTCCTCTCCAGAGCGCAGCGAGTCCTCCGAGCTTTTAGGGGGTGCCAGTATGTCTCTGCTAGCCACCTCCCCGCCTAAGAGAGTGATGGGGAGAAAGGGCATCTTGAAGCGAAACGGCAAATACTCCACCTACAGCGGCCCTCCATCAGCGGCAGCAGTGGCTGGAGTCCTCGGCGAGCCTCCTCCCTCAACTGACTCTGGTCTGTCCCGCAGCCAGAGTCGTCCCTCCAGTATAGTCGGGGAGGACAGCTCCGTCTTGTCCTTGTCCCCCAGCTCCCTCAGCGGGGCCGAATGGCACTCTTCCACCCCCCACCTCCGCCCGAACATCAGGGCCTGCGTCTCGGCTGAAAACCTGCTGCAGCTCACCAACTTCAAGGGCTTCCAGCCAGCCCCACCAATCCAGGGACCCAAGTTCAGCCGTGGCCCCAAAACAAAAGGCTCCCCGGGGGACAATGGCAGCTTCTCCTTGCTGGGGGACCTGGAGGACATGACTCAGGTGTACCAGCAAGCCCTGGACATCAGCAGCAACCTCACCTAACAGATGGGTGGCAGAGAGAGAAGAAGCAGAGGGAATTGAACATGACTGTGTGTGTGTGAGGTAGAAAATGGATGGATGTGTGTGTGTGGTTGTGTGTGTACAGATGTTTGTAGGTGGCTTTAACGAACAGTGTGTTACTGGGATACACCTCTTGGGAAGTAGTGGTTTTCCAAATGGGGCTGAAATCTTGTTGGGAATGTCTTTACACATGCATACACACATGCACAAACACACACACACACTCACACACACACATACACACACAGATGTATACACTTAGGGGCACTTCTCTGACCAGAGGAAATCCAGTTAGGGTTTTTGTGAACAAGTGAGAGGAGCTGGCACGAGAGAATGCCACCCAGTCTGCTTTCTTGGCCCGCCCATGGACTTTGCTGTGTTCAACATGTTTACATATTCAGCAAGAAGGCAAGTTAGAATCACAAACACAGTGACCAGAAACTGGTTGGCTCTCCTTATACACCACCCATTTTGAGTTTGAGTTTACAAAAGCACCTTAAAACTCACACGGAGCACATGATTTTGTGATCTTTACTTCCTTTAAAAAAAAAAAAACTAAACAAACCAGGGTCTTGTTCCAAAAATAACTGACATGATGATTATTTATTAATATTTTCGTAGCTTTTAGTTTTAAGTGCAAAACTGGTGGGTGCTGGCTATTACTGGAAGAGTCTGAACTCTTTGTCTCCAACTCTTTGTGTGGAACTGACATATATAATTATGTTACTCAGTGATGAGAAACATATATACTCAGCATATATAACTGTCTGTGCTTGTAAAACACACAGGCAAGTATACCTTCTTAAAAGCGTATGTCCTATATATGTATATGATACTAGGGAATATGTAGGAAGTGCCTTTTTTGATTCATAATGAAAAATTATGTATGTCATTTCCTTTAAAGTGGAGGGAAAAGCCAGGCCAACCTGTCACCAGTTGTGATTTTTTAACTGTTGTTTGTGAATGTGGACAGACCCAGGGCCTTGAGCGCATAGCTGACTTCTTTACTTGTTTTTTGGGGTCCAAGGGTCAGTCTCAGACAGTTGAGATCAAGCAGTGTCGTCTCCATCCCTCCCCAAATGCCCCCACCCCCACACTTCTTCCACAAGCAGAATCACTGCAGATGTGCCAAGATTCACAGACCTCCTCTATGTTCTTTGTCAATGTTTAAGCCCATAGATTGGTATGTCAGCAGTTTAGGTGGTTTGGTTTATGCACGGATTTGTTGGCAGCACCAGAGGTCTGTCGGGACTTACCTAGTGGGGCATTTAGAGGAGGGAGAGGGCGCAGACACCATCTCACAGTCCTGGAATGTGCCTGGCTCTCTTAACCTTGGTTGTTTCACATTTTCAAGCCTGATAAAAAGGCTGCTTAGTGAGAGATTTATTTGTGTTTGTTTTTACGTATTTTTTTTTCTTTTTTTTACCAAAGACACATAAGGTGGTTTCCATTGCCACACTAGTTAATATTTCAGCCAGAGCTCTTCAAAAGAGCAAAGTAAGATGGTTTGTTTAGCCTGCTGATGACACAGCAAATTCCTCAGACAAAGTGCGAGAGACGTGTTGGTGCTCGAGATCTCTATCAGCCCCGGAACGACTCAGCACAGGTGGGATCTGCGGTTCGTACTCAGCCCTCCAGCTGTGTATACTAGTCCATTATGTCAACCAAGCACAATTAGCCAGCTATTGTTTTCATTTGAGAGGGAGGGAGAGGCAGCGCAGTACAGATTTATAGCTAGAAGGAGAAGAAAAAAGTGTGAAAGAGTGATGCTTGGAAAGGTGCTAAGATTAGAGAGGATTTTCCTGCGAAATACAGGAAAGGTCAAGGAGTTAGATTTATTTTTTGAAGGAATTGTTATGTAGAATAGTGAAAGTAAAGAAAGTGAGTAGAAAGAGTAGATGGAAAGTTTTTTAATACCAAAGATGTGATGGATCTTTGACATGATTCAGGGGAATGGATATGTCAGAGATGAAAGGGAATCCTCTGGTTTGTTCTTTGACTTTGGAATCCCCGTTGGTGAATGAAATCATCCCCACGTTGGCTTTACCTCAGCATTTGTTTTCTTTTTCTTTTTTGAGTGTTTATTTCAGATGCTGGAGGCTGTTGATACAGCTTGTCTTGAGGGTCAGTCAATGTGTCATTTGTGTCCTACATGGCCTTAGAAAGTGTGTTACACTTTGCCACTGCAGCAGAATGTGAGAGAACGATGACTGACATCGTCCAGAATATCAAATGATGTGGATGGAAAACCATGCAGTCGATGACCCCGAGGTAATAGATCACTTTGAGTGTTTTCAGTGGTCCTCAAAGGTCCTGGGTATAGATTCAAATGTAAGACCCATTGCGTATTATATTGCATTTTATTGCCTTTTTGTATTGCATTTTATTGTCAACTGGATTTACAGTGAGAAAATTATACTATGTTAGTATTTTTGTTTTATTATGCTTCTGTTTTTGATTTTCCAAAATATAAGACATGATATGTTGCTTTAAGTTATGGCAGAAAATACTTCCTTCTAGGGCGATTTGCAATTTCTCTCCAAAAATGGGAAATTCTGATCTGACTTTTGTATAGTCTCGGTTTTTCTGTGGTGAGAGAAAATCTTCAACAACTTACTAAATTGGAATAGCATAAAATGCAAGAATATGTGCTGATGTATCAATAGCTAATGTATCAGTAGCTAAAAAAATTGCATTCTACCTCTCCCAAAACAAGGGAGATCCAAAAAGCATCTGGGACAAAGGAAATAAAGCAATGGAAAGAATTTGATGATGAAACTTTAACTCTGCCCAACTGGAAATACTTGGTGCATATCTGTTAGTTAGCAGAAAGTCTAATCATAGGAAAACTTGACTGGATATTGTTATGACAATAATAATAATAAATTAGTATTATTATTTAAGTATTATTTCCATTATGGCTCATTACTATTGATGGCTATTGCCACAGTTTTTTATTTTTATTTTTTTTTTTACTTTTTTTGTCTTTTATTGATCCTGGACGGCCAAGGTGGATTAAGTTGCTTGCCTTTGGTATCTTTTATTAATTTTTTTCAATGTGTTTTTATACTTGTATTTATTGGTGATCAAGCCATTAAAATGTCAAAACCCTCCCTGTTCATGCTTTGGCCTGCTTTAGACTGTGTGTTTTGTTCAGGACATACTGCACACAAAAAAATGTTGTTTTTTTTTTCAAAATAGAGTGGTATCATCTCATTGTGAGGGCATCAGTCAAGCTTGTAAGAGTAACAAATCAATGACAATTCCTCAAATCCTGTAAAATGTCTTAATTCATCCATCTGGGTGTATTTCTACTCAAAAAATGCCTCTGTAGTACTGTATCAACTCAAATAAATGGATCTTGAAAGTGAAACAGGTTTGTTTTTATGCTGTTTTTTCATGTAGAAAATGCAAATTCAAAGTATAAGTAGGGCGAAATGTCTTTCACACTGCTTTAACAAAGTTATTTCTGGTTTGACCCAGTGGTGGAATTGGATAAAGAAATATTCCCAGAGGTCAGATTGGGACGGAACTACAAGCCAATGCTAGACTTATTTGGGACAAGTGGGAAAAAATAACTATTATTGGCGAGGTGTCCCAATTTTTCTTCCTTTTTAAGAAAGTTTGACCCAAAAATCTACATGAATGCATTAAGGAGGTTAGCAGTGATGAGCCACATCTCAAAGGTGCTGTATTTTCACCCTTAACTCCCACATAATGAAATAATTTATGGGTCAGCAAGGCTTGGGGTCAAAATGCCCCTTGAAAAGAATACGGGTCATTTTGGCCGGGGAAGAATTTGCCAGCAGAGCTACCATTAAGACTCAGGCAATGTTTCCACACAGCCTCATGCTTTAAAGTACACTGAACAAAAATATAAATGCAACACTTGTTTTTGCTCCCGTATGGAATCTCTGTGCATTCAAAATGCCATCAATAAAATGCACTTGTGTTCGCTGTCCACAACATATGCCTGCCCTGTCTAAGCTCCAAGCATAAAAAATTGTTGGAATAGTCTAGAATTTTTTTCTTGGACAACATTTACCCCTCCCTCATCCACCTTGAAATTTCACCCTGACTCCCAGAGGATCCCCAAGAGCTGCTTTTTGTCTGTTAATACGTGGAGCATGTATGGATTAAAATGCAAATGAAAATAAAATGACAACATGAAAGTCGATTGAAAACAATTTATTCTATGAAAATAAAATGTCAGCGGTAAAAAAATCAAGTGACTGTCTAAATCTCTCCATCCACCTTAGTGCTCCTGCTCCAACTGGGCCACCACACCATCACTCCCAACAACCATGGCCTTCTTTTTGGAAGAACTTGCAGTAGCACCTCATCCTGAGGTAGCCTTTGGTTGTTCTCCGTGAATAGAGCAGTTTTTCACTCTGCACAGGGTTGTGGGACACCATCTTCCAAGCCCAGTTCTGGAAGAATAGTTGCGTGCCTCATATAGGAGTACATAGGAGTGGGCTGCCAAAATTTAAGCCTACGACCCTGGGGTTGAAAGGTGACCACCCTACCCACTGAGCTACAGCTGCCCCATACAACAGGTGAAGACAGCAATTTACCGCAGGCCCTTCTCTCTTACTTGATTTTGATTGGCTCGATCAATATCACATCACATCACCTCAAAAGAGATTATTGGACATCCGGAATGTTTCCAAGTTCTGCACAGGTTAATACACCATTGTTCTTGTCTGTCATGTTAGAGAGCTAGCAAGATTTGAAAGTGGCACCTCCTCTAAGCTCCACCCTTCCTCCCCTTCCTGTCAGTGCTCCATCCAAATCCACGCCCCCTCAAACTTCTGACAGTAGGACTCAGCAGGGAGAGGAGAGCCAATATGCTATATCACCACAGTCCCATTCAAAGTCAACATATTGACTTAACTTTATCACATGCGGACACCGGCGACTGTGCAATATGGTCAAAATGTCATATTCTATAACCTCTACAAGCAGCACCCACGACCAGCTTACACCCACATAGAAGCTAACATTAGCACTGGGATAAAGGCCCAAACTGCTCAGGGGGAATGAATGCTCAAAGTTAAAATTTTACGACCGTGTGGACATCACTCCACACTGGTGTCACACAAAACACCGCTGGGGCATGTATTTTCACATTGATCCGCATTAAACGTGACACCATTCTTCCGATTCATGGATATTTCACAGGAATTTACTACACAACAGTGCGCTCGACTATGGAAACTCGGACAGAAGAACGGACATCCGGATTCTGCTCTGCTCACAGTCCACTTGAGTTCGCGAGCATGTTTATCGTGCACACAATGGAGACTATGGTTGTGCAATATTGTTAAAATGTCATATCCTATAACCTCTTCAATACAAGCGGCACCCATGACCCACGTTATCATCAGGCTATGAATGAGATGAGGACATCCATCCATTTTCTACCGCTTATCCTCACGTTGGGTCATGGGGGTGCTGGAGCCTATCCCAGCTGTCTTAGGGTGAAAGGCAGGGTACACCCTGGACAAGTCTCCAGTTCATCACAGGGCACATAGAGACAGACAACTACTCACACTCACATTCACACCTACGGTCAATTTGAATTAGCCAATTAATCTAATCCCCATGCATTTTTTTGGATGATGGGAAGAACCGGAGTACCCGGGAGAACCCACGCATACACGGGGAGAACATGCAAACTCCACACAGAATCGAAGTTTGATGCTGATTGACAGCCACTCCCATTAAAGGATAGCCAATTCCAATCAAGACTGGGCTGCCAACTCATAACAACTGATGGACAACTTTCCACCCAGCTGGGCAGACATTGTGTGATATTCTCAATCGTTTTACTCAGCTCCAACTCAAATTGCACGAGTTTGAAATTTCGCAGCTCAGGATTCGAGGGGCGACCAGGATATCAAACAGGTTTGATTTTCTTGGGACCATACAGTTGCTCCTGGCTGGTTGTGAGGTGTTAATTGCTTCTTGTTACCCAATGTAAACTACACGATGCATGACACACGATTAAGCCGGGACTCGGCCCGATCCCAAAAATAGTCGTACGAGTGAAAAATTGGCTCAAAATGGGCCAAAAATTGCACAGTGTATGCCCACTTTAATGAGATGACATGGCAAAAACAACAGGCAAGTAATAGCTCATCTGAAGCTTACTGGAAATAGAGCAAATATAAAACAAATGCTCAGGGTAGTTATGTGACAAAAATGTTGACATTACATCTTCAATGAATGGTGTTGTTTATTTAGACCCAGCACACCTGCTGGTAATTACTAAAAAAGTAGACTTCTGGAGAAAAGCAATTTTTTTTGTCATTAGAAGAATGACAGAGTCAAACAAACAGCGGCAGACAACACAGCAGAGAACACACTTCATGTCTGGCTTGGAGAAGAAACCAGTGTGTGTTTTTAAGGCTTGGAGAGTCAACTGATTGTCGAGGGAGAACATCGCTGCTGCTGGGTTAATTTGATCCATATTTTTGCAAGGGGGGACTGGATGGGTGGCTGGAAGCAATGTAGTCTTTTGGAGCTTTGGTCCTCATGAGTAGGACAGCACCCCCAGTTTGTGCTTGCCAGAAACAAGCTGCAGGCCTTGGAAGAGGACAACATCACATATTTCTACAGTATGGTGCAGAGCAGGGTTTAGGTTTCCTCAATCACACATTGAAACTGTTATCCCAAGCCTGAAATTGGCCTTTGTAAACTAGTCTGAGTTATAAAAGTAGTCTTTAAGCCTTTTATTTATAAATCCCTCCTACATCAATACTATTTATTTTTGTCACAGTGACAATGAACTACAGCAAATGACATCAATCTTCATCTAAAGTCATTATTTCTGTTGGGGAAGTTTTCTCTAAACGAGCAAGATAATTGCCCTTGGAACAAGGTCTCCTTTTGTTTCAATGAAAATTCCAGTTGACTAAGTCAGAGGCAAGAAAGACCAAAGCTCAGTACTACAAGCAGAGGACTGGCAGTAAGAAAATCAATTATGCAGCAGTTTAAATATGTATGGTAGTTAATTGTCTGTCATATCCAAAGGCCAATACAGATAGTGCTATGGAAAAAAAATCTTTTATGATTTGAATAGCTGCACCCCAGACATTGATATGATCTGAGTTTCAAAGGGATTTTTTTTTTTCTTGAACAATGTCTGGTTCACTTTTTGACCCTTAAATAAAGTCCAGCTGCTAGACCCTCTGAACTCTTCCCTCCTTCATCCTGCTCCCTCCATATGCAGATGGTGGGCCTGTTTGCAGCCAGAGGTTGGGGTTTATTGGTGGAAACAGCATACCCAAATGCACATTCAAAATACCAAAAACCCCAGACCCCTCCCCAAATACTCCTTCCGGTCCTTTGGTGTGACCCCGACTCTATGCCTTGCAGATATGGATGTCTGCGCAATGTTAGAGGATATTAGCTATTCTTTACTTTTAGCATGAAGAACAGACTTGAAAAGGGGCCTCCCTCTCTCTTTCTCTATGAAGCCCCCTCAAGCTGTATTGGATAAAAGCACGTAGGGGGATTTGGGACATGAAAGCTGAAGAATTTACACAGGCTTCAAATCAGTTTACAACTCCCTTTGTCTGCAGAAAAAGGCTTCATGTGAGGAAAAGAAGGGGGATCTTCTGCAAATTGAGCAAAAAGCTGGAGGAGGCTTTGGCGAGGTCAGCGCTGTTTTGGCACGTCTGGCTGCTGTTGCAGGCAGGATGTTCCACAGTGAAGGTTTAGGGTGGCTGTTGTAAACCGAGCTGCCCGTTCATTGCAGGAAAAATAAACAGAGGGCCGGGCCTGAAGAAAATACTGAGTACAGTGAAGCATGTGTTCCCTTGCATAGCTGACACATTGTTTCAGAAATAACAGTCTGAGGCCGCTTTCCATGCTTATGCAAATGCATGGACACACTTGCATGTACACGCTTTTCGAAGTCGTCTTTCATTCTTTCTCACTCTCTCGGCAAGCACTCACACAGGTTCCCTAACTCACAACCCTGCAGGACTCCTTTTCCTCTGCACTGCTGTAATAACATTGTGACTGGATATGGAATGGAATAAACCACCCTCCTTTCCTGCTCAGCCTCCACTCCTCTATCATTCATCCTCCATCCAGCAGGCACCCTCCACGCAACCAGCTCTCCATCCCTCTCCTGTCTAGATGACTATTTTTAGCGGCAGCGCTGCTATTCTGGAATTTGTTGCTGACTGGCTACCGCTGGGTGTCTGGGCGGCGATCTCTTCTGGAATGTCTGGCGCACTCTCAAACCACTCCAGAGTCCCAGCGCAGGGTGGACGACTCTGATTACAACGTTAAGCCCGCTGTAGATGTATGGCTCACTCTGCCTCAAGCAGAAACATAAAGCTAAAGCGAGGGGAAAGAACTTTCTCTGTCCTATACCACTTAGTTTTGTCTGTGTCATTTGTTGCTTTTGTCTATTGATAGAGGATAAAATCCATTAAAAAAGCAACTTTATGGGGACACTGCTCCCATTTGGTCCTCACAAGGTAAATCATGATGTTCACAGATGGTCACTTAGTTAACATTTTACAGTTCTATTTTTCTTTAGTTTCTATTTCTATATATACTCAACAACAAAAGAAACACAAGTTCTATAAAGTGAATTATAGTTGTTGCCGTTTGTCTCAGCAGCAATGTGAAAATGCTTGTTTGGACAAAAGATAGCGTATGAATTGTAAGGTGCCAAAAATGCAATAAGTGTGTGTTGTGACACCGTATTCCGATGGCCAGTTTAACAGAGGTGTGGTCGACCCAGACGACTAGATCACTGGCACTTCTCTAAGTGCTTTTGTAATGATGCCGCGACTGACGCAAATCCAACGCGAACATGCTATTGGAATGCTGAGTGCCGGCATTAGTGAGCGAGATGTTGCTAGGGCAATGAACGTTCATGAATGAACAATTAGTTGTCTCAGGCCCAGATTCAATGCCAACAGCACTTCAGCTTGCCCACGCAGCAGCAGACCATATGTGACGACCAACCAATACACCGCCATTGCCGCCGCGAATGGGGTAACGTCCATCGTTACTGGACACGTCAACAGTGGTCGGATGTTCTGTTTTCAGACGAGTCACGTTTCTGTTCCTTTTGTAGGTAGTTTTGGGTCGCTTAAAAAAACTTGCGTTTCTTTTGTTGCTGAGTATATTTTTTGTTCTGTACCACTGCTGCTTTTTCATTTCTCCAAGACTGGATGTGTGTGATGTAAGTGATGTGGCTGGCTCCCCGGACAGCTGATGAGGCACACCTGAATCTCTTTCCACAAAAAAGCCAGGGCCTCATGTATCAAAGTAGTGTACGCCCGCAAACATAGCGTATGCCAGGATCCATGCTCATGTTCTGATGTATCAACAGTGAAATGAGCACACCAACTTCATAGCTGCCGTTCGCCAGGTTCTGATGCTTTTGGTCTGTTCCCGACACTTAGAGGGGATGCTAGTTGGTAAACAGCTGTGCGCGGAGCTGTGACTGGCCTTAGTGCACCACAGTGAGGAGCTGAGCGCTGCCAGTGCCCACACAGGTGCTGACCACACTGGACCACGGGAGCTGGCCGACCGATTGGGAGTGAGCCAGTTGACCCTGAGCTGGGCCATGCCACCTGTGTTGGACTGGATCATCCACATGTCAGACAGGCATATAAAATTTGCATACTTACAGCTAAACAGGTCAACATTAATGCGCAATTTACAGCGATAGCCAGATTCCCTTTTGCAATCAGAGCAATTGACTGCATTCATGTTACAATAAAAGGACTATCTCATTGTGCAGATTATGTGACGAGCAAATGCATCTGACCAACAGCACTGCAAGGTGGTTTCGCTCAAAGTGTGATTCATACATAAATAAAAGCATGGTTGGAAACAGGCTGCAGGCGGGCAGGCATGATGCGGGGCAGCTGGAGTAAATGTTGACTGGTCATCAGTCTTCTCCCTGACTCATGGTTTGCATGTGTGCGTCCCCGATTATCATCTACGCACGTACATGAAGTCACATATAGCTTCATCAGCATCTCTCCTGTATTGCACTCCTATTTCACAGTGCGATCCATCAAGTGCAGCACATGTGGTGTCTAATCCTGTGCTTTTAACTCAGGTAACCTTGGTTACGCCCTGAAGCTTCTCCTCTTTCTCCTCTCGTGATGAGGACAGCCCCAGCGTGGAGCCTATTTAAATGAATTTGCTTATTTATTTATGGGTGTGGTGATGCCAACACGTGCTCTCAGTTCCACTCTGAATGGGATGTATCAAGGGAGGCTGTGTGGATTCAGTTTGAAACATCCATTGATGATGCCGTATGGTACTTTCTGGATTACAGCATATGCCAGCTCTCAGAATGAAATCCATGTAAGTATTGATACATGAGACCCCTTGACTCTTCACCAATACTGTGCCAAATAATCTATCCAGTACAGTAGAGCAAGTCTTTTTTGTTTTCATAGTAGTTATTCCTTGTAACTTAGTTTTAGTTTTCCTTGTTTCCCAGTGGGGCAGCATGGTGGTGCAGTGGTTAGCACTGTCCACTGTCGCCTCACAGCAAGAAGGTAGCAGCTTCGATTCCCGGCCCGGGGCCTTTCTGTGTGGAGTTTGCATGTTCTCGTGTCTGCGTAGGTTCTTTCCGGGTACTCTGGCTTCCTCCCACCATCCACAAACATGC
Source organism: Synanceia verrucosa (assembly GCA_029721515.1). NCBI lineage: Eukaryota > Metazoa > Chordata > Actinopteri > Perciformes > Synanceiidae > Synanceia > Synanceia verrucosa. The sequence continues at coordinate 16,116,689 of CM056556.1, forward strand.
ATGGGGATTAGGTTAACTGGCTAATTTAAATTGACCATAAGTGTGAACGTGAGTGTGAGTGGTTGTCTGTCTCTATGTGCCCTGTGCTGTACAGGTGACTTATCCTTTTGTTCTAAGACAGCTGGGATCGGCTCCAGCCCCCCTGCGACCTTATGTGAGGATAAGCGGTAGAAAATGGATGGATGGATGTTTCCCAGTGCTTACCTGCTACATACTGTGATCTCCTGTGCCTGCCAGACTCCTTGTATGCCTCGTCGCCTCCCCAGTTTGCACGATCCCTCATGTTCAAGTTTCCTGCTCAACCTCAAGCCTTTACCACCTCAGTCACCATCTTACATCCAAAGATGTAAGAGTATGATGTAAGTATGCTGGTGTGGATGAAACAATGATAACAACAATGAGTGAGCTTTAGAGGTGCAGGTTGGTAGGCCTATTTACTGTTGGACTGAGCCAGGCCAGCTGTATTTCCAGTTTTCATGCAAGGCTAGGTTAAATTGCTGCTGGCTATTTCCAGACAAAATTGAGATTTTATCAACCTTCTCCACAGAACTCACAGCCAGGAAGCAAATATTCCAGCTAAATATGCAAATACCCCAGCATGTTGAGCTATCACTACAAGGCGTAAGGGTTAGGGTTGGTGTTATAGGTATGTCATGTTATAGTTGAAGTTTGGTCTCCAGTCTCCAGGAAATGAATGAAAGTCCATGCTTACATGTTTTGCTGTGTTTGTGTGTATATGCGTGTGGTCCATGAAAAGAAAATAAGCAGCACTAATGAGAAGTTTTTCCTGTCTTGGATCAGGCTTTAGGGGTTTCAAAGCAAAATTATTTGCAGTTGAGGGAACACCGTCCAAGCCCACCTGTTGCTCATGATTGCAGAGATCCCCTTGAGCTGGGCCTTGCTGAGAGACACACTGCAGGATGCCACTCAGTAACATCAATGGACAGGGCAGGCCCATTCAATCAACATGATTACCCAAGAAGAGGCGATGCACTGCAGTGCAAATGCACTGTTCATAGCCTTCAGGCATTATTGAATTACAAAATGGAATTAGAGAGATGCAGTCAGCAGTGCTCCTCATGTTTTTTTTTTTTTGTTTTTTTTGTTTTTTTATCTAGCACCCAAACAATCAGAAATTACAGAACTATTTAAGAGAGTCCACCCGCATGTCATTCCTGTTAATCACGGCTCTGTAGATGCTTTCCATCCTGGCCGCACTGTGAATCCACAGGGTGTACTTTATGTAAAATTTAATGAAAATCCTGCCCTACCAAATGGCAATGAGAGTTCATCCGGTGAGGGAGTGGTTTCCCCCAGGCCAAGTGATTAGTGCATGAACAGGAGGGTGTAAAAATAACACGATGGGACGCAGCCAAGTCTTTCAAAACACGTATTCATGCACCTCTTGCCTCTTCAGCAGCCAAGAGGAGGAAATGTTTCAATGGCATGTAACCCTTTCATTGTAAATCACTGAACTCTGCATCCTGCCGATCCTCGAGCTACTGATAAGAATTCCCATCGCAAAGCATCTTGTTCTTGTTAAGATGTACACAGGCGAGTATGAAAAGTGAACAGTCAGCAGTGTGAGCATGGATGCAGCTAATTGAGCTTGGCCCTTCCCAAATGAGGGGATGTGGGTTTAGATCCAGTTTGGTGGGGCCGAGTCCAGGCCATGGAGAAAAGTGGCGACTGGGAGGAAGCTCATCAGACGCTGTGGCCGAGCCGTCTCGCTAACTGGCCAGTCAGGTAATTAAACAGCCTATATCACTCTATGTGAGGGCTCTCTCTCTCTCTCTCTCTGTCTCTCTCTCCAGAGTGTGAAAGGCCAGACAAGGGAAGCAAAGTCGTTCTTGGCTGAAGCTCATAGATGTGCAGCCCGGCTACTCTGGGATCCAATCCCATGGCCACAGGGTTTTAGCACTGCTGGTTTTAGCTCATCCTTCAATTTGGTTGGAGGCTTTTTCTTTTACCAACTCCTGACCCATCCCCACAACCCCCTACCCCAATCCAATACACCCGTAGCTTTAAGTAGAAATGCAGCAGAAAGAGCTGGATAGATGGATGTATCCCCCAGCTGGATAACATTCCTCTGGTTTCCACTTGTGTCTGCTTCTCCTTTTTTATGGGTCAGTGTTTCTGTGATTAAAGTTTCTTTTCCTTTTCCCCCTCCCTCTGCTTTTCCACTCTCTTTCCATTCATAGCTATTTTCCTCTCTGCTTTTTTCACCCATCCATTTTTTATGTGAATTTAAATAGTCCCAAAATTTGACCAGGGAAACTCCCATCCAGTTTTGTCCTACAGTTACTTCACCACCAGGATTTTAAAAAAGGATCCTTGTTTGATGCCTCCTGTGAATGTAATCATTTGGAGGTTTAGTCTTGCAGTTATTCAGATTGCTTTGTAAATGTGTTGTCTCTACTCAGTTGATGTTGTGAGATCACTGTCACACTGTCACACTTTCTCACGCTGCCACCCTTTAACAGTGACTCTTCACATGGTCTTATCATCCATGCCAACCGACTGGCCATCCTCAAACTGACATAACAGTGATTAATACAAGCACGGGTGTGGACTCCTGGTTCTGCTTCCTCTTCCTCCTCTGCTCTCCAGACGTGGCTGTTTCACACGGAGGGGGGCTTGATGAGTCTCCAAGTGTGAGATGAGTGATTTTGGCTGTTCAAAGCAGTGACAAAACAGAAAGTCACATCTGAATACAGTGTGTGCATTTGCATGTAAATAAATCTAGTTCACTGTGTCCAGAAGCTGGCTCTAAGTATGACCACAAGAGCCAAACACACATTTATTCAAGAATTTCCAACCTAAAATGAGATTTTAGCTCATCATTATAAAATTAGATGTTCTTTTTTTCCACTGCATTTCAATTTATCCTGTTACAGTACAATTGAATTCGCTCAGTCTCGTGTTTCAGCAGCTTGTTTGGAAAAGTACACTCTGTCCATTACGATAATATGCTCAATACTACTATGACCACATATCTCTAGGAACGTCTGACCTCTTCACCACATTCAGATAACTTGGGAGAAAAAACCCAGAGGGCATTAATCCCTGTCAGGGTGGTCCATCTACTGTTGTCTCTTTTTAAAAGGAAGAGGGGGAAAAAAACTTCCCAGGAGTATGTGGGGCCTGACATTCACGATCCCATTACAGCCCACCTAAGACACAGACATGCACATAAAACAACGTGAGACACAAGGTAATGAAGTGCTAACCACTGAGGTAATCACTCTCCGTTTTCTCTTCTTGTCCCTCCACCCTTGGTTCTTCTTCTCAATCTCTCCCTCCTCATGTGCTTTAAAATAGTCACCAACTAGAGATTCCATTAGATAAATGAAAATGTGTATTTTCCTCAAGTATGTTTGTGGGAATGGAGACAACCATGAGGAGGTTTTGTGGTTCTTCTCATGATGAAGGGATTAAAAGCAGCCTCGAGGGGAATGAATACTCGCTTCTTGGATTGATTTAAGAAAAGAGGAACATCCTAGACAGATATCAAGGCCTGTGTTGCCTGCCAAGATGAGGCAAGGGCGGGGAAGTTCTTTTGGGAACGGTTGAGTTTCAAATAAAAGCCAGCTCTCTGCAGCGTGCACAGGTGAGCCATGTTTGATGCTCACTTAGGGTGACATTTGGATGGGAGCACAGTGTTTTTTCTCCCAGGCAAAGATACAAATCTCCCTTTGGTAGCTGTGGTTGGTTGGGGTGGGGGTTGGCTGTTGGGGTGTCTTGTCTTAACATGGTAAATTGGCTGGTGAGTTGTTCCTGAAAGATTCCTTCTATGAGTGATGGCCATCTGGGCTGTTTCTCAGTGTGAGTGAGCATGCTTTTCCCTTTTTTTTCTCCTCTTTCTTCTTCTTCCGAAATAGCAGTGAAATGTTGAAGAAAAACAAATGAAAAGATAGTGCTTTGAAAATGGATCTGTCCCAGCAGCCCTCCACCACCCACCTCCTCCCTCAATTCTGACCCCCACCTCCCTTCACTTGTGCAGGCTTGACGAAAGAATATACCTCTCTTCATCGCACGCAATGTAGGGGGAGGGAGGACTGAGTTGAAATTAAAAGAAAAAAAATCAGGGAGGAGGAAGGAATGATGGAGACGAGAGGAGGAGAAAATGATGGTTAGAGGAAGACTCATCTAAGCAGGCTGATGATAAAAATGTAGAGTAAGCAGATAGCAAGAATAAACTGAGAGAATAAATGAGTAGTTGTTCATATAGTAGGGGAGGTGAAAGGAGAAAGGATGTCTTTGGTCTGGACAGCTCAAGAATTTTTATAAGGTTCAAAATGGCTGAAGAAGCATTGAAGGGGCAGGACACATAAAGTGGCTTTTTAAAATATGGATGGAGTTCAAAGTGGGTGGCTCAGGCTGTCGCCATCTTGGCAGTAACAACAAAGCCTAACTCCCAACTAATCCAAAAATGGGCAAATCTGTGAAGCTGTGGTTGGTACCCACCTGTCATTCACAGTGAGCACACTCTCAATTATGTCTAACTCTAATATAATTTCATTTAAACATATGAGTTACATAAATAACTGACTCACCATACTGTCATTATGAATGGGGACATTAGGTAGGCTACAGAGACCCAGCCTATTTTCTTTTTTTTTGTGATCAAATGTCTTTATTAAGTAAGTCACACAAGGTTATAGAAAACCATCTCTGCCAAATTACACAAAGTATGCCAAAGACATAAGAACGTGTCCCTGGGCAAAAATACAGAGGAGAGACCCAACCAATTTTCTTGTAAATGTTTTTTTTACACTTTAAAACTGTGCATTCAGGGTATATAGGGATCAACTATTTTTTGGAACTACCCTCCATCTGAGGAACTGCACATGAACTGCACTGAACATTGTTGTGTTGGCTTCACTTTTCAGCATCGGTTGCACCTTTTTTTCAGAGCTTTTATGCTGCAGCTGCTTGCCATCTTTCATTCAATGTCTTTTTCACATTTTTAACTGACACATCAAAATCCTCTTCTTTTATTTCAAAACAATTATTCTGTGACTAGCAAGGAGCTGCCATAACTTGTTCATCTGACCATTTCACACCAATACACTCAGTACCTGACAACATCAAAGACAGTAACTGACACACCTACACCTCCTACACATCTTCTCAAAACACAAATCTTTCATACACTAATGACACGATGTAATGGTGAGCTATGCACTGAGCAGGGTGGGAAAGATTAGTGAACTGACAGACATTCCAAGCAGCTGATGTCAAAGTATTATCACAAAATATGCTCAATATGATGTTACGAACCAAAATATGAACCCCTTGGACAATGTGAGAGCTGATATGTTTAGACTAGGGTGGTCCCCAACTGGCTGACCTGGAGGTCAAAATCATAACTCCTGAGGTAGAAATTCCTCAGGCCTGATCCAAAGACAAAGGTGAGAGGTGGACCAAGAGGCCTTTGTTGCCAGACTCTGGAAGCAATACTAGCCAAATGAGTGGATCACGGGCCCACTGACCACAAGCACATTCCAGTCATTCTACCCTCCGACAGTGATGTCCTGGTGAGTTTACAGAGGACAGATGTCTGCTTCACAACCTGTGTGGCAGAAGGAGGAGGTGGTGTCAGAGGCCGAATGGGGGATCTTTTGATATCATTGTTCGTTCCCACTTCCAGACTTGCTGTGGTTTCAACTCTGGTGAATCATTTTGTATGAGTCTGTGTGAAGCTCATCCACCTAAAAGCCTCCACAAGTTTATTTAGATTGTGATGTTGGACCAGAAAAAATGTTTCACTCTGCAGGCATTGCTGTTTATAGAGTCAAGGTTAGGACATCTGAACTCTGGAACTTTGCTCAAGCCCACATCCCGTTGTAGTGTCCTTGAGCAACACAAATCAGACCAAGGCCCTTTCCAACCAATTATAACCTGATGAAGTTGAGGTTTAATGTTCTTGTTCCCTCTCAGAATTTTAATCAGCTCATTTTTAAAACGGGAAGTACCTTGTGCCAGCGTTTTTGCCCATTTTGAATCATATTTCAAGACCTACAGAATATTTTGTACCATGTCTCTGGAAACACAGAGTAGCTCAAATGAAAGAAGAGACTCCCTATTTCATCGTGAAAAAAAATGTTTGTTTTTACCTCGTTCCATTCTTGTTTTATCTGGAGGAGAGTAGAGGCCACTTTCACCAAAATCACCACTTTTTGTCCAGAATCCATCTGTTTTCCTCTCTAGATGTGATCATCTCCACTTCCTCCTTTGCTCTCTGTGGCGTATATTAACTCTTTACATCCCGATTACAAAGCACAGAAGCCCCAGAAATACTCACAGGCTGCGAGAGGCTGCAAGAGGCGGTTTCAGCGACCAGCTGCAGAAAAAACGAAAAACTTTGATGTTGTATTACGTCAATGGCACTCAAGCGTCAGATTTTGAATGATGTCGTATTACATTAATGGCACTCAAAGAGTTAATTGCCATTTTATCAGTCAAAAACAACAGCATTTTTTGTCAGTTAATCCAGAAAATGGGATCTGAAAATGTAGATGGCTGTAGTGCAAAGAAATAGTATCCATATATAAAATTACAGTAGTAGGTTGGTTGTAAAATCTCAGCTTTTAACTTTTCATTTTGAGGCAATCAGTGTGCATCATTGCAAATCTGCCAAATAAATTACCTTCTCTCTAACCTTGTCTTCAATTTTAAATTTATCCTAAGGGGCCAGCACTGGCAGAGCTTTGAGTTCTACCAGGTGCACATACAGTATTTAGACGTGGTATTTTCCATCTAATTTACATCCTGAAATGGCCGTTTTATCTGGAATTTCCTCTGAATAAAGCAGCTGCATAAACAGGACAAGCAATTTGTGTGCATGCAATGCTAAGCGCCAAGGCTTCCTCTGCCACATTTGGCTCTCAAGTGAAATGTCAGCGACAGTTTAGAGTTCCAGTTCTGATCCAGTTTCCCTCCCGCAGAGAGAAGACTTTCATTATGGGGCTTGCTATAGAAAGACGATCTCACTCCAATTAACCTCCTGCCTTTTTTGGATTGAGGTAGAAGCTTTGTTCAGCACGTGTGGCAAAAGGCAAGACATTCCTCCAGTGTAAACATGGCAATCATCGGTGGGCCTTTTTGCTCAGAGCCACAGAGACTACAAAAGATTTTGTCTCACTAGTGTAGTGTTTGACTTGCTTTCCTATACACACGATTTGTCTCTTAGTCAGGCGTATCCATAGTTGGAGCGGCTACTTCCTGTGAAAAGACAGAAAAGGCTGAAGGGGTTAAAAGGGAGCCCACTGACCCACATAACCAAGCACTCTCATTCATGGCCTCTGTTACTCCCTCATTGCTAAAGTCTGACTCACAAACAGTCAAACAAACTGAAGTGCTTCCCCCTCCCTCTCCACCCCAACACCATCACCAAACTCTTCTTCTCCCACACAATTCACCCACTCCAGTTAAGCTCTCTCTTGCATCCTCCCCTCAGCACCCACACCCCACCATGCTGTATATACAGTATATGTGAGTGTAGAGACACACTTTATATACACACACATTCAGTCTTTTTTCACCCTCCCCCCGAGGCAGAGAGGAGGTCAACATAACTCTTCTCTTAAGAATGCAGAAGAAGTTTATGTTGCCATTGGAAAGGGAGAGAAGCAACTTGTGTGAGCTCAGATGAGCAATAATCCTTTTCAGCACTCAAAAAAAGGCCCTTTTTCTGGGAACGTGCCTCCCACCAATATTTCTCCCCGCAGCCACAGGAGTACAGCAACATTTGCACTAAACAAGCAAACTTCAATCTGTCACTCGGTAAGAATGTGTTATTTTTACCGTGACTATTTTTACCTCCACTTATTTCCATGGTGTTCTTTTTTATTTTGGACTCATAAATGCATAGTCAGAAATGGTTCTTGGTTTTCAGATGTTATTGCACTTTGCATGAAAGTTCGGCCTTTAAAGATGGTGAATATTGCATTTTGGATTATGAGCATTGTTGCTCATTTTGTTTATGGTCCCAGCTTTGCTAAGATGTGGTGGCATAACACAAAGTCACGACAATGTAAACACATCGTAAATTTGATGTTATAGGCCATCCAGATAGAGACGAAAACACAACTAATACAAGCATCTGTCTGGGTTGATTAATGGCAGTAACCTATCTTTGTTTGAAGAGGTTCGCACAACTTAACGGCTGTGGGTTTTGGGGTTGTGTAAAGCAACTTCTTCAGTGTAAAAAATTACTCTCATATCAACTTTTATGAAGAGTAGAAATAAACATTTGGGGCTATAATCTTAAACAGGTTTCCCCCACATATATACACTCATGTATAGCATGTACATGCAAAATACACAAGCTTGCAATTGCATGCACACAACCGATCATTACCTTCCTTTCGCTAACAGACACTATTTACAAATGGATCCCCAGAGTTGCTCAGTGATACAGTCCCTGCCAACATTTTAGCAACCGGTCTGCTTGTTTGGTCCTCATCTGTGGCAGGACAGCCTCCATGGCACATTTTTTGCTTTGCAAACAATGTTTACATCTCCTAATCTATCTATTATACTAGCTATACTCTTTCTCCCTGTGTGTGTGTGTGTGTGTGTGTGTGTCTGTGTGTGTGTGTGTATGTGTGTGTGTGTGTTTACCCTGTCCACTACAGTCTTCTGCCAAAGAGTAATTGAATTGTTTTCTGGCATCTCCTCTCACAATGTGAATAAATGAGAGGCGTGTTTACAGTTCATTTCTGCAATTGGCAACTCAAACTGTTTTGCTCTGGTGCTGCAGAACAGAGCAAGAATTCGAAGTCTAGATGCTATGGTAAGGGTTGTGCTTTTTTGCATACCCTTCAGCATGGGTTTTGTCAGCCAGTTGCACTGGTGTTAGACAACAATTTAGTATGAGATATAGGTTTCTGTCAGCATCAAAATGTTCCTGTCACATCACCGTAATGTTGGCAGTTTGATTTCAGCCAGTAGGCTTTGTTGCATGTCATACCACTTTCTCTCCTCCTCTTTCCAGTCTGCTTATTCTCTGTCAACTCTCTGATAAAGGTTAACATACCCCTAAAATCAATCTTAGAATAAAAACAAATCTGTGTGTAAAGTAAACAGTAAACTCTTTTTGTGACATACCTACCAGTATCTTTTTAAAGACCAAATATATGCAAGAACCTTTCTTGTAAAAGTTCCAAACATCTTGGAATAAACTTTATAGCCAAGACTTCATCCCTACAAGACATATTTTCAAAAATCCTGGAAAATCTTACGCAACATTTTCTCATGGGGCTTGTGATCCCAAACACTGATAGTGATACTTTCTGTTTTGCTTGTGGAAGGTGCATTGACTTTTTGCCTCGTTCAGTTTATCAGCCTCCCTCTCCTTCCGTCTGACCATGTTTTAAGGATAGTTGGCAGACAGGGCTCAGTGTAGAAAGAGACAAACCCCCTCCAGACAGGATGGGAGCCCTTATTTACATTGCAGATAAGGATTGTGGGTAGTGGAGGGAGCGAGGCGTGCTGGCATTTTGGCTTGTTTTCGGGAAGCTTCTGGGATGTCAGTGATAAGAACACAATGTGGTGTGGGGGGTGAGCCCAACACTCATCATGTGCAAAACACGAAACTGGATATTATTTTACACTATTAGTTATATAAAACAATATGGAAAAGTTGTATTTGGCTGGCCTATTTATTTTAACTGTTATTTGTTGTTATTTATTAACTGTCATAATTTACCCACTTTTAACTGCACTCAAACAATTTATGTTATTTCCTTAACCATTTTGACCATTTATCCACCTTGTCTTTTGAAAGAGGTCTTCCATTCTACTGAGCCCTGGGTTACATTTCTCAGAAATGCGTCTTTGATGTCTGGGTGTGTTCCTGCTGCTCTTAAACCTGCTGTTGTTCAACCCCACATCAAAAAAACACAATCTTTATCCTACAGGGTTTTTCTTATTGACAAGCTTCCTTTTCTTTCCAAAGTCTTGGAGACGGTGGTATTTGCGTAGCTGCAGTCCCAATATTAAGCGTAACAATATCTCTAGAATTTTTGATGATCTTCTTTTAACAATTGATTTGGGTAACTCTGCTGTCCTGGTTCTCCTCGATCTCCTGGATCTCACAGCTGCCTTTGACACGGTGGCTCACAACATCCTCCTGTCACACCTGAATACCTGTGTGGGCATTAGGGTAGTGCTCATAATTAGAGTCTTCCAGACAGGAGCTTCTTTGTCCAGCTACTGTAGGTCAGTTCTCCTCAGCCACTTCACATCTGAGCTATGGGGTGCCTCAGGGTTGCATTTTGGGTCCTCTTCTTTTTTCATTACATATATGTTGCAGCGAGGGTCTATATTTCAGAGGCATAATGCACATTTCATTGCTTTGCAAATGATGTTCAAATATATCTGCCAATAAAGCCAAATCAATGAGTCTCTGTCCAGGTTCCGTTAAACTGTCTCAGTGATATTTGGTCTTGAAAGGAATTTTCTGTCTATGAACAAAAATAAAACTGAGATAATTTTATTTGGTGCTGTTGTATCTACCTAAAAGGGATGGATATGGCTCACTTGCTCACCGTTGGCTCACTTAAGCTTTGCTGAGAACCTTGGTGTCATCTTGGACAGTGACCTTAAGCTTGATAAACATAATAGATCTACAGTAAAAACAAGCTTTTTTCAGTTACAGTTACTGGCAAAAGTTATGACTTATCTTCCAAAAAATATTTTGAAAAGGTTATTCATTGCTTTGTTATGTCATTCCTGGTCTACTGCAATTCTGTTGGTTGGTCTTAGCTAGTCAGCACTGTGCCCTCTACAGGTTGCCCAGAATGTAGCTGCCTGTCTGCTGACTTGCAAGAAAGCGCGTGACCACATTAGTCCTGTCCTTGTCTCATTGCACTGGCTGTCTGTTAACTTTAGACTTAACTTTTACAGTTTAAATTTTTATTCATTATTTTTAAATGTTTAAATGGTCTGGTACCGTCTTATTTGTCAGAGCTGTTGAAGCCTCCCATGTCTACCATGACACTTAGGTCATCAAACCAGCTGCTCCTGGCATTGCCTCGGTCCAGGCTCTCTACTCTAACTGAGGCCTTCTCAGTTGCAGCCCCAAAGCTGTGGAACAGTCTACCTCTCCAGGTCAGAGCTGCACAGTCCACTGAGCATTTTAAAACACTGCTAAAAACATTGTTTTTCTTTGGCGTTCAGTCCCAGCTAGACGAGTAATTTTCCATTATATTTTGTTCACGACTTTTTGCTCATCTCTGTTCACTTACTAACTTTATGTACATTGTATTTTTCTAATGTTAATATTGCTAATGATATACAGTATACATATATATGTATATATATATATGTGTGTGTATATATATATATATATATATATATATATATAAACCTCATGAAAAGCTTACTGTATGTTTTTTAAAGCAGACAGACATGTCAGCATCACAGCAATGCACACATGAAACAGCCCTTTAATCTATGCAGAGAGGAGAGCAGGAATGCATATTTATTGGTGCGGCGTGTCTATGCCAGTCGAGCAGGACAAGCTGAAGTGTTAAGTGTGTCGAGTGAGAATTACAGCCCCATGTGATCATTATAATTATAAAGTTCAAGGTAGCTTGCACTCTATTCATCATCACTGATTTGGGTGATGAATGTGTGTGTCATGTGGGTGGATACAGCAGGACTCCCACCGAGGTGGGTTTAAGTTATTTTCTGACTTAAATATTCTTTCTTACTGCTTCTCTTGTGTTTGTGCATGCACTGTGAGTGTGTGCGTTTACAGTGGAGTGTGTGTGTGAGGGGCCATGAGTGAACAAACAATCCTTGAACCAAGATGTGGATCACGAGTGTGAGTTAACACCCCCTCACGCTCTTTTGAGATGAGCACTGGAGCATGCAGGTGTTTGAGGTTCTCAAATGAGCCATGTGTCAATCCTCGATCTCCAAATATCCAGTTATCTGCTCCCCACATATCCACACCAGTGACTTCTGTGTTTTTCCAGTTTACTATCTCTGCCCCTTCCCATCACCAATCATTCTCACTCTTCCTGCTTTGTTTTCCTTTGTTGGCATATCTATCACTAAAACGCATGCAAAGCCAAGATACCTTGATGGAACTGGGATGAAAACAAGGCCTTCCAGCGTTCCCAAACATCCTGCTCAAGTCCAATGCGTTCCTCCAATCAGTGATTAATCTGCATGTTGACAGACACGATGAGTGAGAAAAATGAAGACACCTGTGAATGGAAGAGCTGTAGAAATCCATGGCATGACTATCCTTCAAGCGAGCTGGTTATCACAGCTGAAAATATGGTTAATTTCCACAACAAGTTCTTGTGTGTGTGTGTGTGTGGATAGATTGGCTAAATAGAGAGTGAGTTAGATGTTTGTGCTCACTTTCATCCTTTAAAAAAATTACTGTTTCCCATTTTTATAATGGGTGCCGCTGCGTACAGGGTAAAGAACCCAGTTGGCCAGGAGTATTTCATTAACATCAAAGAAGCGAGTCAGGTGCACTGCAGGTTCAACTTGTGTTGTACAACAAATCAGCAATTAGCTCATTCTTGTGCTTTGGCATCATCATCATTATCTCTGGTTTAATTTAGCTTACGTAAGAGCGTCCCCTCCCTGCAGCATGCCTGCTTTCTTTGGATGCTTTAGCAATGATTATGTGGGTGAAGCTGACCTTGTGAATGTTTATACACTGTGGTATTTACATGTTTACGAAAGAGTGTTTACGAGATGGCTGTGATCACGCTCTGGATTAAAGATAGAAGGGGGTAGTCTTTTTATGATGGCTTTCCTAAAGGCAGTGAGCCACATGATAGGTAAATTTTAGGGCAACTTCTAATTGCTAAATATCTTAATGGAGCTGGTTCAGCATTTTACTGACTTTCTTGCAGCACAACTATCAGCAGGGGGCTTGCAAGTTTTGCTGATCAACACCAGTTGCTTGTTTGTTACGTCCGATGGCTGCACAGCTGTCAGACTCTCTAAATCTGAATCTGCTGGAGAATGTCAACACTTCCAAGCCTCTTGAACGGAACTTTGTTTTGTTCCTACAAGATCTTGTTCAAGCATTTTTACTCTTCCACACACCTCCCCCATAGCAATCATGACTAGCCATTGCTGGAAAACTGCAGGTGTAACCAATAAAATAATGTCTACTTTTCATTTTGCTGTGCCAGTAAACCATGATAGTGAGACATAGTGTGCCCAGTATGACAGCCCTGGAAATCAAATACCTGGATGGAATGTAACCATGTATCATGTGTCTGACGTACTACGGTAAGCATATTGCACCATTTCCGGTCTCCACTGCTACTCTGTTACTGCTCACAGCACTCTGAGCTATTCTGCTACAAATCTAGTTATGTTGCAGTCTTAACTACAGTGGTTAATGTCCTGCTGTACATTTGTACTTGTACTAATCCTACAGAAGCACTCTAAAACTCTCTCCAGACTTTCCCTCTCACTCAATGGTGCTTCTAGTGGCTTTTCTAGTAACAACTAGCTTCCATAGCTTAGCCTAGCAGTTATCCTAGCATATAGCCATGGCTTCTCCTCTTCCTTCTCCTGCTCTCTCCTGCTCTATGTTTACTCTTTGAGTGCCATTGACCTAACACGACATCATTCAAATGCCAGTCACGCAGGCCTCATCCATTTGGTGTAGTGGGGAATAGGACATGCTGCCCAGGCTTCATCTGGTTGGTGTGGTAGAGAGGAGGACACGCTGCCCATGCTCCATCCGTTGGCATGGTGGAGAGGAATTACGTGCTGCCAGGTTTCTTCTGATTGGTGTGGTGATTATTTAGAGTGTTAATGCGTACAGATTGTAAAGCCCTCTGAGGCAAATTCATAATTTGTGATATTGGGTTATACAAATAAAATTGACTTAACTTGACTTAATCATAACTACCAACTTGTGATCAGTTACACCTATGTCCACTGTAAAACATTTGTATACAGCATTATATTTGTTGGACTAAACATCACAGTGGCACATATAATTTTAAAGGCACCCAGCCCTCACTGTAACTAATCTTGTTAACTTTTAACTAGCTTCACTTCACTGGGCCTACATCACATGAGTAAGATTGTACTTGGGAGAGATGTGACAAATTATTTGAAGTTTGAATACTTTGTTCTGTCTTGTTTTGTGTTCATGTCTTGTGTACTTACCCAACTTGTTTATTTCCACACATGGCCCGTTGCCTTGTGTATAAATAGTCCATGTCTCCTCTTGTCCTGTGCCAGTTCGTCTTGTGCCATAAGTCCACCAGCTCTTTCCATGTTCCCAGCAATCTTTTGTGCAAATTGTCTGTGTTTCTAGTGAAGCAGTTTTACCTACTGCCTTCATGCCTTTGAGTCCAATACCAATTTTTGAAGTCTTTAACTTGTCTTGGTCTTGTGCATTGATAGACTAAGAATGGTCTCATCCTCAGCCCATGACAACACCAAACACACGTCTGTATGTGCATATGGTGACTCTTGTCAGTTTTTGGGCTGACTGTCGGTCTTAACTTACAGCCCTGCATCCAAATCCCCAATTGTTCAAAAACTAGATATTTTATCTCATGTATTTAAGTTATTATAGAATATATCCTGAACAATATAGTTGATCCTGTATCTTAAAAATGTATTATTATATCACTCTCCTTAAACAGAAGCTACAGTGTTGTGAAAGAGACATTACGCTGTTTTTGCTGATATATTGTTATATACTACACCACAATACCACAGTATTACTGTTCTGTGACTGTTCTGTGACTGATATAGTCCAAAGAAATAAAATTTCCTTTGGCAGACTGCAATCTTCCCCCTTTAAGTTTCTGTTTCATTGTATCTGACAACAACTGATTTAGACAGCTATCATAATGCTAATTAAAATAAACTGAACAGCTGAAAAATAAGCAGGCAGGTGGGCCATATGCAAATTTGCCATTTACTTAATTTCCCAATTATATCTCACCATGACTGTGAATTTTAAACAGTGCTGTGAGCATGTTTCAAATATTGCATTCCTAACAATGGCAGAAAATTGGCAACCAATATACTTTTCTGACATTACAAATTATGGATTTCAACTTCTCTCAAAGGATCTCTAAATCCTTAATCCTCTGAAAAGTGGTTTAAATATGCCCTTTAATCGATTTGATGAAAGATTAATTACCTTGCATGTGTTCGCGCTGTTGAGTTTTGTCACTACAATTATCATATGTTCAAATGAAGTCAGATCATTATTGAAGGCAGATGTTAATTTAGCTGACACTGCTAATTACCAGTCTCCTCCTGTACGTGTGTGTTGCTAAATCAATCAATCATGTGTATGTGTATATACTCAAAAAACACAAACCCAAAAGAAAGCCAGAACTGATCCTGTCTCTGCCAGAGGAAATGATAGAGGGAGCGGTGATAAATTATTTCTCTCCTTGTGATCTTCAGGGCAGCATTCTTCCCTTTCCACAAGCATATGTGACCCCTGTCTTCCTTTTTTAAATATATTGCCTTCTTCTAGATGCACACTTTTCCACTCTTCTTCTTTTCCTCTTCCAAATGTGGCAGCTTTTCACCCTTGTTCTCCTATGGTTGGGTCTACATATTGTGTTGTGTGGCAATCTTTCAGATGTCTATCTGAAAGCCTCCACAAGCGGCAGATGGGTATAACGGGGTCCATGAGCAATTAGAGCTCCATAGTCAAGATCGTGTGACACCCAAGGAACGACAAAGGGAGACTGATCTCATCCCTTTTCCATATAAGTCGCCTCCCTTGTTTAGGCTGTGTCTGGGAAAAAAACAGATGCTGAATCAATTTAATGTGGAGTTTGTGAAGAATTAGGGATGGGAATTCTCTGTGGTGGTGGCTACACCCTCAAGCCAGACCCACACTAGTCTCACATTGCCAGACCTGTCTCCACTCTGCAGTTACTCTGAGCCAGGAGAAAGGGTTGGCATAAACCATTGGTATTGTAAGTGGTTACAAAGTGGGGTTTCTTATAGATAATTTGCATAACCATTCTGTGACTTTTAGACTAAAATTATAAACATTTTCTCATGGAGATGAGAACCATTTTCCACTAAGTCAAAATAAACCAGTGCTACAACAAACATAGTTTAACCTTATGCCAGATGTCACGTCACCACCTTAATTACAACGCTACAATTTTATTTGATACCAGTTGTTTAGGAAGTGGAATATAATTTATGTTGTCTCCTATGGCCACTCCAATTATAATAGGTTTCCATAAAACAGAGAATAGCAGCAAAACCTACAAGGAACTACAATGTAATTTAGGAACGTATGGCCTTGTATGCCTTCAGGTGGCAGTATTAATACAAAAAAAACACAGAATAGCCAGATACCGTCTCTGTATGTCCTGACCATAAATCCCAGAAGTCCCAAAATTACTCACAGGCTGCGGGAAACCGCAATCGGCGACCCAATGTAAAAAAAACACTTTGATGGCTTATTACATTGATGGCACTCAAGCGTTGGATTTTGAATGATGTCAACAGCCGTCAATGGCACTCAAAGAGTTAATTATTATTTTCGGGTATTTTTAAGAAAACTTTGAAGAATGTCTTATCTGTTGAGTTCTGTTTTTTTCTCTCATACAACACCATTGATAATGCCATCCCAATCACTGTTTGTACAGTTAGTATTATTAGCTGAGAGCCCTGTGGAGGCTACAGATATGTTCTGAATTTAGAATGAAACACCTATAATCAATAAGGGAGCATCATTACATAAAAGTCATAGATAACTGGCACATGCATAACGGCTCCGTCTGCATGGTGACTCTTCATTTTCCAACTTCGACTCCTCCACCTCCATCCCTCTGTGTCCTTGACGTCTTGGCTTATCCTCTCCTCCCTGATTTGGCTACTACCCATGTGCCCACATGAGGTCATTCAAGCTTTGATATGAGTCTGTTGGCATTACCTCTTGTGTGTAGGAGACATCTATACTGGCTTTGATTGCAGTATTGATGGAAAGAGTGGTTTGAATGTTATAACTCCGTCACAGCTGCTCCTCCGCTTCCTCTGCGGCTTCCTTCTTAATTGTGACACCTGTGTTAGGCGCCTCTGACAAGTAAATCGTGACAAGGACCTTGCAGAGCTTTCACTGAACTACTCAATCTACTGTACGCTGCCTGTCCCACATACCCTGGGTCTATGTCTTTCGGCACCAGCATATGATGGCCAGACCCAACGATCATAACGGTGATGAAATGGTCTGTCCCCGCATACAAGCAGCCTGACTGGAAAAATTAATTAAGCTAGCAAGGATGGGGGTGCAGGAAGGGGGAGGTTAGGCCTTGGCATGCATGCCTTTCGTCTTTACAGGCAGGCAGAAAAGCTTTGTTTACATAGGGGGAACAGAAAAAACATACATGAGCATTGACAAGTGGAACTTTCATGTGGTGTAATGTTCTGTTAATGAGTAAAACAAGCAGCTCCGTGTGCAAAAAAAGACGAATGTCATTCAGAGAGGCACCTTCAGCAGCTGTGAATTTAAACATAAATCTGCACACATGCTGTACTTGTAGCCTACATAAACACAGAGACACACAAACCACATGTCAGCAGAAGAAACAAGTGACAGAGCTCCACACAGTGCCATTGACAAATAAGTGACTCACACACACCGCTCATGTGTTGACACATATTGTAGTTGTAAGTTCAGCACTTTGGAGAGGCAAAAAAGGTCATCTGCACACCTGCACACATCATGGTGCTGTTGTTTTGTTCTCCCCAACTCCCTTGGTCTCTTCCAGGCTGGGTGTTTGCAAGGTAAGAGGAGTGGCTAGTATGTTGCTCAGCTGACAAGACACACCTCACTTCCATCAGCCTATCAACCATCAAAAATAGCCCAGTTTCTTCATCACTCCAGATGATTCTGTAGTGCACTCATGTAAATTTATCTTTATCCAGCTCCTGTAATTACTTACCTTGCCTCTCTCTCACATTCCTGCCATTTCCTTATCAAAAATCATATCCTGTCCACCTGCCTGCCTGCCTACCTCCATCGCTCAGCTTAATCCCAAGTGTTTTCAACTCTTTAAAACTGCTTGTTGCTCTCATTTCTGCTTTGGAACAAAACACAGCATCACACTTTGACTTAAGGTCATTGGACACACGAGACGCCTCTTTGTGGAGATGAACACAGTGAACAAGCGTGTATTCTCTGCTGAAGATGGGATGCAAGAAGCTCTCTGCGTGCAAAGCTTCCATTCATCATAGTCAGTAGCCTTCTGTTGTCTGGCCAGCCCCTGAAAAGCTTGGGGATGAACCACTGACTCCTGTAAAAGGGGTTTTCCACTTAGCCATGGCTCAATAAAAAGGGCCAATGCACTTAGTGTGCTGTTAATTACCCCACTTCAAGTGAAGCAAAACACTGTTAACTTAACATAATGGATTCTGTCACCACTTGTTCTGGGTAAATGATGGGGTTGTTGTCAACGCAAGAGGTGGGTATCTAAGGGTTACTTGGTGATATAGGTCAGGAAAGCAGTACGAGAAAATTATTTTGAACTCCCCTGTCTCCAAGCATCTTCTTTGTATTTTAAGATGATAGTTTTGATTCTGATATCTTTATGTTTGTTAATCATTTTTTTAATCTATGGGGAAAATGTGGGGAAAAACTAAGGCATCTTATATAACATAAGTGAATAAAATAAGTGGACAAAATTAGTGAACACAGTGGACCAAGATAGCACAATAAATGATATAAATGAAAAGAAGTGAAGTTTCCAATTAATAGATAAGCAGTATATATAAAAATATTGCACATTACATGTGCTCATCATTTTATTTCGGCATGTTAGTTTGCTAACCATTGCTAATTAACAGTGCAGGTGATCTTGCACCAAAGCATTTGAAAAGTTCAAATGTTGACCCGATTATAGCCCTACCAAACAATTCATTCTGTGGGAAAACACAGATGCCTGTGTAAATTTTCATGACAGCCACTTGTCACTGTGATGCAGAACTAGAGGAGAAAAGATCATCACCTGTTAGGATTCATTCACTTGAAGCATGAATGTTTGAACCAAGTTTTGTCTCCATTAATTAGATCTAGTAGTTGAGATATTTCACCACTCGGCTCTTTAAAAAGAAGTGAAGTGGGAAAAGTTCTGATCTCTGTCTTTTCAAGCTTACAAACAACTAGTGGTCAGAGCAGTGGATGTATATCTGAGGCTGAAAATATCTGGCCTAGTTCTGAACTGGCCCTCCCAAAATTGGTACACCTCTCCCAAGGGCAGCTAGTCTTCATGTTTATTGGTCCTTTTTAGAGACAGATGTGTTTGTGCGTGTGTGTATGAGTGCACCCCTGTGGTTTTTCACATGACTTTGAAACAGATACTCTTGCTATAGTGAGGAAGCAAGCAGATGAATACTTTGCCTCCTCAAAGTATGAATATGTAGCGAATGATGTTACAGCTAGCAAGCCAGTACTGGAGGAAAAAAAAAAAATGAAAAGAGAAAAGAGTCAAATTCAATTACCTTAAGTGGACCAGACTCAAAATGAACGGGTCTGTTTCAAATTGGGGCCATTTTCAACTCACAAAACACCCATTTTACTTCACTAAATGTAATATGAGCTTTGAGGCAGTGCCACTGAGATTAAGACTTTTACAGACTAAAGGGTCTATCAGCAGTTAATGTTTAAAACTCAACACAGCAGTATCACTGTTGATGGCAAATTATCACCAACTGTCAGTGCTCTACTTTCTGGGGGTCAGGATTTCTTGCTATCAATGTCTTGTTGGATTGTCGCTGGAGTAAAGTTTCACTTTGATTTCAAGAACAATGCACTGGGTCATTGTCCTCTGTGACAGAAACTTCTGTAAATCTTCATTTTCAGCCTCAGCCAGATCTTTCAGTTCCTATTACAGTCGTATACGTCCTATAGGAGGCAAAGGAAGCTCAAACAGCAATGCGTCAAGTAGCCCAGTCCAAGGAAATACCCGCTCACTATTCATCTGCTCGCTCCACCAGAGAAGTTCAGTTGACACAAGAATCCTGTCCCACGTGTAAACATGTACTGTATCTCATGTGAGGCCATTTATCTACTGTTTTCGGGAATCACTCATACTTTTGTCAATGAACATCATACCTTTACTGAGAGTGAGCACAGGAGAGAGAGAGAGAAGTAAATTACATAATGAGATCAAGGGCCAGAGTGTTTGTGTGACCCAGTTTGACAAGTAGTAAGCAGACACGATCTGAGAACCATTATGCACTCTGACAGGTCCAAATGAATAGGCCATTTCTTTAATGTGGAACAGGGATGAGGGGGGCTTGAATACTTCAGATGTTTCAAATTCAGCAAAACACTGACCTCCCTCCAGAGATCTGTGAAAATAAATCCCCAGTCACACACTCCGACCACAGGAAAAGAGAAAAATGGGCCCTGTCTACACAGCCCACTCACTCGCTTTCTCACCAGCACGTGAGACAAAGTGGAAAAGTATGTGGTGCTCTGCTCACATTATTTTGCATGTTTTCATACATTTTTTATGTTGTTTGTGTATGTGTATATGTGAAATATCCCGAGTGTCAATACATACTATGTGTGAAACTTCAGAATATGTGTTTGTGTGAAGAAATTATGTGTAAACACATGAGTGTGTACTAAGTGAAGGCCAGTTGTAATACTCCTGTGTATGTGTGTGTGTTTGTGTGTTTGTTTGTGTGTGTGTGTGTGTGTGTGTGTGTGTGTGTGTGTGTGTTGTGCAGAATGTCTGTTTTCTCCATTTTCTACTCCCTCTCTCCTCTTGTTCTCTGTATCGTCTACCACTGTCAGTCTGCCCAGTAGGCCAGCGTCTCTGGACCTCAGCCATGAAGAGGCCTCTTTCTGTGTGCTGAAAAAGCCCTACTTGAACTCAGCCTCATAAGGTTCCAGCCTCTGGCTAAAGGGCTGCATGTTTGAATCCCAAGGCTGATCGGTACAGGTGCAATAAAATAAAGCACCGAAAAGTACCATATGTGTCTAAAAATAAGGGGTGTCTAAAAATAAAATAAAAACACTAAATCTGAGGAAATACTCAAAACACTGAAATTGAAATTATCTGTCCATGCAGCAAGATAATTTCACTTAACTTCTCTTGATTTAAGATGATAGTGTAAAGCTGAACATTTGAAAATAAGAAATTAACACTGAAAACAAGATAAGTTATCTAATGCACCTATCTCAGTCTCAGTTTATTTTATTATCTTGGTAAGACAGTAAAAATCTGAGAGTTATGACTCTAAAAGATACTCATGCCTGTTCACAAGCAAGAATTTACTAAGAAGCACTCATTAATAATCTTCAGAGATCTCAAGTGCCTGAAAATATATGAAATAACAAGTTTCTAGTATTAAGACACGCCCTTGTCATTCTCCAAGAAAGATGTTTAAATAAGAGTTTGACAAACTGAGGTACAAAACGTGAACTTGTTAGACGTCTTGGACAGTTGCTCTTCATGATGATATACAAAACATTTTTATTATACAGTTTAGTATTATGCAGACAAGTGTGTTCATAAAAAATACATTAACTGACTGTACCGTACAACCTCGCAATATTAGATTACATTTTTTTATTGTATGACTGCAAATGCGAAGCACAAATTTTATCTGCAAAGTATACACACCAAAGCTTCTCCCAAGCAATGAGGTTAAAAACGTTCACAGTACAAAGTTGATCCCCATAGCCGTCTTTGCCTTCCAGACGTCTGCTCACAGGTCACGCTTCTGAGCCCGTGTCACTCAGTCTGTGAGCGTGCCTGCAGAGACAAGGAAACCATAAAACCATGAAGCACTTCTTTTCCTTCCCCCCGACACATTTCTCTTTCAGCGGTGCTTTTTTAGCACACTGAGCAGGAGGCAGCAGCAGCAGGAGGAGGCTGATGGAGAGGGCCACCTGAACAAACGTAGTGTGGAACCAGGCAGCCAGGACATCCAGGCGCAGCCAGATTTATGACTCTCCACCCCTCTTTTCCCACACAGAGGCCCTCTCTGGAGCTTCTGGATGTATGTACCATGTCTATTACTTTTTGTCACCTCTGTCTATCTCTGCTTCCTCTCCCTTTCATGTCCCACTGTCCCATTTCTCTTTTTTATGTACATCTATCTTTTCCCTTCCTCTTTTTCCCGATCTTGGTATCTCTTTTTCCCCCTCCTTTTCTCCCAGACATCCTGGCCAGCTGTTCATCCAGACAGGATGTCTACAGCTGTCTGTGCGAAGCTGAGTTGCAGCTCTAGAGGTAGGTCGCATGGCCTACGGCATGGAGCTCTTTCCCAACACCTCTGTCTCCTCTCTTTGCTGCATCCATGACCTGAGCATGGCCTTGACACCACAACAGTTTTTCTCCAAAACCTCCCACCCACACATTCAGAAGAAGGTAACGCCACAGAAACTATATGTATAATATTCTGCATACAAATCTTTGAGGGTTTAGCATTTACAGTAGTAAAATCACATGAAATAAAAAAGTGCTCTCAGCTCTTTTTTATTCTCTGTTCTTCCCCACCCAGCAACACTGAAGCCTTGGCAGAGTCTTCACATTGCCCCAAGAAGAAATCAAACCACTGACTACAGACATTCAGTAAATGGGTAAAACATGTCCCCAGACAAGGGTAAACTCTGCTACAACACCCCATGAGACAAGGGGTAATAAAACCAAATGAAGTGTGCAGCAAATTAGCCTTGCTTTGCTGTAGATATTACAATAATTAATCCAGCTCTTGCACGCTCTTCTGCTCTGTTGGCCAAGTCAATCTCAGATGAGGGACTCAAAGAACTCTCCTTTCACTTTTTCCCAGAAGAGGAAAGTTTCAAACTTTACCTTCATGCATATTCCAAAGTTATTTTTCTTTATTTTGGAAAAAAATGTCTCCTGAAAAGTGTACATAGCTGCGTCACTGTTATTTGTTCACATTCCAGGGTAATTGTCCAGATAGGTCAAAAACAACATTACCCTCTGCTTCAACAAAGGAAGAGTTTGATTATTGGAGGCAGCGGCTTAAAATGTGTAGCAACTTTGTACTAAATTGTGAGAGAACTTAAACGGTTTGATATTTACCACACAGCGTTGACAAAATGTTATGAATCTTGGGAAGCATGGTTATTACTTATGGAGGTGGTGGGAGCTCCACTGTTTCGTGGTTGTTACAGTAAACTCTGTTGCCATCTGCTGCATGGTGAAGACCTGAGACCTCAGAGATGGACGTGTTTACTCTGCAGTTAAGCACCATGTCTGATGCGGCCTCTCTGGACGTGTGAGGGGGGGAAATGCCAGCTAAATGCAGTCACCACGACCTAATGAGGTGGTTTAGCTGCAGCAGCACGCCATCAGCCGTACTCTGTAATTTCAGAGACACCGACTCAACAGTTCCCCTGGCCAGCCTGCGTCACAAGTGCGTTCGTCCATATTCGCCATGTCGCCCACAACCCTGTGAAACACGCTGAACGGCTGCTGTAGGAGACCGGGGTCCAGTGGGCCGTCAATCACTGTGGAGTGTGTGGTTTGAAAATGGGGAGAGCGGGAATGGTTATGGCGGAAAAAAAATTACAGTTTGACCAATTTTCATGGAGCAAGCGTATAAGTTCCAGCAAAATGAGTGTAAAAAATTGTTGCACACACACATTCTGCATCTCTCTGCCACATACAGAAGGCACATTAACAGGAGTTTCTCCTCCTCTCTGTCCTCGTGGCATTGCAGTGCTGTTGTTGGCAGCGCCTGGTGAGGTAGCTCTGCTCTTTGCTAATGGTTAAACAGCATGCCCGTGCCATGCTCGCTAATGACAGGCTAGGCTTACTCCACTGAAGTAGTGCTTTTTAGAGTCAACTGTGCACAAAGAGCATACTGAGCACCTCCCAAAGCTGAGGCAGCTGAGGTGCTGCGAGGACAACTGTCTGCATGCACAGGAATGCACACATATTAACAAATAGTCAAACATGTGTGTGCAACAGAGGAGGGTGTCTGCTTACACAGATTTTCGTGGTGACTGATGGATATGGACTGAAACACACACAAGGCCTCAGATCCTTGTTTACAGCATTTACCTTCCAACAGTCCCTCATAGAGTTCTCTTTCTGGTACCTCTCTTCCAGTGTTGAATCAGTTTTTGTTTTTAAATTATTAGGACAGTAAACTTCCGAGCTGAGTCGATATGTGCACCACATGTTGGGCCTCAATTTTTTTACGTTTCCCATGAGACAGCTAAAATGTAAGAGGACCTCCACCTATTCCCACAAGAGGTAATGTAGGGGAGGTAAAGGTCTGCAAAGTGTAGGAGAATTTCATGCACATCATCCATCATTTCTAGCACATAAAGCATGAATGTTTGCACATGTGTATGCTAAAAAATATACTTTCTTTGCATTCATGTATCTGTGTGTGTGTGTGTGGGGGGGGGGTGCATTGGCATGTATGCATCGAAAGGTATGCATTCACTCAGATTCTCTCTCTTTTGGATGTCTGATTCTCAGATCCTGACACACTTTCCCAGCATCCACAGGCTGGATCTGTTTCTGCCCCTCGGCGGGCCCATTTCCACACTTCCTCAGCAGAAAAAAGGTGGGAGAAGAATGTGTCTTTTCAACAAGACTGGCGCTGCATGAATATTTCAACCAGGCAACATGACTCCTCAGTGCCACCCGACACAAAGGAGAGGTCTCTCAGGGGTGGGGGGGAGGGCGGCGAGCAGAGGTAAAATCTCAGGTTGGAACTTGGCTTCCAGGCACCACCTGCTTGATAAGGCCCTGGAGCCGATGTCATGACAGAGGTTTGGTTAAACCCTATCAGACCATGTCTGCATGCATCAGTGCCAGGCCTGCCACTGGAACTCACTTTGCTGTGGAAAAGTACAAGCCTCGGCATGTGATTTCATTGTTGATTGTGTGGATGGAGAAGGAAGGGTGAGTCTGTGGACATACCACACATTCCACATTGGCAATAAACCCAAATTGAAGGTGGGGGGATGAAGCCGGTGTTTGTTGAGTGATACCTGGGCAGCTGGGACTGAGAAGGTGGGACAGAGAGGTTTAGGATGGTTGAGAGGTGCTGACACTGCTTTAGGTGAAAAGCGGGGAAAAGATTAGGCAGGAGTGAGGACTTGGCCCCATTCTGTGGTCAGACCAACATCAACTAGGTTGTGCTCCAATTTTGGCCAAGAAATAAAGACAATTATGCCCTGAAAAGTGCAGGATATCACACAGTCTGAAAAGATGTGAATTTGCCCCAGTTCACTCTCCCACAAGCAGCTGAAGTGGTTTAACAAGACTTGAGTGGTTTTGCTCAAAGTTGCACTGACTGAATGTGTATCAAGCATTTCTGTCAAATGGTACTGATTCCTGTACTGCATTACTGCCAACACGCTGTCATATTGTTATTGTACATGTTCATATTGGCGACCCTGGATGTCACGTTGGTATGATATCTCCACATTTGTTTGGGTTTAGAAACCTTTCCAGTGCGCTGGTTGAGGCATTGGCCAAACACAGGCCTCTCTACAGATCAGAAGCAGATAGCAGATACATGGTTTAAAAAATACACATGCTTTTCAAACACAAAGAACAAAATGTTCTCTCCAGCATTCTGCAAAGAAGGAAATGTTCATTATTCCTACGACAATGGTCAACAGCATTGGTTTGTAAATGACCGCTCATCCTTGTCTCATGTTCATTATGTTTGATTTATGAGTTGAGAGCAGTTGAAACAAGAATAACAAATAGGGAGAATAAGTCAGGTGATTAAAATTATATAATTCCCTGGATAGATGAAATATTTGTTACACCACTTTTAAAGAAAAGGCAGGAAACAAATTGTATTCTTATTTTCAGCCCATCAAATCACAATATTTTTCTTCTTTATAAAACTTTTTGTAGTCCTGAAATCATGAAAAACAATTTTAATCTTATTGACTGACATTAGTATCAAATCATCCAAGTTATGCTCAATGTATATAAGGTAAACTGCTGTAATGCCAGTCACCATTACATTACCTCATGTGTTGTAACACACTGCTCTACAAATGCTCTACAAATCTCCGCACAGCTTGAGCTCTGGTATGTCCAGTTTTCTGGAGAGCACCTTTATGTGTTTGATAGAGTTCCAGATCTCTCTGTTAGTGAGCACAGAGCTGGACTGAAGGCACGGCTCATTAAGCCGCAACACTGAAGCAATTAAAGCCAATTAAAAGGCTGTTAGGAAACCCGATGGGCTCCCCGCTGAGACAGGTCCTGTAACATGACACTGGTGAAGAATGCAGGAGACAGACTGTGGACGCAATGTGGTTAATAGGGCTCACACAAAGACAGTGCCACACAGTGCTCAAATGGACTTCCACTTACATGAATAGAACAATCCTTACAGATTTGGATTTGAAAATGCAACCTCATCTGCATCATCAAACTGTCTCATCTGTTACTGAACTTTTCATTTTCTTCCATCAGTGGCTTTTGGATTTGCAAGGCTGAAAACAGCCTCCATTGTTCTTTTGATGTACTCTGCAGTCCCTCACTCTCACGCACACTCTGCTCTGTTGTGGCAAAGACATGGAGTTCTGCTGAAGCCGAAAATAGGTCTCCAGCTCTAATAACGGAGCAATTTCCAGAGCTGTGCAATAATATGCCCAGTGCCCATAGTTGACGGCGGCTGCTCCAACTTGAGTCTTCTGACATCTGGATGCTTTTCAAAAAGTCTCCCTAACATGGCACAATTCAAGAGACAACAGAAGGGGCTTTTGTCTCACAGCTTGAAAAAACTTCCAGGCAATGTGTATGGGGTAGCCATTTTAAGGTATGTCCTCTCAATTCAGGGTTTTTTTTTACCCCTGGACAGCCTAATGTGAGCCAGATTGTTGGTGCTTTGGGGAAAATATAGATCTCGTGATTACCAACAATTGACCAATTCATTTGAGACCTCCTTTGATATGGCATATGTGCAGCTGCATTCAGGATTGTGGTTATTGGTGTGTCTCAGTTTTTGTGTGTTCGGTTGAACACTCCCACAATAATAAATCAAAAGAGGCTGGTAGCCTTTAGATCACGTTGGGCCCCATGTTTTGATGAATGGATTGGCACTCAATATGAGCACTGATTGAGTCACTGAGAGGGTGTTTGGATTAGAATGAACCTATACATTACACAGATGGGGCTCAGCCTAGAGTTTATGTGTGGCAGCCAGAATAGTCGGATAAATGTAGTTTTAGAGGTGCTGCACAGTGTCATCAAACCTGGCCAAATAGTGTGGAACAGGCAGCACGTGCAAGCAGTGGCATAAAAAGCAAAAACCTCCATCCTTATCTTGAAGCTGTTTACAGCTGGCATACAGCTGATTCTTTGCACCACTGTCTTAAAACGCTGGCAACAGTACTTACAGTATACACAGTCCAATATAAAATGCATGAGTGGGGGAGCACTCGAGATAACAGAGAAGACACAGATGGAACTTCTTTTTTCTGCTTTTCATCTTAAATGCCTTTTATCACCCACTGCTGACAGCCTATAAGACACAACCACAGGGTAGTAAATGGATGAGGAGACAGCGTTCTTTACAATATAGCCACTTCACTTTGCAAAAGGCTATATGTTTATATGTTTATGTTTATATATGTTTAGAATTTGTAGTATGAGGGAAGAACTTGTTAGAATTCATCCATCCATCCATTTTCTACCGCTTATCCTTATAGGTTCGCGGGGGGGCTGGAGCCTATCCCAGCTGTCTTAGGGTGAAAGGCAGCGTACACCCTGGACAAGTCTCCAGGTCATCCCAGGGCACATAGAGACAGACAACCACTCACACTCACACCTATGGGCAATTTAAATTAGCAAAAACCCAATCCCATGCATGTTTTTGGATGGTGGGAGGAAGCCAGAGTACCCAGAGAGAACCCACGCAAACACGGGGAGAAGATGCAAACTCCACACAGAAAGGCCCCAGGCCAGGATTCGAACCCAGTACCCTCTTGCTGTGAGGCAACAGTGCTAACCACTGCATCACTGCACGCCTTACCTCAGAATCCCAATTATTAGATTGTAAGGTGCTTGTAAATGATGCTTTTTTCTGCAAAAGTACAGCCCTTACAGCCAACTTAGAAAATTAGAAAACATGTTACATTACATTAACACACAGAGAAATTGTCTTAGTATAATTGAATGTACATACAAATGCATGATAGTTACACACATACACAGAAACATTTAAGGAAAGGGTGCAAAATGGTGATGGTTGCATAATGACTTAAGAATATGACAAATCCTATCTTGCATTTTCTTTTCCTAATAATATAATATTTTGCTCAAAACTATTTGTCTGCTCAGTGAGTGTTTTTTTTTCGTATGAATAATGAATAGTGATAACAACTTTCCACCAGCACCAGAAATGTTTTGCACCACTTTAACTCTTGAAAGATCGAAAATGAACGCCTTCTGCTCCACTGCCTGTTAGCGTGCGATTCCTGATCCTTCTGTAACATGAAGCCCGTGTAGCAAGCCGGACCACATGGGGAGTGCGATGTTGTGAGGTGAGGTATTTTTCGACTGGGAGACGGATATGTAATGCATTCCAGACACTCGGCCGCACACGGCTTTCTCCCCTGCTACCTATAGGCATCAATCCTCTCCCCTTTCACTAGAACAATAAACCCACTGCCACTAAGGAAGAACTCATTTCAGACCCAGAAATACAACTACCTCTTCTGTCGCTTCCTGGGGCCTGTGGAGAGGGATCCTAACATAGTCTGTTGGCTTGAAGTTGGTCTCTAATCACTAAACACTTTTTCTGACCCATAAACATCAAGCCTTGACCCAAAATTTAAGACCTTGTATCCATGTTCACACGTTCAAGACCCTGAACATTTTGCTATTGACCTTCAGCTCACCCACAGAGCTGACCAGGACACTAAATCTCCAACCCATTCCCACAAAAAAAGTCCCCAGTAATTCTTCAATATATGACCTCCTGGATGATCACCCTGTGTAAAGATGTTTCTGCTAATTCTCTGGCACAGAGGTCTATCTGGTTTAACTGAGTTGCATAACAGGGAGGATACTCTGGTTTCGCTGTTCAATGAGGCCCAGATGGAAGATGATGGTGTGTTTTAAAAACACAAAACCCAATGAGACCTGCATGCCCTTCTCCCCTGCTTGCCTTCCTACCCATCATTTCCTCATCTCCTCCACACTGCATTAGGGAACATCAGGTTTGAGCCTAAAACAACACAAACGGCCTCTCCGAAAAGGCTGTCTTTTCACCTTGTCAACACTTGCAGTGGGATGCAAAGACATATATGAATGCAGAGTGCTGATATAACGCTCATAGTTAATGTCCAGGGGTTGTAGAAGAAGCAACATTGTTGGATTTATTATTGTGGCCTTTCCTCCCATGTTTGAGTGAAATTTTCAGTGTTGGTCATTTGCAAAGCAGACTTCTCCCTTTTGGTGTTTTTCTTTCTTTTTATTAAATTACTTCCATTGAATGTTATTAACTGACTCACCAAAGCGAGCCAGAGGCAAGTGGGAGTAATTTTATATATTTTACATTTTAGTAAAAGCAGATCCGTCTGCTTTTTCAAACTGCCGCCAAAGAACAACAGATTGACAGCTCTCACTGTGTAGAGCTAGTCCTAAGCTAGTCCTGCTTGGCCTTCATTTAATAGGAATGCATGGGTGGAAGCATGTCTGCATGTGTGATGTCTTGGTGTGTCTCAGCTTCCCCATGCAGTTCCAATGTTCTTCCTTCTTTCATCTCTCCATTTCTATGTTTTGATTCTTCACTTCCACAGCATCTGATCCTGCAGAGCTTCAGACATGTGAGAGCTGATGAGACATTCTTCCTGTCTAGGTTGGAAAGCTTTGAACTGAGCTGCATGGGACAGCAATGCCAAACAGAGCCCTCCTGGCCTACATTATACCTGCAATATACTTGTCCATTACTTCCATGATGTAACCATCTAACTCTAAAAATAAACATTTCAATTGAAGCAGTTAACTTATAAATATTAGAGCAGGTTGCTCATTGAGTCTTTATTTTTAATACAAAGGACTTGACAAATGTATTTGGTTTAAATGGATCTTTCCCCCTTCTATAAAGGAAAACAGTGATCAATGAACGTTATCATCCATCCATTTTCTACCACTTATACTCATAGTCTCATGGGGGGGCTGGAGCCTGTCCCAGCTGTCTTAGGGTGAAAGGCAGGGTACACCCTGGACAAGTCACCACCTCATCACAGGGTACATAGAGAAACAAACAACCATTCACACCTACGGTCAATTTAAATTATCCAACTAACCTAATCCCCATGCATGTTTTTGGATGGTGATACCCAGAGAGAACCCACACAGACACACAGAGAACATGCAAACTCCACACAGAAAGGCCCCGGGTCCGGGATTCAAACCCGGTACCTTCTCGCTGTGAGGCGACAAGGCTAACCACTACACCACCGTGCCACCCTGGAAGTTACCAATGGAAGCAAAAGTCATATATCTTTATGGTATAGTTTGCATACATACATCTACATAACAAAAATGACCAGAGCTATTTTGTTATGATATCTGTATTATTGTGAATGATGCACAGTGTGGTCAATGTTACAGCATTATTGCTCTCTTGGTCTCAGGTGGAATGCGACAATAGTTCAATGAATCACTATCTCAATTTGGGGGATCAAAAGTGATGAAAATGCTGTGCTGTCCCACAAGCGGGACACCTGGTCAAGCCTGAAGTCATTGTTTTAACTGAAGTCTGATTCAAAGTTCCATGTTTGAAACAGTTTTTGGTTTGTGTCGGGCATTTGGCTTTGTATCATTGTATACCTGAAGTAATCGATTCAATTTAATTTTTCATTGATACCAGTCTGACTGAAAGTAAACACAAGAGGAAGTCCCCTGGAAATCACAGTAGCTGCATAACACAGTGAATCCACTTCTTCGTCACTTTGTTGGCAGACTTACCTGCTGTTAGCTGCTCGTTTTGCACACATGTTGACTTTCTTCATCTTAGTGTGAGATCATGGCTTTCATATGAGTGTGTGCATGCTAGAGAAGTGAACACAATGTGGCACAGTGTCTGAATTGTAAAACTAAACAAATTACACATTGACTGCAATTTTACAATAAAATGGGACTTCTCTTGTGGCTAATTTGTCTGCTGCCATCATGCAAACTTACTGGGGTTTCTGAGTTGAATGTTGATTAAAAGCGATACTTGATATGATAAGATGATAAGAAGTCTTCCAGGTATATTTCCTTCTTCCTTCACATTTATGCCATGCTATGTTAGGCCATGCTCACTGGCCCATACTGATTTGAGATATCCTCTCTTACTTTCTGAGAACTTCAGTCCAAACTTTGTTGTATTGACCTACTTTTTAGGTGGTGTGCAGATGATATATGGAGCAGGCTTTTTGGAGAACAGGGCTAGCCAAGTGGTGGGGGCTGTGGGGGGTTTGCAGCACTGCATACCTCTGTGAATGTACAAGGAGTAGCCTTTCACCTCTCAAGCTCTGTGCTGCCTTTGTCTTTGCAGAGGAGGACATAAATCACCAGAAGTCTAACACAGGAATCAACAGTCCCCAGAACTCTTTAATGAATTCAGAGAGATGAGGGTTGAGGTGAGTAGAGGTGGAAGTTCTGCAGACAGGCTACTCAGCTGTTAAATTAAAAGATTCATTTTGAGTGAGAGACAATTCACTATTCTCTCTTCCACCCACATACGTATGTACAGTAAGTGCGGAGGGAGGCTTCAGGTTGAATTTACATGTTGAACTCACGAGTCTGGTAGGCAGCTAGGAGACGGAGCGAGCATTAGACAAAGATAAATCAAGAGTGTGAAGAAGAAAACAACCCAGTCTCTTTCTTAGGATTATCTCTATTATCAGCACTGCCGAAGAAGGAAAACACAAACAGAAGTCATCAGGAAAAAGAATGTGTGAAAGTCCAATCTTCAAAGAAAAGCCTTCGGCATCATCTACTGTTTTGTCACACAGAGGTGCAGAGTTAAAAGGATATTGCTTATGGTCTTAAGACATCTAACCTTTTGCACCATGAGTGTCAAAATAACTGACATGCAATTCTTTTAATTGTCTACAGAAGACAGGAAACTGATAACTGACCTGCAGAGACTAACTTATGTTAGTTGACACTGTCTTCAGGCTTAAAAAAAATGTTTCTATGACTTTCAAAAGGATATTTTGTATAGTTTGACATCATATCAGGATTTCTAATTTTGCTTACGTAGCACAATACATCCATGAAATATTTTCATTTGTCATTTTTATCGATCAATCAATCAAACTTTGTTTGTATAACACATTCCAGATAGACAAAACAAGCTAAGTCTAAGGTTTATCTAATGTTTCAACCCTCATTTAATGTGAAAACACTGGAAGTAAACTCTCCAGGGTTTTATAGCCTCTACGCCTTCAGTTGGCCATAGCTCCCCAGTGAGCCATTTAACACTAAAACCTCCAATACAACAGCCTTCTGACCAGTTCACTGTCTTATAAAGAAGTAACCATTTCACAAATAACATTTTGTTTTTGACTTTCAATCAGCAAAAAAGCAAAAAGCTGGTTATATCATCTCAAATAATTCATAAGGAATCAGTCTTTCTTTACAGGAAACAGGAAAATGATCCCAGTAACATCCATGCTCGTGGCTATGAGGCTGGAAAAGGACACAGCTGTACTTTGACCACAGTGAATGGTGGTTTTGAAAGACTAAATGCCAAATGCCAGAATATATTTCATCAAATAAAAATCTGTTGTTGATTTTGTAATTGATTCTATCTATTCTATGTTTTTTTCCAATATATTTTGAGACAAACAGAGATGGGGCATATTCAGTTTTAAATGTGTGTTCTGTTGTTTATATGTATTTTTATATCATGTATCCTAGAAATGTGGTTGTGTAATGTGACACGCTGTCAACATTAAAGCACGTTATCGCTCATCTTCAACCACAGCTGTCACTCTCATAGCTGTGGATCAGAAGTTATGATGCTTATCAGCATTTAATTTACACACACACACACACACACACACACACACTGTAATCGACAGCAGCGTGTTCCGACAGGAGTAGATCCTGTACATGGCAGGTATTACATGCTGTCGCTGTGCCATTACATAAGAGCTTTCAGACGGGGGTACAGCATTCTTACAAGCTGATTCACATGTGTAAAAACATTATAAAACATGGAAATGAGTAGTCTGCTGAGGGCAACTTGGACAAGGGAGCGAATCAGGAGCCCTTAAATCAATTTAAGCCCTGAGCAGGACCAGGACAGGTGTGAGCAGCGTCCCAGGTGCAACTCCACGGGCCATATAGTACCAGTAATCAGCAGTCAAGGATGGTAATGACAGGTTGCTGTTGTCAGAGAACTGCACACACACACAGAAGCCAAACAGTTATAACTCAGAGAAACTCTTGCACGCACACTGTCAGATTTAGCCTGTTTTATCACAACACACTTTTTGCTTTCTCAACCTTCTCACACACCCTCCTCCCTCTGTGTGTCTCTCCCTCGTCGCCCACTCAGACATTTTCACACCTCCCCTCGGCTCTCTCACCTACTATCTCACAGGTCAACACATTCGCAATAAACTCAAAAGGCAGCTGTGCAGTTATATAAGCTGCTCTCAACCTGTCTGAAAACCTGCTGACCTTCAGCCATTAGGGTCAGCTCAAAGGTCAATCAACACTGCAAAATGAAGAAAGAATGCAAACCACAAATAGAAATAGAATAGATCTGTGATAATACAAATTACTAAAGAACAGTTAGTAGTCATGTTGAGAGATGTGTGGAGGCAGTCCTTCTGCTCTGAAATTTGAATTTACTGGGCATAAAAATTCTCAAAGAGTACAAATTTACAACAAATTAGTTTTGCTACAGTAGTTAAAGTAAATGTAATTTGCTGCTGGTTTCTTAGTTAAATATTCTTTAAATGTCAGTTTGAGCCAGATCTGTTTGTGAGACTATGAGAGAAGTCTATGATGTTTTCTGTCGAAGAGAAGATTGATATAAGAGATTTGTCAAATGCCATGTGAATCAGAAGCAGCCTAAAGTCAGTGTGAGGCTGACTGACAGATGAAAAGAATATTTGCCACCTGTGTGCTTTTATCTTGAGCTGCTGTTAATCAGGGTGGGACGAGCACCCAGTCTGTCACGGACCACAGGTATGTTTGGACATGCTCCCTGCTTTCCCTCAGAAGGGTGTGGTATAGGCACTGGCACATTGTGTCCTCAGTTCAGAAAAGCCACCCCACTTTGCACCAGCACCAAATACCTCTCCACTAGTGATGCAATTTTTTCCCCTCAAAATTTCCCTCATGGCAATGTCAGAAGTGTAGTCAAGTAAACAGCAAGCAGATCTGGCCTCTGGTCTCGCCAGGATGTCATTATGAGATACCAGCGTCGCTCTATTTTATTTTTAACTCTGTCCTTTCCCAGTCACAGCCAGCATGTCAGGCTTCATATGTGTGTTTGTGTATGTCGGTGTGACCCTCATGTCTAGCTAGCTGTGCATTAGTGGGACAAACTGTCTCTGGTGCATCTCATACATGTCTGTTGATTACAGGCCCTGTCAGAGCTTATTCAACAGTGTCGAAGTAGAAGCTCTCATCTCTGAGACTCTGTGAGTTCATGGAGCTCTCAATGTGGGGGTACGACCACAATGACTGTCCTCTGTGACCCTGCTGACTGTAAACACGCTGGGCTTAATCATCTGGGCCTCCATAATCTGTAGAGCAAACATGACCCCTGACATGGGAGCTGTGTTAATGGAAACAATGAGATGACCATCATGGACATACTGAATGTGAATCAAAATTCCTGTGAAAAGTGGTAAACAATAACAGTGAATTATCACTTAACTCTGCTGATGTGGTCCATTAAGTAGCACAGGGACGAGAAAAGACTTCAAAGACCTGAAGACTTGAGACACAGGAACTCAGTCTGAAAGTGATGCACTCCTCTCCATGATGACAGGTTCTCAGCAGCCCTCAGGGCCACAGCTAACACTCATGTCAGAATGGCATCTTTGTTCTTACATAATCTCCTTAAATGCTACAGAGCTCAATGTTGAAAGAAAGCTTTTGTCTCTGAACAAAGCCAAAATGCCACATCTGTCAGAAACACTCATTTTGTTTTGAATTCTTCTTTTTATCCTTTTACATCAATACCAAGCACAACCTGGACAGGCTTAATTGACCTACAGCGCAGAGAAGAAAAGCTGGTTGCCAAGCAATTGTCTTTGTATAGACTGTGGCTTCCGCTGAAAGGAAGCAATGGCGAGATGAGGAGGAGAGAGGTGAGAGGATGTGGGGAGGACAGTAGTGGCTTGGCACAAGCCTTTGTGGGTGAACGTCAGCCCTCGTTGACTGGCTGAAGAAGAACATCATGCTATATAGTCCTGCATTTGAGGGTTTTTATAGAGTGAGAGTGAAAGAGAGAGAGAGTGATCATTATGGCTCCTGGAATAGCATAATTAGAGAGAAAGGCCTCGTGTCTGTGCCTGGATGTCTGTGTGTGAGAGAATTGTTTTTTCTCTTCCTCTGGGAAATAACACAATACATAACATCCCAGGTACATCAATATAACTCTGCCTTACTGGTACTTTTTATGACTTTTCACGAATGGAACTTTTTAAAGAGATGCATAGCCAACAATCACAGAAAACTTTTACATTTACATTCATTTGTCTCTGGCCAGAAGTTCAGTATTTACTCACCTTTCACAGTCTCTGCTAACTCCAGAGGGATCTTTAATTGCTAAATGCTCCAGTATGTTCACCACCTTGTCATGTTTTTCCTGAAAAGCTTCTGTGGCCAATAACAACACCATGAAGGTGGTGAAAGTGAACCAAAACAGTATAGCTGCAGTCAGAATATGATTTATACAATGACAATCTTGGCTGTCAACTTTTTCTGCAGAGAGTAAAAGGGACCCAGTGACGTGCGGGAATGTGCCTCACTGAGCTCAAGCATCACTATCACACTATCTAATTCAGCAGTTCTCATGATCAGAAAGTATTGAATTTGCTAGATAGCCAGTTACTTATATTAACCTATGCATCTCCATTGGTTTGTGCAATACACTGAACCTTTTATGAGGACGCAATCGCTGTAGTGACTCTGTAAGGCAGCCAAAAGTTCACCAAAAGTTAAGAAATGATATGGTCCATTGTAACATATGGTAAGAATAATAATCATTCGTACTATGACACAGATATACATATGTCAATTGTTTTTGGCCCATAGAAGTGCTAAAGTATTAAATTGAATCCATTTTTTTAAAAGAAATCTTTCACTCATTTCATAAAGAGCTTAACGTATGTCATGTTACAGAAAACCTTTTCTCAACAACTCTCAATCTAGAATTTATATTAAAATTCAATAGGACTTGATTGAAATTAGTCCATTAAGCGAACTGCAGACTGATGAAGTAGCCTAATTCTCTCATCTCTTAAAGAAAATCTGGATGTGTTAGCGATTAAATGCACATCAAGTTTGCGTTCAGGAAATAGGAAGTGCACGCTTAGTGCAGCTGTGAAAGGCAAATTGATTTTCTCCACGGAACAAAAGCATATTCAGCCTACTTCCAAATTTAGTACTTCACCATTACCACTAATAAAGAACAGATTAAATGCTTACAAGAGCACATATGTGCTTTAACTCACATTGTGAGCTAATTGCATACATGCATGTGTGTGTTCACACTCTCAGACACGCCACTGTCTGTCAGCTTGAGTTGATTAGCTGTTGCGGTATGTGAAGCCACTCTGCTGATGAAAGACAAGGAGCTTGATCTGTCACTGCCGCACGGGCATTACATGCCCAACAGTTTACACAATAATGGAGTACTAAAGTTGGTCTTCATTAGAGGGATTAGGGGCCTAATCTAAAACACTTCTCAATCTCTCATCCCAAACGCTAAACAGCCTCTCTAGGGGGCCCTTCCCTTCTACATCAACCATAACATCTCAGACTTCAAACGCTCCATCTGTAACCCCAACCTCTGGGTGCGTTCCCCTCTCTCATCGACCCCTATCTCAGAGCGAGGGGTTGTGGAGGGGGATGGACCCCATGTGATGGTGCAGCTGTGGAATGATTTATTGCTGGGTTAACTGTTGGGTGAATAGGAATTGTACCCACAGGCTGCTAGCTCTGGTTTGATTATGGGTTCACCTGCTATCAGACTGTAGCATACAGTTTGTTAGCTTAGTCTTTCTGGATGACTGAGGGCCTTGGAGACAAAGGTCAGATTCCAGGTAATAGAAGGTGTGCAGCTCTATTGCAGTAATTAAAGGTCATTTGCTTTTGACTTCCTGTTCCAGCCAGCTGTGTAGTGTCTGTCCACCATAATGTTGCAAGGATCAACAGGCCTTGAACAGCTTTCTGTTGACTGTCACTCTTAACCCTGTTATTCTGTCTCTCATGTGGTTCAAAGATCATAACATCATTCACCCCTGTTGCTATTAAGCCATGCAAACAGTCTCAAGGGTTTGTCTTTAGTACTGCAGACCAAAAAGAATGGGCTGAACTTTTCTTGTGCAGTTCAAAACAACAACAAGTCCAATAGACCTACTAAGTGACTTGACTCTTTGTCTACCTGTCCAGTTGCAAATTGCTTTCTAGCTGGTTCTTATTTATAATTGTGTGCTGCGCTACAAAAATACACAATAAAATCAAATTAAATGAAACTCACTAAAACACAACGAAGCCAAAACAATAAAAGTATCAATAAATAACAAGAAAACTGGTTAAAAATGTGCCCAAAAGCATAGTGGTGTGCTCAGTGGGAATATCTTGGGATGCACTCAACAAACAAACTCTTGACAGCAAAGCAAAAGAACTAACTGCAGGCAAAACATATTTTAACACAAAATAAATATGTTCTTCATTTGTTGAGTTAATATGATTATCTCTGTTTTTTGGAATGTTTCTGTTTATTTTTTGATTAGTGAGTCCTGGTGTATTTCCTAAGTGATAATAATTAACTCCCAATTATCCAGTCGACACACATCCCTGAGTGAATGCAGAAAAAGGTCATACTCTGGTATTACATAGTGATTTGAATCCTGATGTTGATTTACTAAGATAGAAACTGCACAATTTGTCTGAAGAGACAGAGTTCATTACAGTGATCTCTGAGATAAAAAAAAAAAAAAACATGTAAATCTAAAGATAGCTTTGGAAGCAAATACGGATAGACTGAACAGAATAAAAGTTCTTGTGATCAGTGTTGGGACATAACATTAATATCAGCAATCTGTTTCCAGATATCAACCACAATCAGCAATCAACCAGCAGTGCAATTCATGACCTTTACAAAAACTCATTTCACAACAGAACCTATAACACGGTTTCTATTTTTTGAGTCTTTTAGTACTTTCAAACTAAATGAAGATATTTTGGGGGAAAACAAATTATTATCACTCCCTCAGGCTCTTTTGCCTGAAATGGACTGCAGAAGAAATTAATGTCAACTTTAATTTCTGTTTTTGACACATGAAAAGCAAAACCAGTCTATAGAGTGTGAGGTGGAGAAGGAGGTGATCATGCACATGATGGAAAATCAGCCGCCACATCCCTAACGGTGTTGATTGGATTGGTTTTGGCGTGGCTCTCCTAACACCACCATGGAATCCATCCCTTTTTTATTATTTCCCATAATGTGGAAACTGGCAGAAGCATACAGAAAAAGGTATCCCTGTGAAACCATACTAGCCGTGAAGTAATCACCCAAATACGTCCTTGTTAGCCCTGAGTCCAGTTGATACTCACTGGGCTTCTACCCAAGCTAAAAATATGGCTCCTTTTCTTTCATCTCTCCTCCCTTTCATTCTGCATGTGAGAGCTTTACTGGGTGCTGCTGGTCCATGGCCTAACTGAGGCCTAAAGCCCCCTCCTGTAAAGTAGTGGGATGCCAAACATCCTCTGATTTACAGCATGGAGCACACGCTATGCCTTAGCTCCTATGGGCTATAAAAGGCAAATGAGAGCGAGATGTCCAGATCCCGCTTGCTATATTAACCTACATTCTTTCCAGTGAGGTAGAGTTGCTGCATGAACTGACTACAACCACATGGTGGAAAGAGGCAAAGCTTCCAGGCCCTGACAGAGAGCTCACGTGAAGGGCAGATGGAGGCTTGGGATAGCGGTCTGATAAAATCAGCTGCTGACCTACTCTTGCATGCTACCTATAGAGCAGTCAATAAAATTCCTTTTCTGCTACACAACACTGGCACAGCCTTGTCTGGCTTCAAATCATATTAAATATTTCCTCAGGTGTTTAAGACAGGGACACCTGGGAATCTGAGTGACAAGAAGTCAAAAAGAGAACAGCCATAGACTATAGGTCTCAAGGACCAGGTAGTGTTGTGTCGTTCATGAATGATTTGTTCATAAGAACGAACCTTTTGAGTGAACGACTTGAATTGAATCACTTCATTAACTGATTACTTCCTTTCTCAGTTCAGTTGAGCTCAGCAGAGAGTGTACCATGTTCTGTGTGACTTACGAATCTTCAACAAACGACACAGCCAGCTTATGGTTGGGGAGGGGCTGTTGGTGACATCTGAGCGAAAGTAACTCGTGATTTGTTCACTGAGAATGAACGCTGCTTTAAGGCTGGCCAGAATGGTACCAGTTCCCGCACCAGTTACACTGGGAACCAAAGTGCTTACCGGTGAGCGATCCGTGTTCATACCATTTAAGTGAACCCATGATGCGTCATCAACAGAGGGTGTTGATTTACCACCAAATAAAAACAAGGCCATATGAAAGTGGATGTCACAGCAAAGAAAATAACAATCATGGATCACATCATCGACTACCAGCTAGCATTTGCACTCATACAAATCATTAGTTATCTGTGGCAAGCTATGCTACAACATTTGCTGCCGCCATATTCCACACATGTTTTCGTTGTTTGTTTATTTTACCGCGTGTGACCAGGATGAACATGCTGACGTCTACTTTGTCATCACGGTTCGCTTAGAAAAACCAAGTTTTTCTTGGTTCCCTTCAGGAACCAACTTTTTAGTTCCTGAATGTGCTCCAGCACAGTTCTCAGTCGGCCTGTAAACGCCATCAGTGAACAACTTTGTGAATCAGGCAACTATATGAAGTGAATTGTTTGACAGAGCGGGGCTCCTGCTGGATTTGGTGAATGAATCCTTTGAACTAATCATTTTAATGAACGGATTTTAAGGATTCAGTTCAGTAAAAAGAACTGCTGTTTGATATCACTAGGACCAGGGGCCTCATGTATTGAAACTTGCGTGGATTGCATACTGACAGCTGGCATACGCTGTAATCCAGAAAGTGGTGTACGCCATCAAAAATTCAGATGTATGAAACAGTGAAAAGAGGACAAAGATCAGAGCATAGCCATGGTCACCTGAGTTAAAAGCACAGGATTAGATGCTGCACTTGATGGATCGCACTGATGTGAAACAGGAGAGATGCTGATGAAGCTATATGTGACTTCACGCATGTGTATGGATGATAATCGGGGATGCACACATGCAAACCATGGGTCAGGGGGAAGACTGATGACCAGTCAACATTTACTCCAGCTGCAATGCATCATGCCTGCCTGCAGCCTGTTTCCAACCATGCTTTTATTTAGAATGTATGAATCGGCCACCGAGAAATGATGCTGTTCAGATGCACACTGAGATGGTGCTTTTATTGCAACATGAATGCATGGACATCAGGGAATCTGGCTATCGCCGCAAATTACGCTTTAATGTTGACCCATTCAACTGCATTGTATTAGAATTTTATACACCTGTCTGACATCCGGATGATCCAGTCTCACACATGGCTTGGCTCCCATGGCCAGGAGTGGTCAAGTGGAACAGTGTGGTTAGCACCAGGCAGCGCTCAGTTCCTCACTGTGGTGCTTCAAGGCTGGTCACAGCTCCACGCACAGCTGTTTACCAACTAGTGACAGTTTGAGTGTCGCCAATGGACTAAAAGCATCACAACCTGGCGTACGCCAGCTATGAAGTTGGCGTGGAGAGGCACCTGTTTCACGCTCATTTCACTGTTGATACATCTGAACGTAAGCGTGGATGCTGGTGTATGTTACGTTTACTTGCACATGCTGCTTTGATGCATGAGGCCCCAGGAGTCTGAGTAATGAAGCTAATCCACAAGTGCCTCAAACTCACATTCTTTCTACTAGCCAGCAGGGTGTGATTCCTTTTGTTCCATATTTGATCATGAATAACTCAAAAATTACCCGACTTCTTGCCTAAATTGTCTTGTTTAACATTTGGTTGTACTTAGCCATTTTAAAAAATGGTTGCTTCTTATATACAGTTCCTGATGTGGATTTACAATTAACAACTGATCCCTACAATACTTTTTGAGACTGATGATACTGATGTTGATAATTTCACTCCAAGGATCACTAAAGACAGTAGGATAGAACCTCTAGGGACCATGAATGTCAAAAATGTCATGGTGATCCATCTAAAAAGGTGTATGAACCATTGTGATGGACTGACTGGCAGACCTTTGCATGGCAAATAGATTTAGAGAGGGAAACAATATAAATCTAAAATAAATGGAAAATGAAGGGGATGTTTCTATCAGGTCCTTGTAATCCTTAGAAGCAAAGCACTTCAGGCCCCTGTTGAAGATGCCGCCAAGACCCTCAGCTGCCTTAACCCCACCCGTTACTCTCAGGATTAGCTTTGCTATGATTTAGCGCTGTTTCTCACTGGCCTCTGGAATGCGACGGATGACGGATCTATTTTCCTACATTGTTTCACCTGCTCTAAATGGAACCACATGCTGCACAGAACTGCCTCTCCTTTGTCTGTAATTAGAAGCACATGCACAGTGAAGCCGGGAGTAAAGTGGAGCCGCCACAACTGACAGCCCCAGGCCCTCCACCTCAACTTCTCCCAGGTCCAGGGTGCCACATTTTGGTCCAGGCCAAATGGCAGGCCAATGATCAGATCCTGAGAGAATTTATTGAACTAAGTGACCTGGAATTACATGTCAAATTCAGTTCAATAGGACGACTGTATCAGGTGTCCTGTGAGTCTTTCAAGCCCTCGCACTGAAATCTGAGTGACGGTATAGAGTCTGCTGAGGAAGGAGGCCTTGACATTGAGTCTGACATGCTTTGAGAACACAACTGTACTGTTCATTCGTCACGGTTTGTAATGTCTGGAAGGGACAGGCCATGGATTCAGGGGAGAAATATCCACCAACTCTTACATCACTGCAAGATTGCATAAGGGAAGAATGTATGATTTTTATTAACCTCATCAGTCACATCAATTTAACATATCTGTCAATGATGTATATGGGATCATTCAGTGATAGCTAGAGGGAGAGAAACAGAACTCTCCTTATTCAACGAAACCCAATGCTTTTTGGCAGGATTCTTTTGAAATTATATATATATATACGCGTATATATATATATATACATAATATGTATATATATATATATATATATATATATATATATATATACGTATATATATATATATATATATATATATATATATATATATATATATATATATATACGTGTATGTATATATATATATATATATATATATATATATATATATACACGTATATATATATTATGGTAACTGCTCATTATTTTATGTCAATTTTATTTCCCAACATAAAATAGTCTAAATGGTTTCTCTGATCTAAAAATGGTCACATTTATAGCCCCCTTGCACTCAAAGATGTGTCTTTGATTATTGTCATTGAATATTTTCACCAGCACTGCACAGAGTGATCAATACATGTATGCACGATAACGTATGATGTATAGTTTGACGCTACAAGTAACATTCAGCTGCTGAAAGTAGGAAGTTTCCCTGTGCTCACCTAAAATCTGAAGCAAATTTGGTACAACATTTAACTCATACAAGTGGGTTATGGAAATTACAAATCGCTAGAGACTTTTAATTCAAGGAAGAAAGATCTTGTGTCTAAAAGTTAAACTTCCGAAATGAAAAATTTGTGCATATTTATTTTTTCGATGAGGGAGAGTGAATAGAGGTTAATTTTAAGGATTTTCAACAAGTTAATTGAAGTTTAAAAACTTATCAGACACAAAATCTTATTATTATAAGTACAGTATTATATACAAAATATGTTTGTAGAGGATTTCAAATATATTGATGGTAACTACTTGAAACAAGTGACAGCCTTACACACCAATGCTGAAAACTCTCTCCATGTTCCTAGAAACTGCAAGTTCCAAGAAAAAAACAATAAAGGGGTTTTTTATGCCCCCTACTTCCTGAGCCAATTTGGATCAGATGAGAACACACGGCATGAAGGTTTGCAGTACGTATCAATAAAGTCAGGTTGGTATTTCTGTAAATATTTTTGTAAATTCACTTGGCAGCAAAGCCCTTCTTTTCCCATTCGCCTCAGTACAAGGCTAAAAGGCCAGATAAGTCATTACCGGGAATACTGGGCATTCAAAACACCACTTTTTCAAGTTTCGGCCTCATTATTGTGAAAAGCGTAAAGCTGTGTCTGTGATTGAGCCTGACGTTGGCTGTAAACCCGTCAGAGTATAAACTCACATGGGCCTCTAAGTGGCCTGATTGCCTTGGAAAAGTTTTTTTTTTTTCACCAAGAGAGTGATTAGCGCCCTGTTACAGTTATTGGGCTAGATTTGTGACTCTGGTGCCAAAGATTAGTGCAGACCTCTGGCTTTGCTGGAGAAGATAGTAAGAGTTACCAGCTGATGGTCACCATTTT
The DNA here is from genome assembly GCA_029721515.1 of Synanceia verrucosa. Lineage (NCBI taxonomy): Eukaryota > Metazoa > Chordata > Actinopteri > Perciformes > Synanceiidae > Synanceia > Synanceia verrucosa. Next base: position 16,160,439 of record CM056556.1, read on the forward strand.
ATCACTGTGCGTATAACTGTTGAAGCAGCTGTCGAGGCCATGGGTGCATTTCTCACTTTTCTTGGATAATGCAAGAGGGAATGTAGATATAAACCAAATGTGGTGTTTGAGTGTCCCGAATCTTTCATACTGGTTGCAAGGCTGCAGCTTAGGCTGTGCTGCAGTGACATCAACTGGAAATAGTTGGAGTTACAGCTACAGTTTCATAAGGGGAATGTAGTATGTGCAGTGCGTGCTGTGGAACTTGAACACAACGCACAAATAATGTGTGGAACAGCTCTCTACCACATGAAATACATAATTTTTGATCATCCTTCTTATTCAGTGGCAACAACATCCAAGTGAAAGTAGAGAGACCGATATCCTCTGAAACAGACAGTAGATCAACCAGGAATAAGGAGAGTGGAGTCATATGTCTGCCTTTCCTTTCTTATAATTTTTCCATTTATCTGGATGAGTGATCAAGGTGAAGCAGAGACAACAACAGAGTGGAGGAAACGCTGACTGAAACTGACAGCTGGAGAAAGAGCAGCTGTGATGCTGCGGTGGGCCAGATACTCAGATGAACTGATTATGGACGTGGTCTCAATCACGTAGCTCTCCCAGTTCAGGCAGGCAGATTTTTATCTGTCTAGGAGTGCCATGTAGTGGTGGAAAATACAATGAGTCAATGGCTTACACACTCAATGGCCCACATACTTGATATTACAAAACATTACTAAGATCCATTGTGAATTGCAAACCAACAAACCAATTCCCTTAAAATTTTACAGTTTCATGCTGCACAAGTAACCTACAGAAATAGCCAGAATAAGAATCATTTAATCTTCAAACCTACATTTCCTTTTCTCTCCACGCTGTTCATTGTCAGACTTTTCTTAAATATTTGTTCAGGTTATATGTATATAAAAATAGAAAATCTAGTTGGTGGAGGAGTTTCATGGATAATGCTCTGGGTTATGTGCATTTTTGTCTTTTATACATCCAATGCCACTGTTGCCAACGTTACATACAACATATTTCTGAACTTGGCAACTGTTGTACTGATAAGGAAAGGTTGCGGTCATGACAAACAAACTATGGCCGAGGTGTGGTTTGGACGAGGCAACTAAATCACTTGGTTTTGGTTGAGGAAAAACTCAGTTAGTAAAAAGGCACACGTTAACCAACTTTATTTCATTGAATTATTACATTGCTATCTGCCTTTGTTAGGACACATCACAATTAAGGTGTAATATAATCACTTGTAATTATGGGGATAGGGTTGTGTGTGAATGCTGAAATGTGAGACAGGTAAGTTAGAAAATATGTCTTAGTTGAAACAATCTGAGAAAATCTGAATTAGTAATACATGCCATGCAGAGTAATATAGACTGCCATTCAGTTCAATGAAACTGTGCGTATGGCTGTTTGTGACGAGTCCTTTCTCCACAGCTCTCTGTCCTCTGAGACTTATTAGGGAAGATCTGATCTATCTTGTTCAGTATGAGCAGCTTATATTTTTCAGTCCTTAGTCACTGCACCTACTGCTGAATATGATGTAGGATCTGGAGGGACTCAGACTGCTGCTGTGCAATGAGAGACAGCACAGAGTTGACATCTCCCCACCACCTCCTGCTCTTCCCTCTGTCTCCCAAAGCAGTCAATTACTCAGATGGAGCCGTGATTGATCTTCTTGCAGGTGGACAAAAGCTTTCTGTTCAATAATGACAAATGCTCTGCTCAGCAATCCTCCCTTGATTTTGTCAGGTAGTCTGTCTATGAGACTCACTAGGAACACATGCAATCCCTCAAGTCTCAGGCTTATTGATTACAAAAGAGATACATTTCAACAAAGACCACAATCAATAACCACAGCAGTGCATGGACAATATAAAAGTCTTTAATCATAAATAACTGAATCAGATGATCATGGATGTGTTTCACAGAGGTCTTTCAATTCAGCATCATTGATTATTTAGGTGAATTAGTTGCATGTTTGAGAAGAACAGGTAATTTGTGTATGAATGATGAAGATTATGATGATAGATGAGAGAGAGAAAAGAGCTTTTAAATTATGACTTCCACTGAACAAACACTGATCACCTCAGCCATTACCGGCGTAGAAATACACTGGTGTTTTTAATGACCACTCCAGGGATTTTTCAGTGTGTTTATCAGTTATGTAAATAATTAAAACAGTTCTCTCTGACCTCAGGTGGTTTCTGTATTTTTCAGCATTAATGTGCCACAAAATCTGAGGGATGTCATATTTCCAAATTAGATGAGAAGATTGATACCACATCTGACAGTGGTATCAGTCTTTTCACTTAACTCTTGTTAAGAAAGCAAATAAACATAATCCCCAAACTGCACACCTTTACAACATATGTTACTTCTAAGTAAGCACACTCAACCTCTACAACATGCTGTGTACCACAGCCAAACTACAATGTGCCACAGTGGCATTTTAATGTAGAGGGATTCATTTCAGACTAGGTCATTCATCCACATTCTGCTCCTTGTCCCTGTTAGACTAATTGAATAGGTCAAAGGCAATGACATACATCATATACAGTAGGAATAGCCATAAAGGGCAAAGAGGGGCTGATAAAAGAGGAGAGACAGGCGGCATGACACGCAGTAAAAGCCAAAGGCCTCTGGTAAGGACTGACGCAGGGAAACTGAGAGTAGCAAGAAGGAAAAGGGACACCTAAAGTTTAATCTCTCAGATGGGTGTCTAAATCACACATCAGTTCTATGATGCTGTAGGCACACTCCAGCTCTTTTTTATTATATGCTATAAACTATGCAGTAAGTAAAGTAGCTCTTTGTATCTAAAGTATATTCTGCTCTAACACAACTAACATTGTAAACACTGCAACAATGTGAGCTGACAAACAGCTTGCAATTAAAAGACAATACATGAAATCCCTTGGTGCCAGCGTGACTGATAAGTGATGACGCAGCTTGGCAGCAAGTGGGCATCATTCTGGAGAAAACAAACGCAAACAGTAAACAGTAAGCTTGTGTTCAAGCATGGTGAAATGAGTCCCTATTTTCATGAGCCTGGTCAGTTGAGGCAGTCAAGGCTACACACACATACACACACACACATACATAGGCGTATAAAGCGTTTTGTGTAACACGGAAAGAACATCTCTTGAATCTCAAGTGTTTAAAGTTGGCCTATTTCCACCCTCCTCTAGGGTCTTGGTGAGTGGAGGATGTTGTACATTCATTAGAAGAGAGAGCCGTCAAGAGCCTGGCTGACAAATGACCTTGGCCAGTAATGCCCCACAGCTGTAACGTATTTCTTTATGGAGACACTGTGCTGGTGCTATTCTAGCTTTTGTTATTGGCAACAAATCCCATGAATCTGAGCTTTGATTGTTTTAACATAGTCCCCCATTTTTTTTAAAAGCTATTAAAAACAGATATTTTATTGGTGCTCATTCATCATAATGAACATGGGCATTGTAGATTATTTTAGTTTACACCATCTTGCTGCTGTAAATACACTACAGCATTGTGTATAAATCTGCTGTCTTCAACAAATACAGTATTTAGCCAGTTCTAACAACATTTCTTAAAAAACTACAGTGACCAGGTGTTTTTATATGAAGGAGCTACTGTATATATTTAATCTGTTTTACTTGGATTCAGTGGGAATAAGACACTGTGGATACAGCAAGTATTGAGGTGTGGACCAAAACATTGTTGAGCTTCATAGCACCAGCTTTATCCTTCAAGGAGTACACACAGAAGACCCACTTTCACAATAAAGTGTGATACATAATGTCCATACACTGTAATAAATCACAGAGTCAAAGCAATGTCAATAAACTGTAAGTAATACAAGGACAATCAAATAATAAAATGAAATCCCTAACTCTGTCACTCTTAACGTGTTTCACAATTATTGGCAACTGAACATGATTCAGTGACACAGTCATTTTTCTTTAGCTGTTACATATTAGATCACATTTTACACTGCGAGATAAGGGAAAACTGTGTGATAATTCTGCTTCTGAGAATGTTTGTAAGAGCTGTGAATTACCCTGAAGCACTAGAATCACAGCTCTTCAGGGGGAAAAAACAACATGCTGCAGAGAGAGAGAGAGATCCTCTTAGTATTGTGAGTCATATGCTATACATAATCAGTCTGGTGATAAGTGACGGCACCAGGTACCACCTGGTTGACGCACGCATTTGGTGATTAAAACACTCTTGATCTAATTTATTATCATTAGCATTTAGACTCATCTGCAAAGTTGGCATCATTTTCAGTCTCTTCTGTTGCAGAAGGTCCCTGATTGAAATCACTGAATTCTATTTTCAATAAAGCTTTGATGTTCTGTGACGCATTAAAAGGAATGTGTTCGTTGAATCAGTGATGACTTCTCTGAGAAATAACTGAGCAGTGATTATTATTGCAGAGGGCTATTGGGAATGTGTCCAAGACAGTTCATTAGTTAGTAAGTATTGTCTCCTCTTGAGAAAGGAGAATTTTCCAGGGAGCAGGCTGAGAAACAAAAATGGCTGTCACAATGCCAATTGCCACCACCCACAGCCAGTCCCAGGGTGGGCGCTTGTCCGCTCCGATGACCATCTTTTTTTTTCTTTTCTTTTTTTTTTTTAACAAAGTGAAGGGTGATGATGGATGCCAGACCTCTGCTGTGCGTTTCTGCATCACTGTGCCACCCATGACTCCATGAGGCAGCGTCCTCAGATCCCCGGCAAGTTGTCCACATCCTCGCTCAATGACCGTGTTGAAGCCTGAGACTTCAATCAGTGTGTGGTGAGCTAACATAGGAACACTTACATGCGCTCTGCTTGTAATGTCGATGAATAAATATGCAGGGTCCTGTTGACACAAAGAACTAAGTCACTGGTCTTTGTACTATCGTCACTTTATGAAACAAAATGCAGAACGGTAGGTGATGTTAAGAGCTGAACAAGCAGCCTAGTTTTACCTGTGTTGTGTTCCCTTCAGCTGCTGTTAGTCTGCAAGAAGCAGGGGACAGAATGAGTGCTTGAATATATAATACAATCATTTGACAAATTCCTTGTTCTTGTGTTTCTTTCTTAATGTCAAGTCTGTGTACAAAAACACCCAGGTACTCTAAGCAGTTTGAACTGGGAGACCTCAGTGGGAAAAAATAGCCAGTACTCGATGTGCACAAAAACGAATAAGTGTCATGTTTAACCTCGATGAGCACAAAGATAACCATGAGCAGAAATAAGAGGTAAGGTAGCAGTTTATTTCACATTACAAAACAGCAACAAAAAAAGATGGTCAGTTCGGTCAATAGCACTGTATACTCTATCAGAACAAATAAGGCTGATGTGGTCTTCGCATGCAACATTTGAAAATTACTCTTTATTGTATTTCACCATTGTCAAAATAAAGGTGAAGGATATTCATCTTAGAAGCTATGAGTACCCAAGCTGTACTATTGAAAGATTCAGCAAAAGCAAAGGTCAAATAAAACCAAAGATGCTGCAGGCAGACAGGCACATGGTTTCATGGAATGACGGCTCAGCCACAAGGGATTATTTCACTCCACCCCCTGATCTTCTTCAGTGCAAGATGTTTTACTATATTATCCAGAATGTGAAATGTACACTACACTGTGTGTGTTCCAGATGTTTACCTTTACATGTGGACTTAGACTGACTGGCAGCCACAGAGGTCAGGTCTGCTGGTAGACCTACATATACGCCACCATAGTTCCTGAGAGACGAGAGGAGAGGAATGGGGAAAACAATTCATTGTCTTTGTGGTGTTTCTCAATTGAATACAGTGCTTTTAGTAATACATTTACATTTTTATTTATCTTTTTATAGCATTATTTTGCTAGGATAACAGCTTCAGACTAAGTTTACTTTCTGTCAGCTACTGCATTAACACACATTGCAGCAGGAAAGACAGGGGATCTCATTTAGAAGTACTGTGGTTGTCAAATTTGAAAGTATTTATAGCTTTACAACTATTCTTGAATACCACACCAGTTAAAAAAAAAATGTTGTTATGCAAATTGATAATTAAATGTGACTAGATTTTTGCATCTTGCTATCAAGTGTTGACATCAAATAATAATTAGAGTCTGCAATTTGTATACTACAACAGAAAATAAAAGCATTTTGCAATTACACACTGCACACATGTATTATTGATATGTTTGAAATACACTAACCAACACCATAACAAGTAGAGAAGAATGAAATGCAAAAATACCTTCTTTTCTCATCATCTACTGAGGAATCTTCTGTCCTAATTGAGAGAAGAAGCACAGGTCTCAGCTCTTATGGAAGCACAGAGGACATAAACTCAAACACACAAACACACACACAAACACACACTGATGGGAGGCACTGAGAACTGTGGAAGTCAATTTAAGGTGTATTAAATTAGTTCTGAACAACTGATGGTCAGATTTGAAACAATTTTTGCTTCAGGTCTGGAACCAGACTACTGGAAAACCAATTTCTAAAGAGCTTTAGGCTTTTTGTTGTTGTTGTTGTTGTCGGGCTGATTTGAAGCTGTTCCACCTAATTCACTGTGTCTTACTTTTCCTGGTCGTGCGAGCAAAATAATGACATCAATTTTACTTTTGGGTGTATTATTATTATTATTATTATTATTTTTCCCATAATACATACTGGTATTGTTCGTGTTTATGTATGTGTTTTGTTCTGTTGTACAGTCCTAGTGAGCTGTGATTAGCTTCAGTGAGTTGTGAGTTGCTCAGCTCTCATGGGTCCTGTGCTGGCTGCTCAGATGCTTATCAAGGGGCGCACACACACAGACATGTATGTGCAGTAGACACACAAATACTCACTGATTCCAGGAAATGCTTTGGAAATGCTGCCCCTCTCAAAGCTTTGGCATACACAACTGTTGATGGCAGCCTGTAATTTTTTTTTTCAGTTTTTGATCGGTAAACAAGAGGAAATAGGGACCTGCTTTAACGGTCAGGTAGCTTTTCATGTCTCTTATTGTACTGCATTTTATTTCATTCATCTCTTTTTAAAGTGAAGTCTGAGTTTTTCATTTTATTAAGTACAGATGAAACAATTTTGTTGATGACTATTACATGATTGATCATTGAAGCAGTTCCATCTATGGTAAAATGCAACATTTACCCTACATTGTTACCATATCAATTATATCTAAATTCATATACATAATAAGGAATTTGTCAGACAGAGAGAGAGAGCAGACTTGATTGCATGCATTGAAATGTTTACCAATGAGAAAATGAAAGCAGTTTGCAGTCTTGTGTTTTGAATTTTTATTTTAATCATAGATTGTTTTGTAGTTGCACATTACACTTATTTTAAAATGCTTTTAGATTGTATTAGGCCTACAACATCTGTGTGATGGGATATAAATAGGAGGAGTGCATGAATTCAAGGTGGGTAGATGTATGAAGCTTTTTTATGAAGGTGTCATATAAAAGGCCACAGATGATGCTCTTCATAAGCACTTTATGTTAGAAAATTGTACTTAAATGGACTTACACATCTTTGGAGACGTCTGCTGGCCCTGAAAACATATGAAAAGACCAACTTTAATTAATCTTCATTATGAAAAGTTCCATCTGCCTGGTCTTAATCAGGGCACTAGAGACAGAGATTCAGCAAATGGAGTGTCTACAGTAGACTGCTTGTATTTGTTAAGGCTGAATCAGCAGAAACAATATTTCATTTGTTTTTGTTTTTCATGTACCTGATAATGAACCAAATAATAAATCCAAAATATTTTTTTGAAATAAACATATTTAATTTCAACATAGCGAGGAAGCATTTTATCTCAAATCCAAAATGTTTCCCTCATAATGTTTAATGGTTATTTCTGAGTGCTTAAATTTGCAGTATATCAAATGTTTTTCAGTATAGAAACTAACCACACTCATACTCAAACAATTCACAACTTGCTTCTGATGGTTAACACAACATACAAAGCATACAGAATAAAATGCCTTTTATTCCAAATGGCACCCATTTTGCTCATCCCAATGCAGTTCAACTCTTTTATGGTCCATCTCATTCTTTGCTGAACCACCACAGGCAGCCAACTGAAGTTGATTTGAATAAAAATGGGATCACAATGCATTCATTTGGAAAATAATCCAACATCCTGCTTGTATGTAGAGTATCTGGTTCAATTACCATTTTCAAATATGGTAACTTCGAAAAGAACATTATGTGAATAAGATGCAGCAGCAGAAAACTGGAGAATCTACATTACATTAAAGGCATGGAAAGATTTTTCGTAGTAAATGTTTCAGTCTGCTCACATGACACAGCGTCCTTTGAGAAGCCTGACAAAAGCTCATTCATATCCAAGGGTGCAAGTCTGCGGACTAGGGATGAGCAATGTGAAATACAGAGTCTATTGAGGAGGTCATTTGAGTTTGGTATGCTTGAACTATTTAAATGGAATAAATGCTATATTTTTTATATGGATTGTAAAAGAATTATTTTTTACTGTATTATCACTAATTATCTGTTCATACATTAGCCAACCAGGAGTTACAGTTGTTGAGAAATATATTATTAACATTAACGTCTGATAACAACTACATCGTAGTATAGTATTATATTGTATAAGCCATTATTAAATGTGTATTATATTCCTTATTCAGGATAAAACATACTGTAGATATTTGTACATAAACAGGTAGTGACACAAATGCAAAATATATAAAATAGGATTTTAGTCACAAAACATAATAGTATGAGCAATGTCCTTTGACTCTGTCCTGGTGTCAGCTGGCACAGACAAACAAGTGCAACCATTAGTCCACATTTGTCAAAGTGACAGGGTGTCATGCATCCTTGACATTGTGCTGAACACTGACCTCTAAGAAGGAACAGAAAAAAATGAACAAGACCTACTGCACAGAAATGAACACAAAAACTACTGGAGATGTTAGATGTTTAGTTTAACCTCAACGTAGATCACATTTAAAGCAAAAGACAACACTGGACTCCCAGTAAAGCTGTCTGTGGTTCTGTTAACATGCCTGGGAAGCACTGATTAGGTACCTGCAAGCACAACACTCACACACATTTATACAAGCACTAACACACACCATGTTGCCTTAATAGGCACTGGTGGTGAGGTAATCCTGCAGATACTTCAATCTAATTATTACCTCAATGCCCAGATGTTTTAAAGTATAATTTAAAACAGATATTCACCTGAGAGCAATGTTTTTTGAGGACAAGCCACAGTAAAGCATGATATCTGTTTAAGCATTAGTATAACCACGAGATATAATATTTACTCTGCTCAAATGTGTCCTCCGGGCTTTATGAATGAAACATGGCCATTGATCAAAAGCTGCTTATTTTTCGATATCGAAACCAGGGCAAGAAAAGCACATAAAAACTCTTCAGAGTATTTGTCTTTGTGTCACTAGAGAGTATCATTGTCATTATCTTTATCAAACCGGTATATTCCTGGTGTCATCTACGAGAATATGGGAGAGCCTTCATGATCGACCCACTACCTATTGCTTTAGGAGACCACTGCGCACGCACACACACACACACACACACACACACAGAGTAGGAGCCTGTCTGCTGCACATTGGGGAGTAAAAGTGTATATTTTTGTCATAATTTTGAGACACAAACATACAAAATTATATACAGTTGGGCTTCATGAATGAAATCAAGCCACTGAGAGTTGCACAAACATAAAGCACACACACAGACACACATTGAATGCAAGGATAACCCTGACACACTTCATTTACATTCAAAACACCCTCTCCCTTTGGTGAAGATACAGTGACAGCTCGCTCACACTCTCACCAATATTGCACACACACACATCTATATGGATTTATAAATGCATATTCCTTAAAAATACTCACCCCCTCCTGAGGTATTGGTGGCTGAGGAATTGCCACAACCCATTTTGCATCGATGCAGCCACCGTCCAAGCAGAGCGGAGACGCTCAAAATGAAGAAGAAAAAGAAGAAGGAGGAGAAGGAAGAGGAAAGGAGGGAGACTCAAAACACGTTGAGGAGAGGAAGAAGGTCAATGAAACGTCATAGAAATGTCTCCCACTGTAACACTGGGATCTCCTTTGGTTGTGTCCCCCCTCCCCTCCCTTCAGTCTTGCGCCTGTCCTCTCTACAAAGCAACAGAGAGCTGAGAGTGAAGTGGAAGCATGGAAAGAGAGGCTTTTATACACACACACACACACACACACACACACACACACACACACACACGTGCACGAACACATACATACACATATAAGTAGAGAGGATGAGAGAGAGGGGAGAGAAGGATGCTGTGCCCTCACATGATTTGCTCTTTTCCTCCACCCTGACATGGTTGCCTGGGAAACCAGGGGAAAGGAGGAGGAGGGTGGGGTGAGACTAAACCAATAGCGAGCTTCCTTATTTTTATATATTTATATAAAGGTGCGTGCGTGCGTGCGTGCGTGCGTGTGTGTGTGTGGGGAGGGGTGAAATACATTTAAGGGGCATCAATATATCAGTCTGTGTGTATGTGACATCCTGTAAATTCGTCAAATGGTCTTTGTTCTGAAACATAAAGGACCTTTATTCATCCCCCACACACACACACACACACACACGCACACTTGTTTCAACTCTTGACAATCACAGAGTGAGAAGTTGAGCCTTGAACAGTCTCGTAATGAAACCACTTGGGTCAGGCTTAGGTCATCTTACAGACCCAGTAAATCTTAATTCAGTTTCTTCCTCTCTTCCAGTCACGCCATTGCATGCTCTGACAAGATTAGAGCAGTCATATGAGTGGAGTTTAGACAGCAGGAAGCATTGAATTAGCAGTCCGCCTCCATTCAGGCTCTCACAAGATGTTGTTTACAACTAAATGTATCATGTTGTTTTGACACTAAATCCTGGTATGTGTCCAATAGACTGTGAATTCAAACAAAACAACTTGTTTAGGGTTAGGAATAGATAATACTACTACTAATAATAATAATTTAAGTTCAAATGAGTACATAGCTTAAGTTACCGATCTTATCATCAAGTCAAACGCTAAACTAAATGGTGGAATCAAAAAACAAAATCAAATCAAAGGCCATTATTATCATTGTATAACAATGCATACAACCGGGAGTGCGGAGCTACTTGGTGCTTTATATTCACAGGAGTCAAATATAGTAATATAAAAATATAGTGAGCAATATTTACAGTTTTTACAGTAAGATGTTCACAGTTATTTTTGGGCTGTTGACAATTCCAGTTATTGCACAGTTGTATTATATATACGATTATTGAAAAATTCCAAGAATTTCAAACATGGCAACCATTATACCCTCTACACATACCTTTGTGAGTATGTTAACACACTGACATCGTAGCATGCAAGTTTTGATCGTACATTTTGTGCTCATAGAGTACTTCTACTTTTCTACAAAAGATAAATGTACCATAATTAACCTGTAATTTCATGTTTAATATACCGTCTCAGACACAAGCTTTTGTTTTCTCACAATTATTTCTCCTGAAGATGTCTTTCCTCAGTCAGCTGAATCACCGCTTTGTTAAATCCAGGTTAGTTCCACTGACATTAAGCGTCTCTCTTAATGGGCCAGACTTAGCCGAGCCAGCAAACAAAGTCACTACCACTGATTTGCCTTTTCTAATTTAAAGACATAAGTTACCCAATTAAACAACACAAGCCCACTGGGGAGGAAAGCATGTGCTCCTGCTCAGGCTGCCTGTGAGCTTGATGAGGAGACATTGCTTGTTATGGCTTGCCTACATTATCAAGACACAACACAACAGACATGGCTACAAGTTAGACCATTGTTGAGATCATATAAAATTAAATTTCACTGAGATACTTTCAGTGTTATATCTTTGTTTCTTCGACTTAGGATTTCCTTAAGTGACATTATCCTGACATATTAATCATCGTAGGTTCTCAAAATTGATTGACTGCCTTGGAAACAGACAAAGTTGCAATAATTCTCTTCATGTTATACTTATGTTATGTAAAATATTTTTCAATTTCATTTTAAAAAAGGGTTAGGATGGAGAATTGTTCCACAGTGGAAGGTGTAGATTAAAATTTACATTTACAGATTACATGAAAGAGATGCACAACATTAAACGACACTGACAGAATACCTGACGCTTTATCAACCAGAATATGATCAGTCAAAGAAGTGATCTTTTTGGGAAAATGTGCAGGCCTCTTCAATAATGATGATGCGATATTGCAGTGTGCATCACATGCTCTGTTTATAATTAGGAAATTGTGACTGAAACAAAACGAGAGCTGCATGATTACTTCCAGGACTTAGTAAATAGAAAATAGATGCACTTCTCACTTCTCATGTATTATACTGCATCCCCATTCATAATAATCTCTCTATACCTCTATATTTTCCATCTTTTCATTTCTTCAGATTTTGTACATCTGAATTATAAATAAGTAGGCTTGATGTTAAGCCACCTTTAACTGTGAAAATTAGAGCAGCATTTTGTTCTGTCATTTTATAGACTAAAGGATTGATGGTTAAGTAAAATAATTAATGATGAAAATAAAATACAATTTCGTGGTCAAAACTATAAAATAAAATAAATAAATGGAAATAAAATATTCTATTAAGGAAAGGAGTACTAAATATAGTAACTATAGATTAACATATACATCAATTAACATTTTTATCAAGGCAGGTATTTTGAAATTAAACTATGTACTTCTTCATATGTCCACATGAGGTCGCTGTTGATATTATAATGGTGAAACTTAACCTACATCTATTTTAACACTAATGTAATCGCTAACACCACAAATAAGCTTTGCAAAAAGCACACTGCATCACCAGATAATAAGTAAATTCAATATGAAACGACACAAATCTACATTTTACAATTAAAGCACAGGTTGCTGTTTTTACCGGTCACATGCATGAAGCATAAGCGGCTGTGGATGAGATCAGACTGGGCCCGCCTCCAACTCCTACGTGTTCCTCTCATCCGCGCAGAGGCTTCTGGGAAACAGAGTCCATGCCTTAAATAATTCAAGCTCCTTTTCCTCCACTGCTAACAAGATGCCGGCCGTACATCACAAACTGCTGCTTGAGGAAGCTTTGCAGGACAGTCCCCAGGTAGGCCGGTGTGTGTTTTATCACGTTAAAAGACACAACTGTCGCATAAAAAGTCGTTACGAGAACTGACGTTAGCTCGCTAGCTCAAACAATATCTTGTTCCTGTTGTAGGCTGTTCACTGGTCGGTGACAGCTCCCTTGTTACGGGAATACAATCCTCTGCCAGGAGTGGCTGCGTCTACCTGCTATTAACAATTATCTAGCTTCTAATGCGAATCATAATTATCTGCGTTTAAGTGTCTTTGCTGTGTTTACAAAGCTACCGTTGTCACAGGGCTCCTCCCTCTGACATTGTGGTGTAGATGCAGACTCAATATTACTGTGGAAGATGCCACGACCACAGCTCAACATGAATCACTCTGCTGCGATTTTTTTTTTATTGTTCAGTGTCATATGAAGTTATATTTTGGGACTAGATCCTGTCCTAGCGCCGAACTGGGCTTGATTCACACAATGTGAAAGGTGTTTCCATTATCGGACGTCACTGGAAATAGTCAATAGCTTGCAACATGGCATCAGAGGTAGTTGTCAAGAGTGAATACCTCATTACAGTTTATCGGTTTGGAGTGCAGTATGGTGCTTGCACACAGATCACTAGGCCTCATGCATGAACGTCAGTGATGGTGAGGTGAAAAACAGGACAGTCTTTTGCTATCAGACTGTGATTTCTGCTGTCTGTTGCAGTTGTCCTTCCTCAAACAGGGTTGACTTCTCCAGCAACCCATGCTGGAGAGTCAATTCTCTATTTCCCTGCTTCAAAATGTGGCTACCCTTAACAACACATAGGACTGTTGTCTTGCAACAATAAAATGTAAACACAGCCAAGGTTCACAGATAATTTCCCTCTTTTTGTGTTAAGTGGCTCACAGTCGTTCTGTGGCAAAAGTCAACTGAAGAGTAAACACACTTTAGCTGATGGGTGTGTTCCTCCCTGCCAGCCCATATCTGCCTTTCTTTGCTGCACCTGTTTATGGAAACAAAACTACACCCAAACAGGATTTTCTCAGTTTGCATAGCCAGTCTGTAGTAAAATCATCATGTCTTTTCATTACACGTTCGAGCTGTATTTCTATATGTGTACTGCACATACCCTCATTTCTTTCACTCTGTGTCCTATATCCTCTTTCTGCTTCCAGCAATTTCTTTTGTGGCTTTTATGTTTAGTTTATTGTTTAGTTCAATAGTGTCCAAAAAGCTTACGAAAGGAAAATTTGATACTATGTCCAACACCACTTGAATTGTCCTTATGGAAAAAAACACATATGAGATTTGTCATCACTTGTGGTTGAAGTTAAGCTAAATGCTTAAAGTCATTTAAGCATCGCATAATCTACAGTCAGTGCTGAAGAACAGCTATTTTCTTTTTTTGGTTCATCTTCTGAATATTTTTGGGATTATTTAGAGAATGTATCAATATTTTTTTCTATAAACTTTCCTAAAGTGGAGAAATGTGCATAATATCATAGATCCGAAGAAGGTAGTGTATTACAAAGTTTATCTGAAGGTAATATGAGGCTTCAGCAGCCTGTCTTCAAAAGTTAATATTTTAGTAAGAAATTGTTTTTGTGTTGTCCCTGTTTCAACTCAACCAGAAACGCTGTTCAGGGAAAACAAATCTGGAAGTTTGTACTAAACAGAATTAATTCATTTAGAATATATAGCCACTGTGTTTCAAACCTCATATGAACTTGAGATAAACTCCAGAATGTATTTGGACACAGAATTAGATGTGATGTTACTTACATTGGAATCACAGTAAGAGGAGATCTCTTAAATACCTGACTGTTATTTTAAGACAGACTTAAAAAAATGGTGAACCTATACTTTGGTAGCTAATGTAGCTATCGTCACATCTGTTCGCCCTGCTGTCATATTCATTAAAAGAGCGCATGAATGTTTTGCTCCACAGACTCGCTCCTTGCTCAGTGTGTTTGAGGAAGATGCTGGGACGCTCACAGACTACACCAACCAGCTGCTACAGTCGATGCAGCGTGTGTTCGGAGCCCAGGTACTAAATAAAAAAAAAACACAAACAGATGCACATATGCCGACTCGGTTCCCTTAGCTGTGTTTGGTTCTGTTAAATAGCTACACTTGTTCAAACAATAAAATTAGGCAGGCTTTTTTTTTCTTCCGGTTTTGTTCATCTTTATTTTAGTTGTTTGGTTAAAGATGGTTTGGGGTTAAACATTTGTCTTATGGAACTACAGCAGAGCAATGAAAACAGATATTATATTTGCAACTTGACAGACACAAGCTGAACTGAAGGATGTTGTAGAAACAGTTTTGCAGCTCCATTAGTGTCAATGTTGTGCCTTAAACCCCTTTTCCTTTGCTGTCAGAGTATAGATAGTTTTGTGAGAGATGTACGCCATGTTGAGCAAATGCTCCATGTTCCTCCTGAAATCACAAACAGCTTATGTAACGTGATGTTTGACCTAGTCTGAACCACTTGTTCGCAGTTTTACAGAGCTGATATTTATATGACCCATCACTGTTCTTCAAGATGATTTCAATTTTCATTTGAACCCTGATTCACCTGTTGTCCATTTATTTTCCTTTGAATTCCCTAAGCGAGAATGACGAATGAAGAAACTATGGACAAATCCTGAGTAAGCCAATCTGTTTAACGTTTATGTTCCCACTACAGAGTGAGATGGGACTGGCCACAGAGCAGCTGTCGCAGCAACTTCTGGATTATGAGAAGAAAGTAAGTATAATAATAAGCATAATTTCCACAGAGAAAGGAGGCAGCATGTTCCAGTCGCTTTTATTATCTCAGGTTTATTTTCCTACAGCAGTTTCTCTGAACATTGTTCTCCAACTGGCCAGCCACCAGATAACTGAAGATAGTAGTTGACATAAAAGGTTGATATGGTTGTCAGTCGTCTTTAGTTATTATAATTTTTCAAACAGCAGCGCTGCATATTACATCATAAACTCAGAAGTATTTTGGTTATATATTAATTCTGTTTTACGCAAGGTGCATATTGCGTTTGATTTGTCAACCGAGTCGTCTGGGTGTCTAAAAAATAAAATGAACTATTCAGAATCATGTTGCTGTGGTTCTTCTTCATGACTGCAGTAGGAAACAGGAAGATGCCACAAGTGACGAAATAGCAGTGAAAAATAAATAATGGGTTATAAAAAAAAGCAAAAAAGGGTCAACTAGACTTGCTTTAGGTCCAGTTGACTCTTTGTTGCTCTTTTTGATTTACCTCAACCTGGATGACTGAGAACCTACACAGACATAATGGGTTATACTCTGACTTTAACCTAATCACAGTTAACGTTTTAGGGCTGACAGCCCTAGTTCATACATTATTCTCCACCATTACTATGCAGAAAGAACTCTGTCCTGAGCTATTTTGTATTCTGGGGTAATTGAGCTTAAAGGTTGCCAAAGCTTATGACTGGAAGGTTGCCAGTTGGAGTCCAGTTTATTAATCACAAACAAACAATGTCCTCAAACAATATTCCTTCACAGCATTTCACATTAGATTTTCTGAGAAGTGTGTGGCAGTACAGTATGTGCTTGTTATTATCAAGTCAGGCAACATAATTATGCATCACAAATATATCTTGATATTTGAATGAATCAAAATGCAATTCCATTGAGGGATGATAAATTATAATTCTTGTCATCTTCATTTGAGCTTTTATTCCATGTGTGAGTGTCTGCTGCACCTCATCTCTTCGTATGAAATAACCTTGAAGTAGAAGTGCCTCTCTGTTTTTCATCTATCTTGGATTTTATGCAGTCAACAGCATTCTACTGAAAAGAGGAATCGTTGCTGAAGTCAGCAGAGCGGCTCTTTTAAATCATGCTAAGAACGAAAGACGTGCATTTGAATTTGTTGGAAGACAGAGATTGTTGGAAGACAAAGATGTTTGATGGGAGCAACAAAACAAGTCACAAGACTCAGCAGCTTGGCATGGGCTTCAGTACCTGGCCTTTTTCCATGAAAAAGACGTGCCAGAAATCCTTGCTATGTTTTCTTTAAAACCTCTTAGCAGCTAGTGTAGGTTAGATATATTAAACTTCTCCCCCTCCCTTCTTTTTCTGTTTTAGAATTTTGCCCTTGGAAAAGGCGATGAAGAGGTGATCACCACACTGCAGAACTTTGCCAAAACTGTCGGGGAGGTGAGTTGCAATGTTGTTATTTTGTGTGTGTGTGTGTGTGTGCGTGTGTGTGTGTGTGTGTGTGTGTGACAGAAGGGAGGCATGATAAACTACTGCACGCTTTATCATGTTACAAAGGAAATTGCACCTGTGCTCCTCCATGTATTTTGGTGAAAATGGCCTCAATGAAATGACGTGAGCGTTATCCCCACTAAAAGATTATGTACTGAATCTAAGAGGGGAACGGTGAGGTGGATATGATTCCTATCACACCAGATAGATGACTGGAGTGAAGCAGCAGTAGGTGAACAGATGGATGGTCAAGGAAGGGTACGTAGACTCAGGTGTAGACTAAATATACGCCTGCCCGGTCAGCATTCAGTAGGATTTCAGACACAGGTTCATTGTTTGCTTGATTTATTTATTCCATGATTTACAGAGAACAATAAGAACAATAAGAATTAGGTCTAATGATGCAGCTAATCCTGTAAATTTCAGATTAACCTGAATGTGGTCTTGGTAGATGTTGGAGTGTATTGTTAAACATAGATAGAAGGATTTGTGTGTTTGTGATATGTGGTCCTGTTTCCAAAATCAACATAAAGAGGTTTTATTATTCTCTTCAAGATATGTGCTGTGCATGATATGGGCTTTCTGTGATGTAGCTGAGGCATTCACAGAAAATGCTACTTTCCAGCTTGCTGCAAGAATAATAGCTGGCAACAATAATTATCACTGTACAATATTCAAATAAATTGAAATCCCTTAAGATGTTTGATGAGGTTACATATTCTTTTTATGCTCTTGTGCAGTGCATGATTTTGTTGTGTAATTTGTTTTTATGTCATCCAGCTGAACTCGCTCCACTCTGAGCTAGCCAACCAGATGGCTGACAGCATGGTTTTCCCCTTGATCCAGTTCAGAGAGAAAGATCTTACAGGTAGGCCCGAACACAGAGACACGCTAGTTTTGCGATATTTCACTCCTTTATTATCAAGTTAAAAATGGGGAGTTAAGAATGGGGAGAAAATGAGGAATGAGGGAAAGGTAGGCAAATCAGGGTTCATGGTCAGCGCCTTAACCCACTAGGCCACTGGATGTAGTAATACTCTGTAATTTTGGAATTTACATAGTACTGCATTAATGCATATTCTACACATCCTACCACTGAATTAGAAAGACAAAGTAGCAAACATAAGTTCCCAAATTAACAGTGCATGCAAACTGTGATTTTTATTTTTATTTTTTATTTTCTCTCTCCAAGTAACCGAGAGCTTGAGTATCTACAGCCGTGGTCAAAAGTTTACATACACTTGTAAAGAACATAATGTCATGGCTTTCTTGAGTTTCCAGTTATTTCTACAACTCTGATTTTTCTCTGATAGAGTGATTGGAACAGATACTTCTTTGTCACAGAAACATTCATGAAGTTTGTCATTTTATGACTTTATTATTGGTCAACTGAAAATATGACCAAATCTGCTGGGTCAAAAATATACATACAGCAACATGAATCAGCAATTTTGGTGTCTTAGAAAGTTGTGTCAATGAAATGAGCTTCATAGCATGGTCTCTTAACTTCTTGTGAGTGATCATGAGTGACTACAGCTGGTGACTTTTCTGAGGCCATTTAAATAGGGCTCATTGGATACAAACGCCCACAAACACTACAATAGGAAAGTCAAAGGAGCTCAGCACGAACCTGAAAAAGTGAATCATTGACTTGAACAAGTCAGGAAAGTCACTTGGAGCCATTTCAAAGCAGCTGCAGGTCCCAAGAGCAACAGTGCAATCAATAAGTAAGTAAGTATAAAATGCATGGCACTGTTTTGTCACTGCCACGATCAGGAAGAAAATGCAAGCTATCACCTGCTGCTGAGAGAAAATTAGTCAGGAGGGTGAAGAGTCAACCGAGAACCACCAAAAAGCAGATCTGCCAAGAATTAGAAGCTGCTGGAACACAGGTGTCAGTGTCCACAGTCAAGCGTGTTTTGCATCGCCATGGACTGAGAGGCTGCTGTGCAAGAAGGAAGCCCTTGCTCCAAAAGCGGCATGTTAAGGCTCGACTGAAGTTTGCTGCTGATCACATGGACAAAGATAAGACCTTCTGGAGGAAAGTTCTGTGGTCAGACGAAACAAAAATCGAGCTGTTTGGCCACAATGCCCAGCAATATGTTTGGAGGAGAAAAGGTGAGGCCTTTAACACCAAGCCTACCATCAAGCACGGTGGTGGTGGTATTATGCTGTGGGGCTGTTTTGCTGCCAATGGAACTGGTGCTTTACAGAGAGTAAATGGGATAATGAAGAAGGAGGATTACCTTCAAATTCTTCAAGATAACCTAAAATCATCAGCCCAAAGGTTGGGTCTTGGGCACAGTTGGGTGTTCCAACAGGACAATGACCCCAAACACACATCAAAAGTGGTAATGGAATGGCTAAATCAGGCTAGAATTAAGCTTTTAGAATGGCCTTCCCAACGTCCTGACTTAAACCCCATTGAGTACATGTGGACAATGCTGAAGAAACAAGTCCATGTCAGAAAGCCAACAAATTTAACTGAACTGCACCAATTCTGTCAAGAGGAGTGGTCAAAGATTCAACCAGAAGCTTGCGGATGGCTACCAAAAGCACCTAATTGAAGTGAAAATGACCAAGGGACATGTAACCAAATCATAAAAGAACCAAACTTCATGAATGTTTTTGTGACAAAGAAGTATCTGTTCCAATCACAATTCCAATCAGAGTTGTAGAAATAACTGGAAACTCAAGAGAGCCATGACATTATGTTCTTTACAAGTGTATGTAAACTATTGATCACGACTATACATCAAGCAATAGTGCACTTGTGGATGTGGCTTTTTTTTTAACTAATGTTTACCATATGTTGAATGTTTCAGAGATAACCACACTGAAGGAAATATATGGGATCGCGACTGATGGTTAGCACAAATCCTAATCTATTTTAAGAAACAATTCCAGCTTGCAGTTACTATCTGACCCTCACATCCTTTCTCTCCTCTCCTGCAGAGCATGAGGCGGCCATGGTCAAATACAGCCGATTGCCCAAGAAGAAGGAGAATGAGAAGGTAGAATGACTGAAAAAGCCTTTTTTTTTCATTGATCTCAAGCTGTAAAGGGGCTTACAGTGCAGTTAGTACTCTGGTAATGCAGGAGTGTTTTATTAGCATTTGAAATACAAATTGACAGAACTGAACATTCCTCTTCTGCCAGGCTGCACTGTTTTAGTAAGACTATAACAACATCATGCACTATAATGGCTTCAGGATAAGAGTCGTCTCTTATTCGCTCCTGTTGAATATGCCAGCATGTCTCCTCGGACATACAAGATAATGCCCGTGTTGCTTATTTGTATGTGTGTGAGAGTAGGACAACTGTTTGCATATGTATGAGTCTGTGTGCAGAGCTTGATTGCAAGTTTATGTTGGACACGTACAAAAATATTTATTTGCATTGCATGTTTAACCCTCTCCTGTCTGAGCAGCTGAAGTCAGACTTGGTGAAGGAGGTCGCCTACACTAGAAGGAAGCAGCACCAGGCCTCGCTGCAGTATTACTGTGCCCTCAATGCACTGCAGTATCGCAAGAGAGTAGCGATGCTCGAACCTATGCTAGGCTACACACAGGCACAGGTAATGAGCAGCCGTGACCCATAAACAAGGCCAGACCACATTATCATATTGGTATTCACATTCAGTATTCAAAGTGAGAAGCACTTTGCTCACTGGAACTGTTTCAGTTTAAAACAGACAGTTGTTAGTGTGCAGTGTGTCCATGCAATATAAAAACTGGTTGAAAACCATTTTTATCCTTGTAACCAAAGGCCAAAAAATGCATCAATATCAGAAATTATATTTGTCAAGCAAAAATGTCAAACAGCTCCTTGCATGGGAGGATTTGATGCCTTTATTTTCATACATAATCGTACAGGAAATGTCTTTGTTTATGTTATATTTTTCACTATTTTCTAAAAAATGATTAATCAAGAAAATAAAAAGCAGAATAATCAATAATGAAAATAATTATTTGCAGCCCTACATGTGACCTTGTAATTGTCTGACTGTTTTCTATCATAAATCCCATGAAATTTCAATCATATAAAATTATAAAAAAATTAAAAAAAATACTTATTTCTTCTCTCTCAGATCAGCTTCTTCAAAAAAGGCATTGAGCTGGTGTCAAAGAAGATGGACAACTTTCTCTCCACTGTGTCCAACATGACTCAAAAGTAAAGACTATCTCATTAGCATTACAGTAAATTCATATTAATATTTAATTAATATTAAATATTAACATAATAACAATAGAAAGGACTGTGTTGTATGAGCCTAAACAAATACTGTGTAATGTGCATTCATTCATGTTCATTCCAAAAATATTCCATATTTTTGTGATTGATTTCACAGAATAATACTCAGAATAATAGTAATTTGAAGTATCCACATCTGAAAATGTTGTATTTAAAATTCTAATTTTGGTTTGTCACTTTTGATGGACAAGCCTGTTTTCAAACTTTTTTCCTGTCTAGTATCCAGGCCCAGCTGGACATGGAGGCGGAGGCCATGCGTGTGTCCCAGCGAGAGCTTCTGTCTGTGGAGGACACTGTCTATATGCCAGATAAGGACACTGAGCCTGTCAATCGCACTCTTATCCAGAAGGCTGGCTACCTCAACATTAGAAAGTAAGATTAATTGCACTCATTATGGCTCACTATCTTAAATCTAAGTACACTTCCTTTCACATAGAGTTCCATGTGTTCAATGTTGTAATTGGTATCTAGGGGTAAAAATAGCTTTGCATTTGTCCTCATTTCACATAATGTAATAATGTAATGTTTCACATAATTCAGTAATTTGTCGGGCAGTTAAGTCACAATAGGCAGTGCAATCAGTAGACAGTGGTTACATTAAGGGTCGGATCTACTAAGAGCCCATTCTGCGAGACAAAAGCACAAAATGAAATTCAACCCTATAGAATTAGAGGTGTTGGTAGCCAATAATCACTTAAAGGAGATACAGCGAAGAAGCCTTGTTTGGTCTCACTCAAGGAGTCCCAAGTCGAGTGCGCACAAACCTCATAAACCTTGCCATCCTGCCGACATGGCATTTAGGACAGCACAACTGAAAAACGGGACTGGGAGATCCCAGCTGTAATAGCTACTGTAATGACCTGGATGCTGGAATGACCCAGATGCAAAAAAAAAGTAAACTTGCAAGGAGTTTTGTTATTTTGTATTGCTTGAGTCCTTCTTGTGGCTCCAAATCTGTTCTGAGTTCTTCCAGCAGCTTCAAAATGGCAAGGCAAGATAGTTGATATGTTTCAATGAGTCTTTCCTCATTCAGTCCAAAAATATTCACACAAGATGAAAAATGTGTTCTCTGCGTCTTCTTTCAGTTTCATTTCAATTTCTCCTCCCAGCACACGCACAATTGTGTGTAAATGCCGTATTCATTGCAGCAAACATATTAACTGGATGCAGAAGCGCCATTTTGCACCTTTGAAGGATGCAACCCTTAGTGTGCAGGTTTTTATACATGCAAACCTTTAGTAGATGCAGCCCTAAGTCTTGAATCTCTAAATAGCAACAACAGGAAAAAAAAACAAAAAAACTCTTGTCAGAGACAGACACACACACATGCACACATGCACACACGCACACACACACAGTAAACAATAAGTCAGTCACAGCAGACAAGGTGGGTCAGTTAACATGTTGACAGTGTGCGCTGTCAGCTTATTGCAGACTGGATGTATGAGAAGGGAAACTTCCTTAATGGCTTCAGGGGGAAGAACTGCAGCGTAGCCTGCAATGTGATTTAGCGAAATGTCAGAGCTGTCAAACTCTCGCTCATATATATCCAAAGTCTTTGACAAATGACTGTGACACCAGAGAAAAGGTTCCCACAGAATGCCATTCTGTTTAATGACACACACCGCCAGCACCTCAAACGCTTGTCAAATGCTGAGTCCAGAGAACATTTGCTATTTCGAATGGCTGCATCACCCACGGCAGCGTGAGCCGTTCGCTTTGACATTAATCAAAGGAAATTTATCTGGGAATATTTTTCAGAGAGAGAGATTGTACAATAGGAACAACAAGATGAGCAGTCTAGATGAGTCATACGTGTGTCGCTTTGTTTTGAGACCGAGTTAGTCATAGTTATATTAATTTTTGTTTTTTATTTATTTGCCCAACCAAATTTAAAAACAGATGTTCAAGGATAAGACAGAAATAAAGGTACTCATGCAGATCAAATGCAAAGAGCATTATTAATCCAATGACCAATTTAAAAAGGGATTGAGGAACCAATAATGTAAAGAATAAAAAAAATAATGATCCTGAGTTTTTGTATGACTAAAAATGACCATTTCCTTTCCAAAAATGTCACCTTGAAGAAGTCAGTTTTATTTGTATAGCCCAAATGTGACGTAAAGAACCAAATTATTTCAAATTACTTCAACAAGCATGGTATCGTTTAAGGATAATTGATGGACAATTTACAATCTGGTTAATGACAGTGTTTTGTCTTTTTCCACATTCCAGACATTTTTCTATTTTCCATTTCTAATTCACGCTATTTTACAGTGAGGAGGACACAAAAGATACTTGTTACATATCTTCATTTTGAACTCATTTGTAAGCCAGATGTCAGCTAGGAATTTCCATCGCATCCTGTCTTAAGTCTTAACTTATGTAGCCCTCGTCACTCATTAAACTTTCTAATAGGCTATCATTAGCTCTCGTTCAGTAGTACTGTCCTTTATCCTCTCTTTCTGCCCCTTCTTTTCTGTGCTACAGTAAAACAGGCTTAGTGACCACAGCCTGGGACCGACTGTACTTCTTCACCCAGGGAGGGAACCTCATGTGCCAACCACGCGGGGCAGTAGCAGGAGGCATGGTTCTGGACCTGGACAACAGCTCGGTCATGGCTGTGGAGTGTGAGGACAGACGCTATTGTTTTCAAATCACCTCCCCATCAGGCAAAACGTATGTACGTTATTCTGTCTCAACAATGACAGAAGTGCTCAAACACATGTGAGATATTAGATGTGTTTTATTAATCTTCTCCATTTTCATTCATGCTTCCAGAGCAATGATTCTACAAGCTGAAAGCAAAAGGGAATATGAAGAAGTAAGTGTAAAAGATCATTATTATTTTCCATCTTTATCACCGAAGACTACCACAAATATCAGTCATAAAACTTTGGAAGAGCTGTCGGGACTTCTTTGTGTCTGACTGCTCTGTCACAGCTGGTATCAGTCAAGTGATTCCAGGCGCTTCACATCTGCGCTAGAGGAAGCCCTAATGTGGGTCTCTCTGTTTCTTTTTCAGTGGATTTGTACTGTGAACAACATCTCCAGACAGATCTACCTGACTGACAACCCAGAGGTAATGCACATAGTTTCATTACCCCACCAGTACAGTACTTACTCTTTGTAGTGAAAAGACTGTTCTCCTCCTCAAATTGTATACTTGATCATGTATGCCTGGGTCGAGAAATGTCTAGAAGGGCTAATGTTGAATTCATGAAATGTCAAAGTGTAGTCATACTAGTCACATGGTCAAAGTATAGTATGACATTAAAATTTCTAGTCTAGAATGCCATAAAATTGTTTAAATAAAAGCATAATAATTTGTCATTAAAAAAAAACATAAAAAGTCATATGCTATAAAAAGTGATATTACACCATAAAAAGTCAAAATATGTCATAAAATATGTCATTAAAAAGTAATAGTTTATACTGCCATAAAAATGTCATAAAGTCATAGTATGGTGTGTCATGATTGATCTTACACAGAGTAAAGATGTGGTTGAGGTAATGTGGAGATGGATAGGAATTGGTGAAGTTTGAAATATTTCTGTCGTATTTCTGACACAGAGATGCTGCAATGTCTCTGTTTCTTGTTGCTAGGCTGTGGCCATCCGACTGAACCAGAGCGCCATCCAGGCAGTCACGCCCATCACCAGCTTTGAGAAGAGACCAGAGGGCTCACCCAACCCAGACAGGTCAGCTTAACACAACGTACAGCACATGTAGTACTGTACGTTGTGTTATGAACTACTTATGAACTGGATTGATTTTTTTATAGTGGAAAACTGAGGACGTAGCTGCGTTGCCCCTTTTGATTTGTGTGTGGATGCCTTTTGTATTATTCTGGTTTTGACTGTTGGTCAGTATTATTATTATTGTTGTCAGCATTATTGTTATCGTATATCTGGTCCATGCTCTGAAGAAAGTAAATGTGGGCTTTGTTTTTGTGGAAACCCAGCTAGATAAGTGTATGAGGATTAACTCATTGAGTGCCAACTGAAAGTGCCTTGTGCCAGAGTTTTTGGCCATTTTGAGTCAACTTTCATGATGCACAGAATATTTTGTATTGTGACTCTGAAAACACAGAATAGCTCAAATGAAAGAAGAGACTCTATTTCATCATGAAAAAAAATTTTGTTTTACCTTGTTCCGTTCTTGTTTTGTCTGGAGGAGAGTAGAGGCCAGTTTGACCAAAATCACCACTTTTTGTCCAGATTCTGTTTGTTTTGCTGTCTCACTGCAATCGTCTCCACTTCCTGCTTTGATCTCTGTGACGTGTACCATCTCTTTATGTCCCGACTACAAATTTAAGAAAAAAACATGGACCTGTCCTTTGATATCAGTAGTGGATGTTTTTTTCTGTTTATTTGCTTTATTACTTATTTTCATTCTGTGTGACCGTTTCCTGCAGAGCGAAGCCGGGAGGTGTTCATGTTGCCAGTGGTGGTTCTCAGAAGACGGGAGTTGCTCCGGAACCAGAAGACCTGATAGCCCCTGGGACACCCATTCAGTTTGACATCATGCTGCCAGCCTCTGAGTTTCAGGACCAGAACAGAGCCGGAGGGAGGTGAGCTAACAACTACATGTTTGTGAGATACAGGCAGGAACGACTAGTACTGATGACACTAATTTCCTGAAAGTTGGCCTCAGAGTGGTTATTATATTATTTCCAGGAAGCTGAATGCTTCTTAATGGCCCAATGCAGGAGTTTAATTGTTTTTTTTGTTTTGTTTTGTTTTTTTGCTGGTGTGTGTGCTTCCTTCCTGACAGACGCACAAATCCATTTGGAGAAACAGACGATGAGTGTTCAACAGAAAGTGATGGTAAATGGTTTTGTCCTCCTACCAAATGCAACTCAATGGTCCTCTTTCTTTCAGTCAAGCGCTGTTTGTGTTCAGCTTAACCTTATTGTTTGCGTACCTGGAGTTTACTCTCCTCGCTTGAGTTTCTGTGCTGCTGATGTTTTAGTGTTTGTGTGTGGGTTATGTTTGTATGTTTCCGCAGACTCCCTCCTGCAGCAAGTATTCGCTGTGCGCTTTCAGGGCTCAATGGCAGTACGCTGTGGCAACAATCAGGAGGTGATCTATGAGGCCATGAGACAGGTGCTGGCTGCTCGAGCCATCCACAACATCTTCAGGACCACAGAGTCCCACCTCATGGTCACCAGCAGTAGTCTCAGGTACTATTTCTTTTGCCGAAACATTTTTTTCTGCCAAGAATGTTTGGTGAATGCCAGTAATTTAACATTAGCTGTTTTGGGAGCTTCTGATATTTCATGTGCAAAACATATTGCAGTTTACAGTTTTTTTTTCTCGGTTCGCAAGACGCTGGTGATATGATACGTAAGAAACCAAACAAAAAAGACAAACACAATGTCAATGTTTTCATCTCTGATTTGTCTTCACAATAGGTTGATTGACCCTCAGACTCAAGTCACAAGAATAAGTGTAAGTAGAACCACAGATTGAGTTGGTATTACTCCTCTTTTTATTAAGAGGTTCAGTCATTTACTGTACTGTACTGTACTGTAATACAACTGCTACCACATTTTCCAAATCATTACTGTCTCCTCCTCTCAACACTCTTCATTTGTCAGTTCCAGCTCGGAGAAGTGTGTCAGTTTGCAGCCCACCAAGAGAATGGGAGGCTGATGGGGTTCGTGGTTGAGGGCAGAGACTGGAGTGATGGCGATGAGGAGGGAGAGCCCTCGTTTAGCGCCTTCATCTTTGAGAGCAACACAGAGGGCGAAAAGGTTGGTAAACCAAACACTGACGTTAACCGATACGCAAATGTATCGGTTAACGTCAGAAAGTAGTAAAAGTTGATAAATCAATTTAACGACAGTTAAGGCTATCAAAAAGAATGCTTTTTTCCGTGGCATCAAATTTTGTATCTTCAAAACTTGTTTCCAATCTTTATACTTGTGCAAAGAGGTTGAACTTTTATTATGTGTATGTGTTGTTTATTTATTTTTATTCTTTTAGTTATTTAAATTAGCAAATGGGGAAATGCAAGTTTTCAGACAAATGGTTGGAGGACAAGAGTTACTGCAGGCCCTACAACTCTATTTCCCAATGTAAGTTGATAGAGAAAAGTGGTTTTGGGTCCAGTGACACGTGACCAACATCATGTAAATCCACAGTTTGGATTTTTATATATTATTTTTTTTCCGTCATGCTATACTAGAACTTTTTTAATTTTTTTTCATCACGACTATAACTTATTTGTCATTTTTCAAACATGATTTAATATGGCTTTATTCAACAAACTATACTGTGATTTTTTTTTTTAACCATACTGAAATTATTTATGGCATACTATAGTGTGAATTTTATTAGAGAGTATTCTTGAATGTCATAAAAAGTCATGAAGGCATTGTATAGCATGTCAAAATTAAAAAAAAAAAAAACAATCACAAAAGCCATACTCAGTACAGCTATATACTAGGTCTAGTCTTGTTTTTCACATCATTTAATATGATGACAGACATTCACAGCATATTTTGCTCTTGGTTTGACCTTGAATGCTGTGGGAGATGAGGACAGATTGGGTATTTTATGTGTGAAAATCCTGGCAGCTGACAGTTTGACACCTCACAAATAGATTTAGTAAACATTACAGTACATCCCAGTCTCATTAATAATTTGGTAAAGTTTTTATGAGAGCGTATGTGTGAGAACCAAACTTCTTTATAATTTTACAGGAGGCTTTGTAGGCTGCACAATGTATGGAAAGGGTCTTAAACATATTAAATGTCATGTCAGGATTACTTGCATATACCCTGTATACTGAAGTTCATCTTTTTGTGTTTATTCACAGATATGTTATACTATAAGCCTGGCAAAGGACATAACTGAAGCCAAGAAGGTATCATTATTTCACAAATCATCTGTCTTTTGTGATTTTATTGCATGTTTAGGTAATGTCTTTTATCAGTACAAGTTAAGTTCTGTTATATTATTTTTATATTATATTTGGGTTTTATAGCACAGAGTCACAGTAGCTTTTGCCTCTTATACACCTCATGGCACAAAGGGGGGTAAGGTAGAGTCAAAAGTTAATATTGAGGAATTTAAACTCACAAAAATAAATTCTTATTTTTGGCACTTCTGATTTTTATTATTATTTTTTTAAAACAAGGACCCAGAAGCCCTGGCCCAGTTGATGAAGAACATGCCTCTGACTAATGACGGCAAATTCCTGCTACTGGAGCCTGAGACGGGCGACACAACCAATGGAGCAGAGGAAGACCTGGAGTCTGAAGCCTAGTCTCAGTTTGGACCCCAAACACAAACGCAACTGCAACCAGGGCCACGGTCCATCTTTCCTGGATGAATGTCGCATCATGACCTGCTAGCCCTAACTCTGGTACTGTAACACCCATATTAGAGTGCAGTTCACTTCTGTTCACCCTGTGTTACTAGTGCTCCAGTTTCCAGTTTTGTTGCAGTAATGAAATCAAAAAGAAAAGAAGCACGTGTTGTGGGTGCTCCATTAGAACTGATTTTCCATGGTCCTGGGTCTTTGGATTTGGAGTTGCTTTTACACCACTGTGGGTGGTACCGCCATCAAAAAGGGACTCTATAGATATTGTTTTATCGTCCTCTAAAAAGCCCAACCATCTAACAGAATGTGGTGAATCATTTGTTTGATTTTAGGTTTACATAGTTTGGAGTCTCACATGCAATTATTTTTGTAAAAAAACAAAAAAAAAGTTTTACAACAACAAAAAAGTTGTCGCACTTCCATGGTCTGTCAAAGGTGCACTAATTGAGAAATAAGGATTTAGACGATGAAAGACTGAAAATAGGGTAACAGTTTCATAGCTTGTTGTTGTAATGAGAACTTCTAATGGTTTTTTGAAAGAGCCACATGCATTTTAGTGCGTGTGTGTGTGTGCATGTGAGTGCGCCCTGCTGGCTAGCTCATGGCCGCCACTCTGCACTACTCTAATGCAGCAGTCAAAGCTGAAGACATCGTCCTGATCAACACAGTCATCACGAAAGTGTAGCACCCACCCTCCAGTTCTCCATCAGGTCAACACTGTTAGCACCATCGGCAGTGTTGCCGTAGCAGGTTACTTTTAGTTATGAGCCGGAAGCTCAGCTGTCACCATGTTGAGAGCCATCAGGAGGCAATAGGAATGCTGCCAATTTAGCACCTTTAACTTTAATCACATTTAGTCATATTTAACGTTATTCACCACTAACTGTACAAAGCGAGTGTTAAGATCTATATGGAAAGTCCTCCTTGAGCAATCCAAATGCTCTTTAGTAATGTATGTTCATACAAAGTGTCTACATGTTTAATCTCAGAGTCAGTATGCTAGGTCTGATGCGGTGCATGATTAAATAATTCTCTTTCAGTCCACAGAAAACCTTTACATGGAGCCGAGCTGTAAAAAAAAAACAAAAAAAACAACAAAAAAAAACACTGAAATGTCACATTAATGCATGCAGGCAGATGACAGTGGGGTATTATGTACTCATTGAAAAGCAACTCTTTGTTTATACTCACAAATACTAAACAACAGAAAAAAACTATTGATCTGTGAAATTCTGCATTCCCTCTGGATCCATTTCAGCCAGTTTGAACTGTAACATTAATCTGGATTAATAATGGACAGTAGGGGGCACTGTGTGACTCTGACATGTTTTTCTACGGTGTGATACAGGCAAAGCCAAAACCACTGACTTGACGTTGATCGTGAAAGTTGCATTGTGTTGACCAATGCGTTTGCTTGTCTGCTTGCTTTTTCTGCTCATCAGAGCTCTTTGTAGAATCACATTAAACAAGGATTAAGTGTGGATATTTCAGTGAAGACTGTCTGCTCTACTGGTGAAATATTTAGTTATGATTTTGTTTGATTGCTCGTGAAACTTGACTTTACTCATTGTAATCAAAGGAATAGTACGACATTTGGGATTTGCGCCCATTTGCTTTCTTTTTCGACTTTCGTGGAGTCAGATACTACTCTCTCCATCTGCCCATCAAATATTAAGCTACATTCAGTTAGCTTAGCAGAGAGAGTGCAAACAGCCATCCTAACTGATAACACCTGTAAATATCACTAATTGAAACCTTACATACACACACTCACACACATATATACACACATATACATATATATATATATATATATATATATATATATATATATATATATATATATATATACATATATACACGTGTACATATTATATACACGTGTATATATATATATATATATATATATATATATATATATATATACACGTGTATACACGTATATATACACACATATGTACACGTATATATATAGATATATATATATATACATACACACACACACATGCAGTGTGTGTGTGTGTGTATATATATATATATATATATACACACACACACACGCACGTGTGTGTGTGTGTGTATATATATATATACACACACACACACACACACACACACACACTTGGTTCATCCAACTTTCCACTAGAGGCTAATAAGTGTATTTCCCTAAATGTTGTGCTTTTTAAGTCAGAGCTGTTAACCATTCCCCTTTCTGTTGCCTGATTTAAATGCGTGTCGATACGTTTTCTGATGCTATAAAGAAAACGTTGTCTATACAATAGACTTATACCCTCCCTCCTCAGGTGCTGCTTGGTGCGTCAATCACACCGCTAATAAAACTACAGCACAAAGCCTTCACAGGCTGGTTCCAGTGTCATTCCCATGATTGAACGGCTCAGTGGGTGAGAAGTGTTTCTCCAACTTTACTGCAGTCCAGAAACAACGTCCTCTTACTGTTTCCTGCTATAGCTCATTAATCTTATTACAACATTGCTGCATAGTCTTGATATATTTGTACTTTGCAAGTTCATGCACCGCTAGGAAATGGCTGGGTACTCATGGTGTAGGAAATACAGTAATAACACCCAGGACTATTTTCTCCCTTTTCCCTCTTGTCTTTTTGTAGATGACTGAAGTTGACAGAATCCACTATCCTTACGGCTTTACACTAGTTCAGGCTTTGTCCTAGTTTTCTAAAACTAACGTGAGCTTCAATAAATAAGTATTTTTTTCCTTACTCATAAATGTGTTTTCTTTAAATAACGTTTAACTCCAGCACTAGAGAATAGAGCATTTATTTAACAAAGCATTTTGTTTTGTATTTACATTTAGTTGACAGTTTATATGCAATTAAAATCTACACAGCTGGAGGCACAGGTGACTTAAGCATCACACCCTGTTGTAAAAAAGCCATTAATGAAGCACACATACATGTAGTTGCCTTAACTGATTTAAATGTTCGATGCATGCAGGTGGATATTTTGGCCACTGTATTTGGCACAATGGGAAATGAATGTGTGATTATAGCCTTTAGTCTGATGATTTTAACAAATGTACACACTCATGGTACACAATGGTTCATTAGATCAGGAGTCTTTGTAGTAGTTATTGAAGTTGATGCGAAGAAGGAAATCCTCCAGATGAGGCTGGTAGCCTCTGTTCACCAGCTTGGTCACCACTGAGAAGGAAAAAAACAGACATGTTTATTTTAGAAACACATCTGTAACTGCACTTATAAGCAGTTTTTTAGTATTAATTCATTAACTGACCCATAACAGAGGGATAGTAAAACAAAGAGAGAATTTATCTGTGGAAGCACAAACTTAACGATGAGCAATGCTAAGAACATTTCAATACAAACACTAGTTTAATTAATTGATTCAATAATTTGATTTAAAATACTAGATTAGACTATTCTAGAATAAAACAATGGTCTGTTAAGCTGATACATGTAACTTTGAGCAAATATGAAGTTATTTTCTGTTGTGAAATGCTCAATATATCCTAACAGGAGGACTGTTAGCTGGTGAGGACTCTGATCAGACTAGAGAGCTCAGAGCATCTTGATTAAACTTCTATTACATTTAGTTTCAAATTTATTGGAATTCAGTTCGAATTAATAAATTCAATTTCAAATTATGTTATTCAAATTAAGTTTTTCCGATGCAATTACTCAAGCTGGGCAAATTTAGTTTCTACTGACACATTTCTAACCATACTGTTTTTCTAGAAACTGATTCTTTACTGATCATCCTCAGCTCGTGTTAATCAAAGATGAGCCATATTTTAACTTAGAAACTTCTTTCATATTTCCTTATTACAACAAAAAAGGCAATACTCACATGTGCAAAAAAACTATAAAGTATGTCTGAAAGTCTTAATCTCTTACATTTAGAGATTTGATATTCTTTAGAAGAAATTAAAATTTGATATAACTTGGCATATCTTAATCAAGCACATTGCAATGTGAATTTAGAAGATAAGCTACTGTGTATTTAATTTTAATATTTTAAAAGTATCCTGCAAATAAGTGAAACATTAAGAAAAACTTGGATCAATGAGTGGATTATGTATGTAGGATTATTGATATGAGTGTATGTCAAGAGGATTAACAGGTAAATTACATGACTCCATAAAAAAAATGGAGTCATATTTGAAAAAATATTCTGTCCTTACCTTTGAAAAGAAAGTGAGAGTAATACTTGAAGGTGTTGTATGACTGCTGCATGGCAATAAAGCTGGGGTGCACTGCCTCCCCCTGCTGGCTGCCCCAGGGCTGTGCGATCAGCTGGGCCCGAAACTTGAGGATCAAACTGAAGATGCTGTGGATGATGTTCATGACCGGAGCTGCCTTCTCTGTCAGCAAACCCCTGGGGAGACGAGAGAGTGCAAAGTTTAAGAAACATGACAAGGAACTTAGAAATGCCTTTTCAGACAGACACAGAAAAGTGTGATACTGACAACCTCTCCTAATGAGATTAAATCATTCACTGGGTTCAAAAGTTAGCCTCACATCCAGCTTGAATTTTAATTGACTTGTTACGAGGAGGCTGAATAAATTTTATATGGAATTATGAGTGCAGAGTGCTACTTCAGCTTGCTGTGCCCGTGCAGAGCCTGAAGAAATCATCTCACTCGCCTGAATTTTTCTGCATTTCATCATATCGCAGCCTGAAATCCTGACGGTTTCAATTTTTTTTTGCCAACTATATTAAAAGTTCATTAAACACTTTAAACCTTAAACAACACATAGTTTTGTCTCCTGTGATCCAAATATTCAGTTATTAGCTTTAGTTATTAGTTGTAAACCCGCAACTCTGCCTGGATTGATTTATAGTTTAACAGAACATTTCTGTTCATTTTGTTGAAGTAAACTGAATACATCTGGGTTTGAATTGATGTGAGAACGGTGACAAATGCCCACACACATACACAATATGCATGTACATATTTCATATAGGTTCTGCATGCAATCTGAGTTTACAAGGTTAGCAGTGTCTGCTCTCTCAGGCTAAAACCTGAAAGCTGTGATCACTCAAAATGCTTAAAAGTTTAAAATGTATTACACTCAAGGGCAGACAAGGACATTTGGTCTTGTTCCAAAGTGTCTTCTCCCATGCAATAAATTGAAGAAGACTGAAATACATCATCTATTTTGTGCACAGCCAGCATTATATTGCAACAAATACTGTTAATATGGACGCATGCAGCTCTGGGCCTCACCTGAAGATGGCTCTGTTGAGGTAGTCTGCATGTGTGCGGTGGATGGCATCCAGGTCGCTAGCAGTAGCCAGCTTGGCTGTGAATTCACTCCAGGACACTTGCAAGATCTGGTTTGCGATATATCCTTGTATGACCTTGACAAAATGCTGCATCTCGTGTCTGTAAAGCTGCAGCTGACGAAACTGCACCGAGCGACCGGCGCCTTTCACCAACGCTGAGGGAACAAGTCATGATCAGAGAAGAAAAATATTTATATTAAAAAAAAAAAAAAAAAAAAAAAAATAAAACCTCTGGGCTCTTTAATCCTATTTGTTATTAATTTGTGCTCACTTAGTACACATGAATTAGTACTGAACAGAATTAATAGTTCAAGCTACTACACAGACAGACTTTAATGTAGTATTATCATAAATTTCTTCTTTCATTGCAGTCATGTTTTTCTGGCAATGATCAAAAATCACATTTTGAGTCCTGTCCACATTTTACCCCCTGGTGATCAACAACATTAATAATTTAGTAACAGAAGTTTACATCCCTCTAATACCTTAATATTTTGTTTTTTACCTCTTCAGGATATCCATTTGAGTAGTCTGTGCACAGGCTTTCACTGATCAATACTATCCAACCCAGTGAAGCAAACTGTTTTACAACAGTCCCCACCGCTATGAGACGTGCTTTGTATAAATAAAACATAAAGGACTCACAGCATTCCCCTCATGAATAGTTTATAAACAGCTGAAGCACAACAGGAAGAACCTTAACTCTTCTACCTCAAAAGGTGGAGTGAGCTGGGCTTGAAATCGACAGCTCCCACCTTCTCACCTGTTCTCTTGAGGTGGAACCAGACCTCGCGCAGGCTCCACACCATGTGTTTGAGCTGTAGCAGGAACGAAAACAGACGGTTGTACTTGTTCATGCAGCTGTCTGTGATGATGATGTTCAACGGCCAGTCCACCTGGGAAAAGAAACAAGAAAAGGAAAAAAGATATGGGCAACAAAAACAATGCAGGAGGGGAACAGTGAAAGGTGTGAGAGCAGGTGAGTGAGAAACAAAGTGAAGTGGGGAAAAAAGAAAAGGAGTTGTGGGAAATAAAAAAAGGTGAAAGGGAGTGACAAATGAGGTGTGAGTGAAGATATGTTCAAAAAGGATGTGAGAGGATTGCGATGGGAATACGGTGTGTGAGAGATGGGGAGATGTATGGGTAGAGAAAGAGTGAAGCAAAATGATCCCAGAGATTACAGGAAAGGTAAAAGATGGAGATTCAGCAAGAGAGGGAACAGTCAGTGGGGTAATGAAAACACAGAACAAGAGCAGGGGACAATATGAGCAGCATTAGTCACTGAGCGTGTCATCCAAAAGACTCTACTCCAATCAATCCACAGGCTTCAACCATTTAAGTACGCGATAAGCTCATTTTCCACACCCCGAGCGGTTTGTCAAAACATGACAGGTCGTCACATTCGAGCTGCCACTCATGCGAGCGTGTGCGCTCCATTTAAAAAGCACTGCCTCACCTTGTAGCGCAGCTCCAGACAGTTGAGAGAATCAGGGGCGTGTGGATGGAAGGTTTCCGGGAGGAAGCGCAGAGCGAACGTGAAGTTACCAGCTAAGGGGGTGTCCCCGTGTAAGCTGTACTGCAGGGCCTTACTGAGGATGGAGTTCAGGACCAGGGGGGTCAGCAGTTCACCAGGAGTCTGGCCGCTGCTCAGCTGGGTGGAGAAGGCATTGACACAATAAATACACAAAGGTCAAACACGGATGATTACCCAAACCTCTTCACCTGCCTTTTCAAATATGCCATCAGGGCCCAAGAGGTGGCAGGCTTTCATCCCAAACAAACACTGCACGTAGCTGTTTACACCGATTAGCTCACTTTCCTGTTGAAGGTGTGCTAATCAGTGGGATCAGCTGGTGCAGAGTTTGGCTGGAACAAAAACCGTCTGTCTCATGGGCCTCAGGAGACAGATGTACATGAATGTTTCTGCAGAACAGCAGCATCAAGGTATTAGCAAAAGCTGTGCTTGTTGTCTCGCAGCAGAAAGCCTGGGCTCAACATAAGTAGTCTTGGAATCTAAGCAGGGCTGCATAATGTGCTGCAAAACAGGCACAGAAGAGACATCAGATAGAAAATATTATTGAGTTGTTAAACAATGCAACACTGAATGCCACCACGGACTATTATGACCTGAATTTGCAGCTTTCCTCCACTTTACAGAGCTTTATAGCATTCCAGCTTATTGTTTTCCTTCCCACCCCACAACTTTAGTTTTTTGTTTTGTTTTGTTTTTTTTTACTATCACACGCACAGGAGATGGTAAAGTGAATATTGGACTTAAACACAACTCTAAATGAACAACATATCCCTCTGCAACTGCTGGATGTGTAAATATGCATATATTTGCATACAGGTTCACTATATCAACTTCAAAATGTGTCAAAATGTCAATGTGTTCACAAGCGGTGAGGCAACATTATTGTTGTGTTTGTGGCCACCTGATAGCTCAAAGTCCAGTCATTTGTAAGTCCTGAGGGAAATATTTGGGCCGTAATCCAAAAGAATGTTTTAAAAAGGTGAAACTCCTCTGTGGGTTCGCCACAACGAGCAGTGCCTTTAACACAACACATATTACAATTATTCAGTCTGTTAGTAACAAAAATACTGATTAGAACAGCTTTCAGTCTGGTCAGTTGCACTTGGACATATGGACAGCAGCAATACTTTGTTGAGAAACTATGTATACTGGTATCTACAAAACATAGAAGTTCATACATATTATATTATATACAGTGCTTAACACATTTAATAGACTATCTGCCTGATTTGTCTAAAAGACCATTGAACACCATGAAGAGACTCTTTCTCACTGAGTTCTCTATGCTTCACCATTTTAAACAGGAGGGTAGCTGCGTCTGCTCTCAGACCCCAGGTTTCTCAAACTAAAAGCAAATAAATGCATTGCATTCAAGAGGAGAACGGACCATCTGGCCTTGTTCCAATATGTCCTTTCTCATCCTTCCCTATGCTATGAATAAATAACATTCATCATCCTTGATAGTTTCTTTATAGAGATGACAGCAACAATCCTAAAAGAGCTTCACCTTTTCAAAGAGCAGATCGCTGAGGGACTGTGCGAACTCGCCATCCTCCATCAGCAGGAAGTGGCGCAGTGCCTCAAAGTGTCTCTCCACCCCCAACTCCACAAAGAAGAAGTCCACCACAGCCTTGTTCACCAGAGAAACACTGGGGACGGAAGGTGGAGGACACAATGATCAAGATAAGGAGCGAGCACTTTCACAAGAATAAGAGCTGAAAATGGTGCTGACTTGGCACATTTTATCCAGGCTGTGAGGATGATAGACACTTTAGGTCTGGAGATAGCTTGGGTAATATATTAATGTTTCCCTTTTTGGATGACTTCCTCCATTCCAAAGCAATTCACATTGATATCTTAGGGGAGGCTCTCTTTAACTGAAACATCAGCAAGTAGGATATAAAAATAAAAATCTCTGGCGAACTTCATTGTGTCTAAGCATGGGAATAAAATGTGTTAATAAAAGAATTTAGAGTTAGGAATTCCAATGCTAAATATCCTGTGTGCTCCCTCTGTGTGCAGAAAAGGATGAGAAAGCCATTTCTTTACATACAAAGACTAAACTGCATAGTGTGCAGAAACATTGCAGATGAAGACTGACAAGCTTGTCTGGATCTCTGATGAGATTTCAAATAGAAAAAGGATCCAGCAATGATGGAAAGTAATAAGAATTTAAATTATTCCTCATGTGCAGAATGTGCACTCCACTACAGTTTAAGTGGCCTGAACTAGCAGGAACATGACAGGAGATCACTGAAAGCCTTACACCTGCATTTCTCTTAAACATAGTTTTTTGGTTTCCAGGTAAAACTATCATTTCATTCTCCAACATTCAAAACTTGTATCTATAAACAATGAGTTGGTATGTGCTTAGAAATGTGATGTTTCCCTCTTTGCTACAAAAAAAAAAGATTCCTCCTGCAGCTTTCTTTCAGTCAGAGACTCACTGTGTGATGAGCGGGGTGGTGACTGCCTGTTTTATCAGAACTGGCAAAGAAACCATCTCGCTGAGTTGGACAGCAGTGGTGTCTGTGGCTCTGCGGAGCGTGGGGTCCATGGGAAGTCCCCAGGGGCCCCGAGTTACCTGCTTCAGCAGCTGGCACTCAGGGGACGAAGCTGTGTGAGAGGGAGATGACAGGCGTGTTTGCAGAATAAATATCAGTCTCACAACTGCAGAAAGCTGAGCCGTTTTAAAAAGTGCAAAGGAGAAATGGAACGTAAAGTCCAATGAAAAGAAACAAAAGTCAAATTCTGATACTAGTAATAATTTTGGAAACATGAATAAATGATTTATCTAAGTAGAGCTGAATGGGTTCAGTTTAATTCAGGAGTATTTTTTTTATCACTGATTCATTTTTTTTTTTTTTATTTTTTATTCACTGGTTCTCCATCTCCAATACTGAACTGATTATCTTCAACTGAATATGTTTTTGATGGAGCCTCGCTCACATTTGAATGTGAACTATATGACCAAATAATCATTAGTGGTAGCCCTAAAACTAAGATCTGATAATATGTTTATTAATCACCAAAACAGACGTTAAATTAAGAGCTGCCCATTGGATAGCTTTACATTTAAGAGCACTATATTTTAAATTGTTCCAGTTATTTTGTCCACCTGCTCTACCTACAGCAGCTCCAGCTACATAATTAGGGCTCCTGACTTTGATCTGTAGTGTGGGAGATCTTATCGGCTGACTGATTTCATGGAGACTCTGGGAGGAAGCTGGCATGAATAATAGCAGCATGACACGGTAAGTGAAAAAGACAGGATATTACTTCAACGAGCCATGATGCATCTCACCCAAACATAAAGCACCAGACTTAATGTCCTTTTGCAATAACAGTTTTTTTTTCCAGTGCAACTTCCTTGCCTGCTGATGGAGTAAATATTTAACAGTGTCTGAAACTGCATCGCTCCTGAACATGAAAAAAGGCTTGTTTTAATTTGCATGAAGTAAGCTCCCCTGCTGTAAGATGAATGATTTTCACTTCTCTGCAATTTGACATCATGTTTTGCTCTACTTCACATGGGGTTTCATTTCTCATTAAGTTATTTCAGACACCAGGCTGCACATAGATATTCTTCAGTAAAGACTATAGGCTCCGATCGGACAATCATGGGAGTCCATTTAATGTTTTACTTGTTAATAAATGGTTTTGTTTTGTTTTAGGTAGTTAATGTTTAGTCTAACCTAATTTCAGTCTACAAGACAAGGCAGCAGACTTAACTAAATTGTTGTATTTAATCCATTGCCCTTTTTGGTCATTTGTCAAAAGCAGAAGCAAGACTAAATTTTAGAGATGAAATTGGCCCATGTGAGGTGAAATAAGAATTTGAATAAAGTTTAGGCCTCCGCAAAAGATGTGTGAAAGGTTCTGGTTATCCTTAATCATGACTAAGGATCCTTAATCATGATTAAGGATAACCAAAACCATATAATTGTAATAACTTGCTCTCTACCAGTAACTCAATAACTGTAGGAAATTCTTCTCCTGCAGTTTTTAAATGTGGAGTTCCTCAAGGTTCTATTTTGGATCCCCTTCTGTTCTCTATTCAGAGCCCCTGTTTTGATAATCAGTTGTGGCCTTAATGTCCAAATCCTCCTAAGCATGTACAAAAATGTGGCACATTGCCCATATTAACAGTGTACCAAAAGACCTATTCACAGCCAGTCATGCTTTCAACTTACCCATTAGGTTGTAGCAGTCTTCATACTGTTCCACCTCATACTGAGCACACAAAGCAAAAAGGTATTCCTGCTCAGACTTTTCTCCAGGGGACAAACCAAAACCAGACGCCCAGGATGCCATGAAATCAAACTGCTCACCAGGGCTGCCCGACTTAGAACCTGAAGATGTAAAACAATTACTTTAACATGTAACAAATGTCATTTGTTAGACACAACACAAAACAAAAAAAATACCATATCTCTCTTCCAAGTCTAGAAAAATAGTTGTTACTTTCATCCCATCTGAGAACATGAAAAACACTTATCTAAGCTATCTGTTTAGAATTTTGCTTTTAATAACAAAAAACTGTTTCAGTTTATGTCAAGGGGAAGATGGCAGCAATTTACTGTAACTGCAATTGAAAATTAAAGTGTTTATGAACTATGAGAGTAAAGCACAACTATCTGTTTTCCCTGTCTTCTCCTCAGTGTATATGAGTTGTTCAGTTATGTCTTGATGTAAAAGATTACCTCTGCATCAAATATTGTAACACCTTATGCAATCTCCAGCTGACTAAGTGGCACTTAAGAGTGCTTCAAAACTGCATAATGTGTGTCACTTAAATAATATTCAGTACCCTTACCATCTTCATTGTCTGCTGTCTTCTGCTGATTTAAGACACCTTTTCCCTTCACCACACACCCAACTGTGAGTGAAGAATCTGATGAGTGACCATAAGTGCTGCCTGGTATTGCAGATGGTTGCGGCTCTGTCCCCAACACCACACAACCAACCCCCAGCATCGAATCAGATGAATGGCCGTAAGCACTGCCTGGTAGTGGTGATGGAAGTGGTTCAGTTTTGGACACAACACAGCCGATGCCCAAGTGCGAGTCTGAAGAATGACCATAGGCACTTCCGGGTAGAGGAGAATATTTGGGTTCATCTCCGGAAACTACACATCCAGCAGCCAACCCTGAGTCTGAGGAGTGACCATAGGAGCTTCCAGGTAGAGCAGACAAGGCGGGTTGATCTCCTGACACCACGCAGCCTGGTTTAAGGATGCAGTCTGAGGCATGCCCGTGTTTACTCCAACGAGTTCTTGCTTCAGGTATGTTAGACACAAACTCACCCACTTGTATATTAGCATCAGAGGAGTGACCGTGGACTCTGGGAGCAGGAAGTGGTGCAAAAACATCTGAGATATTTTCTCCAATTTTAATGTGGGAATCTGAACTGTGACCATGAACACTGAGGGACGGCAGAGGGGTAACTACATCTGAAACATGTTCACCAACTTTGATGTGGGCATCTGAGGCATGACCGTGGACATTTTTAGCAGGAAGAGGAGCGACAAACTCAGAAATATTTTCCCCGACTTTAATGTGAGCATTAGAGGAGTGACAGTGAACACTGGACGAAGGTAGAGGAGAGTCAACTTCCGAAACATGTTGTCCAATCTTGATGTGTGAATCTGAGGCATGACCGTGGACATTAGGGGATGGAAGAGGAGCATATGCCTCAGGTACTAGCTGTCCCACCTTTATGTGAGCATCAGAGGAATGTCCATGGATGCTAGGTGATGGCTGCTGGACAACAGCATCTGAAACCAGCCATCCAGATTTTATGTGAGCACTGGAGACATGAATGTTAAGCAAAGAAATATTTTCACCAGCTTTATCTTTCACATCTGAGCTGTTGTCTTGAGTGCTTGAATTAGGAATTGCGTCACATGGATCAATCCCACCACACCCAGAAAGGCTTGTCATTACTTTGTGTTGACCATTACCCTTGACACTTTGCTCTCGTGTGGTGGAGAGAGGATCAATCACATTGTCGCCTTTTGGATCCTCAACAGATTCCCCTTTGTCTTGACCTGCCTCTACTTTACTTTCTAAATTCCCCTTTTCAATTTTCGAGTCTGTCATAGATGCA
Organism: Synanceia verrucosa; assembly: GCA_029721515.1. Taxonomy (NCBI): domain Eukaryota; kingdom Metazoa; phylum Chordata; class Actinopteri; order Perciformes; family Synanceiidae; genus Synanceia; species Synanceia verrucosa. Next base: position 16,202,265 of record CM056556.1, read on the forward strand.
ACTTCCGTATGCTTGTTGTCTGCCATCGAGCCACTACCATCTAGTAGCTTCACTGAGGCTTGAGAGGGATGTCCATACGCACTCACTTTAGATGTATTTTCCGGGGTATAATGACCCAAAGGAAAGCTGGATTTGGAGGCCTGGCCAAAAGGACTGGCTTTTGGGAGACCATCCTGAACTTGAGACATATTCTCTCCTATGGAGATATGAGAAAAAGAGGGTTGGAATTGGATCATGTCAGGCAGGACATCAGGTCCCCAGCGAGGCCGGGGCTGGACTGAGGTTGGGCCCGTGATACCTTCAAGTGGACTAAAGGGGGCACTGAAGTCATAGTCTACTAGTTGTGCTGTGGGACACACTTCAGACAGGTCAGAGCCGATCTCCTGTAGGGTGATGTCCACCTGCTGACTGCCAGGATTCTGTGACTTAGGGAGAAAATCATTGACGTCAACGTCCTCAGAGATGAGGACAGGGTCTACTGTAAGGCGGGTGAGGGTGGGTGGTGATACAGCATCAGAGTCTTGAGTCTTGGCAGACATAAGTTCAAATGAATCCTGAGCGTGAGATTCCTGTTGAGAAAAGACGCTAATAAGCATACATTTCCAAAGAGCAGAATTAAATGAAAAAGCAGGGATTTAAGTTGAAAACAATGTGTTGTCATACCGCTGTTGTGTGTTGTGGTGCATTCTGTTGAGCTGAGGGAACAGGTGGCAACACTTCGATGGGAGGTCTCTCCTGGCCTAAAGGATATTTCTCAAGCATTGCCTGGAAAGAAGTCACAGAAGCTTTGGGAAAAAAAACACTTCCCTTTCCTGAAATAATCTTGTTAATAGCTGCTCCTTGTTCCCTGTGTTCATTTTCTATGTTCCTTCATTACAAACCTGAGTCCGCTGCCTGTCACGCATGAAGAACTGAGCCCGGGTTTCGCCAAGCCTCATTCGCTGCACCCGCCACATGGCCCGTCTCTCTCTGTGAGCTGCCTCCTCTGACAGACGGCTGTACTGAGCTATCAGCTCCTTCCTGCATTGTGAGTGTAGTAAGACAAGTTACAGGTAATTAATCTAACGGAGGGATTTATCCAAAATAACTTGCAGTAAATGTCTAGAAAAAGGTCACATAGAGCTGCGAGTGAGGATTATTTTCATCATCAACATCCCAGAGTCTTGTTTTGTCATGTAATAAATTAATTTTGAGGATCAAATATGCAACCTCTAATTTATGATTATGAGAGTTCGTTTTCCCCAACCAAGTCATTCAGTCAGCAGGTAGCTTTGCTCCGATTAATTTCACAATAGTTCTCAACTTAAATAAGGAAAACTAAATAGCAATATTCGCTACTCTTCATAAACACAGATTTACTGATGTCATTTTGCCGCCTTATATCCCATCATATTATAAATAGTATGTCTTACTTGAATACTGAATAATTTATATTTAAATGTGAGTGCAAGTCGGCAATCATTCTATTCTGCAATGAGTAGCTTTCATGTGCATGTGCTCATGAGTGACGCTGATAAGCACGCTGGTCTGCAATAAACCTGCCATGAATATGTGCTTTCAAGCTCTCTGGAGCCTCTGAATTCAATTATCAGCAATTTCCTTCACTGGCTGTCTGCAACTTCAATGACCAGTAATTGATTAATCAGTAAAAGAATTTTGAATATGAAATATATATTTTTCTTCAATGAAAGACGTATTTTCACAGTTGTCCTAAACAATAATAAGGCACTTAATGTGACCAGCGATGGTAAAGGTTGCAGCTGTGAATTGGTTGGGTGAAATGTTGCAGGGGACAAGCGCAGGTAAACTCCTCGTTGAGCTAACAAACACGTTTTAGCCATCTTATGGAAATCAACTTGCCGAGTTGACATTACAGGCTCTGATCACGTTTGCTCATACTGCAGCATCATGCAATTTCCCCAACTGCATGGGCATTCGGCACCAGCCCAGCTGCTGAAATATCCAGCACAGATGGAATTGATGTCCCATCATGTTTGCATATAGTTAATTTATTCTAGATCATATAAAATCTTAAGAGAGATTAATCAATCATCAATAAAACATTTACATGTCTAGTAGTGGTGCTATAAAAGCAGTCAGACCTGGCTCTCTGCTCCAGTTGCTCCTCCAGGGCTTGTAGTCTCTTTTCTCTGTCCCTCAGCTCTCTGGCAAAGCTGAAGTCATCCTCCTCCTGCTTCTTCTTGGCTACACTTCGCCACTGGTGCCACACACACACACAAGCACATACACATTATCATCACTTTCAGTTTCTAAAATGGGCATCACAAGCTGTGGGTACAGGATATGAATCCAAATTTCTGTTTACATCATTCTCTCCCAGACATACATTTCTGATGTGGCAGATGTGTTGAGTTTAAAGTGGCTATAATCAATATTTTAATGTGAAAGTAGTAGCCTGTAGATGAACCTACAGATAATTATCTGCAGCTCCCTTCAGTTTTAGTGAGTTTCAGCTCATTATTTAGCTTCTACAGCCCACAACTTCAGTGTCTCTCTCATAGCACCATTTGTTGGCTACAACAGGCAGCTGTTTTCAGATAAAAAATAGTCATTGTATCTTCTGCCACTAAGAAAAATCTGTTACGGCAGGTTTATTATTTCATTTTTAGCGAAATATAAGAAATAAGAGACTTGTTTTGGTCAACTCCCTCTAACACACCATTCTCTTACTATCTTTCTTTGTCTCACATTTCACAACAATAAAACACTTTTACCTGTTATTCTTACTCACACTTAACATATTAAGCCTCTCTCTTTCTCTCTCACACACACACACACATCACTACCTCTTGCTCCTGCTCCAGATGCTGTTTCAGCTCCTCAAATCGCTCCCTCTTCTTGGCCTCTTCGGCCAGACGTTGCGACACCTGGCGCCCTACAGGAGTCGAGAGAAATAACAGTGGGCTGCTTACTGCGCCCCACATAATAAAGTACATAACATCTCTCGCACAAATGCACGCACAAAACAAAATCACCATCTGCGTCATGCAAACACATACAAATATGCCGATGCCAGGACACTCACAGAGCTACCAAAGTTTGCCACACATCTTTTGAAATAATATATGATATGAGAAGTTTGCTTAACGGTGAGAGGGATGATTAGATTTCACAGCCTGTAAGCCGTTCGAAGCATCCTTCACTGTTATTGCTCCTCTGCCCCATCGCTGCTGCTCTCCAGAGAGGAATGAATGGAGGTAAAGGAAACTCTCATAGTCAAGAGTCAAGGAGTGAGTGTGGGTTATATGGAGGCATGCTTATATGTCAAGCTGTATATAAAATTATAGTTGCAGTGTGCGTGTGTGTGTGTTTGTAACACTAACCACGGATGCTCTCCAGGGTTTTAGCCGCTGATTCTCTGACCTGATTGATCAGCTCCTGGCGTGCCTGCTCTGCTCGCTGAGTCTTACAATAGACAGACAAGAAATCATCATTAACAGAGATCTATCCGGCTGCCCTGCAGCTCACCTCTCTTACCCCACACCTCCGCCAGTCAGCACCGCCAGCGCAGACACGATATAGGTCATAGACGCCAGGGTGTTACATTAAATCAAGCAGCGTGCAAGCCCTAGACTACAGCTGCATCATTATAATGACTTGCTGTTGAAATTTTCAGTACTTGAGGGGCAGTGTCACCATCATGGATCATGTTATGTTAAAAAAAAAGAACTCTCTGGCTGTGTAATGACTTGTCTTACTGCAGGTTTGCACTCTCTCCCTGAAGTTCAGGCTTCCCCTTATTTTTGAAAGTCATTTAAGTCAGCTAGCAGAGACATAATAATATATTTATTATCGTAAAACACCATGTTGACTAACATAAGAACACATTCTCGTCTCTTGACTGATTTGAAGTTGTTGTCAGATATAACTGAGAAGAAGCAATACTGATAAAAGCTCAGGCAAAAAAATACATCATGGGAACAATAAGCATGAGTGTCAGTACTTGCTCCTCCCTGCTGATGGCACTGTGCTTAGCAACCCTCTCCATGCGTCCACGGTACACAGCACACTCCCTCTCGATCTCCTCCACCTCCTGCAGGGAGAAAGTGACAGCAATGCGAGGCACCGGCAGCTCCGACCAGCAGATGTAGTGCTGTGGACAGGAAACAGAAGGTTGGTTCTAAGAGGGAGGCTTTTTTTTTTTCACTGTTTATCCTGACATCTTAGAGGACCCCAAAGCTTATTTTCGGTCTGCAACTCACAATTTTCACTGGAGATTAATGTGCCCATCACTTAACCGATGAATTGATTGGGCTATTAAAGCTCAGGAAGGAGCGTAAAGTGTCTATACTAGGACATAAGTCAGTGGCAATACTGTTGATTAACTTTCTGTTGATTAAGTAATTGATCTGAGTTGGTCTGGCGATCTATACAGCCTTATAAGAGCAGATAACATAACAATGATGCAAAATGTAATAAAGCATAATGTAATAACTGGTTGATGATGGAACAAAATCCTAAGGGCATTATGTCATAACTTTTTGTGCATAAGGTAACCACTTACAGTATTGCTCTTTGCGTCAGTTACATCATGAAGCGAGCACAAAGATTCTCCTAATTTTATTACATTATAGGGTGACTCAACAATTTATTAAGAAGAATCATACTTTATTGATCATGTTGTATATCAATACAGGTACATACACACATGAAATTCACCTCTGCATTTGACCCATCTCCTAAGGGAGCAGTGGGCTGCCGCCAGTAAAGCGCCCAGGGAGCTCCTTCAGGGTTAAGAGCCTCGCTCAAGGACACGACGACTGAGCTACAGCTGCCCCATGGGATCATTTTTATTGTAATTTAAGGCTCAGTTTTCTTCCTCTCCATCCTAAGCCCACATGTGCAATAAGACATAAATGTGTGTTACAGCTTTCCACAGAAAGTCAATTATTGACCAATTAGGCTATTAGATGATTGGTTGACTAATGCTGCTTATGATGATATCCAGAAATTCATCAATTATCTAATATGTATTTTATTTCATTATGTAATTAATTAACATTAAAGGGGGGGGGCATTAATACTATGGTGTGTTTCTGTGTGTAAACCGACCTGGCACTGCACTTGTCAGTCACACATGCATTAAAATATAAACACTGAGTATTGAATTACAGTAAAAACTATTAAAACAGATTTATTTTTTTTTAATCAATGCTGCACTCTACATTGAAGCAATCACCCCATTAATCAATAAATTATTGAGTCGCCCTATAATGTAATAAAATTAGAAGAAAAATATTGTGCTTAACTGATGCAAATTTTAGTTGTTATGTACATTATGTACAAAAAGTTATTTCTTTATGCGCTCGGGATTTTGTTACATTATGAACCAGTTACTACATTAAGTTTTATTACAATTTTTTTATTACATTATCACCCTATGTCTGCTCCAGCCCCCCAACAACCCTGAAAAGGATGAACAACAGTTATCAGAGGATGAATAAATGAATGAATGACTAATTATTAAAAGATTAACTGGAGCGGCTTTAGTACCTTGTTGTAACAAAAAAAATTGTAGTGTATTGTTTTTTTGTAAATACCCAATTTCTACAACTGAACTTGCACAATGTACTGGGTGTCTCATTAAAACAGATGTAACATATTTTTTCCTAATAATATAGCTATACTTTCAGCCACTTCAAATACTAGAAAAACTAGATAGTCTTTCGTAAACACATTAGCAACAGTATTTTTGTCAGGATTCAAATGTTCACAAGCATCATGCAGTTTGTCCAGGGAAAAAACATAGATGAAATTAGCATTAAGAGAAATGCTGTAGTTACAGATTGCCAATTAGTCAGGACCCTGCTGTTTAGGTCCGAAAGGTTGAGTCAAAAAATAACATTATGTGCTCCTGAATGAGCAGACAAGTCATAGAGAAGTGAGGAAATTAAATACATTTAGATGAAGCTTTCCATTTGTCTGCCATGCCAAGCTTCCTGCCACACTGATCAAGAAACAAAGCAGCATATCAATTGTTTATAAAAAAAAAATTGCAATTATTAATTGCAGCTCTAATTCCATCTGATCCATCAAGAACTGTATTCAATGAGTCATTTCATTAGAAGAAAAATACTTCAAATAGGACTCTACCTGGCAAAAGTCTACAGTAACAGAGAGCCCAACGGTCCAGGGTTCAAATGCCTATGGTAGTGTAATCCTATGGTTTCACGTTTTAAATTTATTCAATCCAGTCAAGAATATCTTTGTACTGAATAAATTAAGACTGAATTAGATTATGTGCATCTGTATCTTTACACAACATTCAGATGCATGAAATCCCCCAGCTGCATAAATCAATGTGTAAAATGTGTAAAACAAACCTGTGGGCAGCAGATCTTGAGGAGGTTGATGGTCTTTCCACAGACATAGACATCATTGCCAATGTGTCTAAGGAATACAGGCACACAGTCCTCCACATCCTTTGAGATCAGAGTGTAGCCTTGGACCCAGAAGTGTTTATCTGCACATAAAGAAAAACACCTATTATATGTTGCTCTGCTTTTTAGACCGAATCGTTTTTCTGTTCCATTATGCCTCTGATAGCAGTACAACACACTCACAACCAAAGTAAAAGAGAAAAAAAAATAGTGGTGGTGGTGGTGGTGGAGGAGTCATACTCATCCTAAAACTTTTCCTTATTAGTATGACTTACGGGGCATGGCAAAACTCTGGTCGCTTGAATTAACACTTGGAAATTGTTGGCGCTTAGCTCAGTGATCCTAAGCAAAAAGCATAAGAGAACATGAATGCACTGAGCTTCCTGAACTCTTTACAGAAAGCCTGCGGCTTGCCAAGAAAGCTTAGCCGCTGATTGCTTCCCTGGTCGACAGACTTCGAGGAGAACAATGACATTTGTGTGTCCTCCAAAAAGCAGGAGCGAGAAGTGCAGAGGTTCACTGCAGAAGTTGATGAGGTGTAGCAGATGAGCAAATGAACCTCTTAGCCAGACAAAGTCCAGGTGATGGTCTGACCTTGAATGGGTTGTTGCACGACATACAATATTTAGACAGGTTATAATGATTCATATAAAAGCTTATTTACAGAGTACTGTCAAAGCAATTACAGTGTACACTCATTTGGGGAACAGGCCTTCATCAAGATTATTCTTTGCTTACAAACAACTCCCTAAAAAAGAACGGCAACTAATGATTTTCATTACTGATTAGTCTAACGACCATTTTCTCAATTAATTGTTTTGCTTATAAAATTTCAGAAAATAGTGAAAAAATGCCCTTTACATTTTGCCAGAGCAAAGGTGGCCCCAGGGTGACACTTTTATTTTAAAATAAATAAATCTGGCACTTTTATTTTAAAAAATACTTTAAATTATTGATCTGTTATCAAAATATGCCTATTAATTTTCTGTCGATTGATAAAGGGTTTAAGCTCTACCATAATATGTTTGTATCTAATTTTCACAAGTCTAAAAAGTAACACTTTTATTCCTTTCAGTAACATATAGATATTACGGTGTATGTTTTGTTTTATTATTCTAACTAGAGATGCAATGATTAGTTCATTAGTTGATATCCAGATCTTCTATTAAATGCACTTTTGAGGAAGTACTTTTAAAGATCACCTTTCACTCTTGGATAGATAGATAGATAGATTCTCACAGAAAAAATAGTGGTATTGTGATTTATTTTCAATTTTCTGAAGATTAATAATAACTTTGGACTTCACAGTGTATGCATGTGCCCTGCGCCATCGTTTCTGCTCCTCTGCCCTCCTTGAAAAGCAGATGTCATTTGATCAGAAAAAAAATTAAAAAGTCCACAGAAAAAAAAAAAAACTCATCCAGATTTGTCATGGGCCATTAATACAGGAAAAAACAATATTTCAGAAAATGTTCCAAACAGCATGGCGTACCAAGTGAAAAGAATAAAGGAACATTATTTATCAGTGTCTGTCCCTGCAAGAAGAGATGGCTCTGGTCTCCAAAGCTGTGGTAGCTGATTGTGTTTCCCACTGATTATCATCCAATAACTTCATGACATCCTTTATAGACACAAGGACAAATCCAACTAGGCAATAAAGGCTGTAATGAAATCTATTTTTTTCTGCTAGACAATCTGTCAGACAGGCTTTTCATTTTCAGAACCTGCTGACTGAAGACAGCATGTGTTTGTCATCTCACCTCTGAAGGCGAGATATTCCTCATTGACCTGGATCATGAATTCTCCATGAACATCCCGAAACACGCCGCTGTACACCCAGTCGGACACAAACCTAAGTGAAGCACAGTAGTTCAGATCCAGTTCTGAAAACCCCTGGAAATTTATCAATGACATATAGTCCTTGGGTTATAGTATTTTGAAGACACATGTCACATGTATGAGCAGCATAGTGACTGACCGTGTATAAGGTTCACAGCTGCTCTTCAGCAGCGACAGCAGGACCGGATAGTTCTCGTTGCTGCAGTTATTCTGTGCTTCATTGTACAGGTAGGACAGCAGTTTAACACCCTGAGGAGAGCCACATGGCAATGAGCTGACATCCCATCTGATAGGCTAAACACTGCAATGATGGATGACATATTGCAGCTTGCAGATAAAAGAGCACTCACCACAGGGAAGGTAGCCTGGCCTGCACCCAAAGGCCTGTCTACACAGCACAGCTCTGACAGGTACCTTAGATTAAAAGAAAGCAGATTTTTTTCCATATCTGATTTACATCAAGGTCATGATTTTACAGTAGACTGGAGTGAATTTCACACCAAACACTAAAGGAAGAAAACAAAAACAGGTTTGATCTTACCTTAGTTGGCGGCCCACTTTGCGGAAGAGGAAGCCGATAGTCAACAAGCTAAGGGTGGGAGGGGTGCTGAGAACACAAGCCCTGTAGTAATGCAGGTACTTCCGCAGACCACCTGTAAAAGCCTTAGAAAAACAGATGTGGTGCAAAACCACTGAAATGGTCACTTTTCCTCCAGTATAGACTGATAAGTGCACTTGTACAGAGAATATACATAGAATTAAGGACCACAACCATGGCAAGAACTGAAGTCCCATGCAGAGCACAAGTAGAGAAAGGAGGAGGAAAAAAGCAAATTCAACGGTATTAATGATGACGATACAAACACACCTGAAAGACGAGGCCTTTTTTGTCGGCACTCTGTAGAGAAAAGCGACTGAGCCTCAGGTAGTGGGTGCCGTACTGGGCCAGCTCCCCCAGGAGACGAGACACACTCTCCGGGGAAGCTCCTGAGACACACACACCAGGTCTGACGTCAAACTGAACACTCTGCAAAGGAGAAGATTACATATTTACAGATGGCGGACAAAATACAATGAATAACTGTACCACCTAATAACATCCAATAAAATAGCCCTGCAGCAAAGACCGTCTTTGTAAAGCCTTTAATATTGAATATTTGTTGAGGCTGTCAGAGAACCACCTCCATGGTGATTTCTGATGGCATGGTTTGTGGTGTTATTATATTAAACCACGATACATAATCAGCTGTTCGTTGTGTTGTCCTTCCCATGGTTGTTTTATGAGAAGTTGATACAAATGTCCTAGACTGAACCCTTTGGGAGGGACAAAAATAACACAGACAATATTTTTGCAATCTAGCAAAGCACAGCCTCAAAGATTACCTTTGAGTTTAATAAACACCTCTCTGACAGTTTCAGCAAAACTTTTTTTTTTTTTTTTTACATAATAAGTCTTGCAGAAGTTGCATCTGACGCAGGGATAATGTATTAGATTACATTAGACTGTGCAGGTGCTCGTGACATTCTGTCCACCTTTTCTATCACCTTGCATGTTCATGATCAAGTCTGCTCAAGAAAAAGAACACAAGGGGCTAAGGGAGTAAAAAAGCAAATAAGGATTCAATTTATGTGGTAAATAACCATAATCTTCTAGAGATATAAAAACTTAATGGGAAAAAATAAAGCAACAGAAGAGCTCTCCTGTGGTTTGGTTTTTGGCACTAGGAATGGTTTTATTTGTTCCCTTATCACTTAATGTATCTTGTCAGATGACTGACTTTGCTTGTCACTTAATTTCTTCTTGTGGTAATATACTTTTATAAGTCATCTGGGTTTGGTGGGTTTTTTTGGTCACACATGCACAGATTGTGCATTGATTCCGCGCTCGCTTTTTGTTTTGTTTCTTAAATTGTATGCTGTTACAGTGCTTTTATCACTTCATCCACATTTATCGCTTCTGTCTGATGGACTGCATTTATTGCATTTAAGAGACTGATAAATAAAGGCAATGAAATTCACCTGGTTGAGGGGGAAGGTGGTGGATGCCACGCCGATTAACACGTTGAGGAGGTCAAATACCAGCTGTGCCTGTGAGTCTAGGGGCAGCGGGAGGAGAGGAGAGGGTGTAGCAGTGCTGACCACCCTCATCTCCCCCTCCCAAAGACGATAGAGCTTGTCAAATGCCTCTCTTCCTCCCTCTGTTAGATAGAGGGACTCTCTTTTTCCCGGTGGGCTGGCAGGGAAAATGGAATAAAATTCATTGTTGTATTCCAGAGGGACAGCAAAACATAAGCTACTACAGGTAGAGCTCTTTAACACTGTGTAGGTCATCTATTACTTGCTAGCTGACAGTGGGCAACATATTTTCTAGTCAATCAACAACAGCAATACATTTAATGCTTTTTTTTGATCACAGTAAAGATCCAAAAATCCAGTGAGTCACATCCTTAAAATGTGTTGGATTTTTTTCTCCACTCTAGATTGCTGGAAATCTTTTTGGCAGTTTTGAATTTTTCGTCTGACAAACAAAAACAAGTTGAAGACATCACTTCAGACTCTTGGAAGTTGTGATGAGTATTAACCATATTCTGGCTATATACTTAATAATTACAAAATAATCATATAATAATAGTTATATTAATAATAATTCACCAATTAATAAATCATACCACAATAAATAACTTAATCTCTAACTGTAAGCTACTTATGATACAACATTCAAAAGCGCAACTGACATGCCACTTACCAGCCAACAGACTCCCAGCAGCGGCGTTTTCCAGGCTCAAACGTACGGAGTGCCTCCCATATATCGACATCTGGAACGGGGCTGGTCTCTGACTGAGAGTCTGGGGTCATGTTGGAAGCTGACTGGAAGCCCTCATCCTCTGACTGATCTAAACATGAGGGGACCTGCACAGATAACAATTAATCCTGATGATGATACCGAGACATAACACTGGGTTTCAAACCTAAATCAAACACTAACACAAATAAAATCCTACTGGTTTGTTTAAAAAAAAAAAAACGAAAAAAAAAGAAAAAAAAAAAAAAAAGTTGAACTGACCTGGCCATGTGACAAAACAACTCAAACTGAACAACAAGCACTGGTTTGGACACTAAACTAAAATATATACATATATACCCTTATGGCGAGTCCAGTTACATCAATATTACTGGGAACAGGAGGCAGGTCCAGTCTTATGTCTATATCTGAGGTGCGAGTGTGCTGCAGTGCTCCAAACAGTGTCATCCTGGTATCCCTCTCAAATCTTTCTTCAGCTTCCAATTTAGTTCTCAAAGCCAGCAGTCCTGTGCCTGGAGGGGCATCCATCAGACTCTGAGTTCCACACAAATTCTCCAAAGTCCCCCATTCCTCCCCACACACTAGACCCCATGCCCGGGCCTCTAGTCTCTGCAGCTCCTCGCTCTGGTAGCCCCAGGGTCGAGGCCTCCGCAGCACGGGCCTCTCTCGTCTCATGTAGTCCCTGCTGAAAGAGGTAGGGGGTGGAGGTGCAGAACCAGCTAGATGTACCAAGAGCTCAAGGACTGCATCTACTTCCTTGAGGCCAGAGGATGTTCCCTCTGGCAGCATCCCCAGCTGCTCCTCCAACCTCTCTGCCTCCTCTCGGCATCCCGCCACCCGCAGATCAAAGCATATCATCAGGACTTTGTTTTTAGGGGGCGTATTAGCAGCAGCACTCGGTCCAGAGGTAGATCCTTTGCTGTCATCTTGAAAAAGCTTAGACAGTAGGGCGCCATAGGCGCACTTCTTGAGAGTTCTGCGGAAAACTTCTCTTGAAACTCCACCCAGGGCACGGCGTTTCCATGACACCCCAGACAGGCTGCAGTCACACAGGGCACCCAGCAACTCAGTGATACTACTGCTGTTGCAGCTGGACTTCATGGGGTTGTTGGGGCTCGAGTACATGGTGCCACTCTGAACTCAGCCTGTGTGAGTGGAACGAAATGGGTTTCAATGGTATAGCTTTCTCTGTTATATTTTAACATGAAAACCAGAACATGGATACATGCACTGCATAGCTGCCAGAATAATGTGAGAGTAAGTAAACGTTTAGCTAGATTTTTAGGAGCCAGGCATTCTTTAAACGTGTCCAGACCTTTGAATCTGCCCACTGCCATTCCACCGAGTTGACTGAAAGTGTAATCGATCATATTGCTACAAATGCATGCTCACAGTCCAAACAAAATAAGCCAGTAGTGTTAACTAGAAGTGAAGACTGCACCAGAACTAGCTAACGGTAACTAGCTAGCCAAGTTAGCTAGCCTTTACGGCAGTAATGCTTTATCAAACTGCATATTGGCATGGTCTGCTCACTTCCATTCAGAGCTAAAACAGTGCTTATTGAAATTATTTACCCTCTTAAGATGATGTGGTTTTTTGTTGGTTCAGAGTTTCAATCTTGCATCCGCCCCAAATGACTCCTTCCAATGCATGCTAATGTTTGTTATTAGCTCCCTCGGATCAACTGGCTGTCTTGCTTAGCTCGTGTGTCATGCATATTAAATCCAGTAGGTAGATCCGCTACATAGCTCCAACGTGTCTTTATTACTACGCAGCTTATTGTTCCAATGCATTCGTGCAATTTAATGTGCTGTAATGTTGTTGTAGCTAGCTAATTGCTAGCTGGGCGCTTCATTCATCTACCGTCATGTAGCGCGGGGTTACAGCAGAAGTAGAACCTGCCTCTGTGAATGTGATTGGATAATACAGTGTTCAGACGCTGTTGATTGGCTGTTGTAAAGCCACACCGATTGGTCAAGGAAACTGTCATTTGGTGATTCGGACTGTGCTGCATTCAAGTGATACAGGAAAGAAACGTACAGGTTCACACTGTTGTCAACACCAACAGAGCTCAGTGACTCCAGTTGACTTACTGTATGTGTCGATGTTATATGATAACATACAGTACTGTATATTGTTAACATATCGTCGTCGCTCCACGGGAATGAATGTAGTAGCAGGAGTGGATTGCGAAACAGAAACTCATGGACGCACCATGTGCTTTCTTCTTTCAGGCGTGATGTTGTTCACATTCAAAACAGACATTTCGCGTGAGAGCTAGAGGCTGATAAACACCAGCTTGTATATGGTTTCGAAATTTCCGTTGATTAGATACCTGCAGTTTGTCATCATCAGACAGGTACGACAGCAGCACTCCATGCAGTCTCCAGCGATGCGCTTTGCGTAATTAAGCACTGGTATGACTCACTTATCTGAAGGACGGATTCAACTTTATTCAAGTTTATCAATAATGCATGTCCATAATGTCCATTATCAATAATGCAATATGTCCATATGTACTTGGAAATAATTATTATGCATAATTCCTGCTGTCCATATCAGGCATGATAGACTATCCCTTTTTTGGGAAGACTTTTCTAAAGTTCCTTTTGTCTTACATTGGAGTTGCGTCAGGTATGAGATCTCTTATGGCCAGTAGCAAGGAACAAGATGAATGATTAGAGTACACAATAACTCTTTGGTGTACTCAGGCATGTGAATATTGTCACACACTTAGGGGGGAAAGTTAACTTTATTCAAGTTGCTATGTAAATATCTGTATATGAATAGTTAATCATTTATAGTGTTACATTAAGCATTGTAGACCTACAGCAAATTAATAGTGGATAGTTTTTTTTTATAGGCTACTATAGCCAATGCACATATACATTGCCTTCCAAAGCACAACAATCACAACATAGAGACAACATATACTTATATATTATCATTATAATGTTCAGGGTTTTTTTTTTGTCCTTGTGGCTTGTAACCGTTTTTCTTTTGACAAGCATGCCTGCGCTCTCACCTCCCAGTCCATTCATTTCAGCTGTTAAGACAGAGACTATGTCTGATTTAACTGTCTTGGCTGCTCTGGTTTGAAATCAAACCACTCTCAAATCATGTAGCTCCAAGACTGTTAAAAAATGCAAGCTAACCTAAAAGGGTATTTTATTTTTGCTTCAGGGTTATTACTGAGCTAAGCGAGCCCCACAATCAGTTGTTGTTGGGTTTTAAATTATTCATCAGAACAACTGTTTAAAAATGACACCACACCGTCATTGTTTTTTATTTTCACTAAGTCCTCCTCCTCCTCATTCCCTAAGGCAGAGAAAATCAAAGCCAAATCTCATTAGAAGGTTTGAAACATGCCAGTGAAACACAACCTGCTGGTAAACACAACCATCTCCTGCTGAAGGAGAGGCTGGCTGCTGTGTGCGAAGCATCCCAGGCAGAAGAACAGAAGCCAACCACATGCAGATTTTAACCCAATTTCTTGTGCGAAACCCTGCAGTCCTAAAATCATTATTTTCATGTGTGCAGTATCATTGATTTTGAGACATTCAAGGGCATGGTTATTTTTAAAATCTTATCACAAGTACAGTACATGCAAAATAATGTTGACTCACACAATTATGTAAGCTGCATGTTTTAAATATATAGAAATATACAACATGGTACAGCCTTTGCTTTCCCACCAGTGATCAAGAGCAGTGTACAAGATGCTGTGCTTGTGATAATCAAGCATAATCACTGTTGCTTTGGGAGCAGCCCTTGAAGTTGTTCTATATCTGTTGCTGCATCAATGATCTCCTCAGTTAGAAGAGGGCCTGCACAGGCCTTTGGTCTGTCTTTGATATCCCCAACCCTGCGTCGGGGTTTGTTAAACAGTCAGATGAGGCAATTTTGCCTTTCATCTTTTTTTCTCCAATTTCATTTTTAGCTGTCAGTACTTAATTAATGTTTTCACAGCAATTTTTCAACCTTCACTGCTGATGACAGAAATGCCATGTGGGCTATTTACATTACCAGCTCGTATCATGAAGCCAGACCTTTAGCTTCTCGTCTGTATTCTGAGCTGTGTGACAGGAACCTGATGTGGCATTTGGGAAAAAGGCATCAGCCATCATTATCATCATCTTTGGGTATGCTTCATATGAACAGCGATGCCATCAACCAAGTAGTTTGGGGTCATAATATGCATGTATATTTGAAGAAAACTGACATGTTTCAGCACTTGGCTTGGCCTTTCCTTTGTAAAGTGATTGAATGGTTTGAAGAAGTGATCATTTTCATAAATCAACAGATTGCTTCTCCTTGTGTGTAAGCTCTTCAGTGAATCTAAGGACAATGTAATGAGCTGCATGAATACCAGACTTCCAGCAGATTCAGTTCACTTTAACAACAGACCTGTGGCAAGTGTTACTCTTATCACCCAAGGTGAATGTAACTCATACAAAATGCATGAGAGGTGAGTGTTCAATTGAAGCCAATCAATATTCTAAAAGAGAAAGAAACACAGCAGATATGAAGGGCGTATATGTCTCTGAGTTTATTCACGGAGGAGTGTATGATGAAATCTGTGGGTAACTGCTCCGTCCACACACAACCTTTGTAAAATTAAGATCATCCAGGACAACCAGATCTGGTACAAGATCGAGAATCTTCTGAGCTGCTTCGGATGGAAAAGGAAAACGTTTCTGTCGATGGTCCTATATTGAAAATGGAGTGTCCAGGTTTCTTTTAATGTTACAGCACATTCACAAGTTTCAAAATGGGGAAAAAAGTCTCGACAACTGCACAAACAGCTTTTTTCTCTTTTTTTTTTTTGTCCCAGGACTCAATGCATAGGATTATACAGTTAGAATACAGTATTTCAACATGTTTTACAAAGATTTATATGATATAGGAAACAAGAATTAAAAATAATAACTGCACAGCAGTAAGAAAAGTCATTTGTCGAGTATAGATAGTCATTTATCGTACACACTGTGAAACAGCTTAGAAACACAGGGCAAAGAAAAAAAAAACACAGCTGGAACAATTTTGCACTATATTCAATCTACATAAGGTTACCCTTTTAATTTTAGACTAATTTAGGAATGCCAGACATGTTCAAGGAAAACCCAAATCACATTGGCCACATTGTTTTACATTTATTCATTTTGGCTTTTTGCCTTAGCCACCAAAGTCCTACTAAGCACACGCCACAGACACCCAAAGGAAATGCGCACATCAAAACTGCAACCATAAAATAAATCATACTGAAATGTCTTCAACCTATTGGCACGCACATGGCTGCAGCAGGGCATCTAGCATTTTAGACAGCACACATAATATCACAAGTCCAAATACATTGCTGTGTCTATAGCACTATCGTCATCATAATCACCTAGGTTACCAATAGAATAATTTAGAAACAATATATATGTATCATCCTATTCAATAAGGCACATTTGTGGTTAAAGAAAGGCTCTGAAAGAAGCTTCTTGCATCAACTCTGTCAGTGAGGGAGGAGTCAGCAGTAAACAACAGCAGAGAAAAGGATGGAATCTGCGGTCGGCATGCAATTAAGATCAAAAGCCTCCCCTGCTGATTCCATTTTACAGAGTGCCACTCTGCACTGCGCTGAGTGGGCAGTGCCAAGTGCTGTTGGTCGGGATGCCAGGGTGCCAAGCTGAGACAGCAGGCAGGCAGGCAGGCAGGCTCGAGGTCTGTGCAAACCTCTCTCTAGCCAAGGCAGGAATCGTTAACATTCTCGGGTCTCTGGAGCTTGTTATGCTCCGTCAACTACACACATCCATGATCTGATACGTACTGGTAGTACAATTAAATCATCTGTCAACAGCAAAACCTACAGTTTGGGGATGAAGCGCGGTGGTGTTTAATGGCCCAAGAAATATCAAACCCTCATTCCTACTCTGTCGACACCTCGGCTCTGACACTGACATATTAACAGCTCAATTACTGTAACAATTCTGTACATGATTGAATCTGACCTCCTGCACATCACAAAAAAGGCCAAAACCACCGTATTTTGTTCAAAACAGCATTTAAATACCAACTGCATCTCTGGCAGGTCATTAACATCAGCGATCGTCTATTTCGTAGCTTTAGAGGCAGAATGCTTGATGACTACTTGGAACAATACAAGAGTAATACTAAAAAAAATGGCACTAAAATTATGTACACCAACAATGCATTAATCAATTTCAAAATTTCTCAAACATATTGCTGAGTTGCTACTGTGTGTGACATACATTTAGTGAGCTCATGTGACTGTCGATTGTGGCTCATGGTATTCTAAAATTATTGCAGGGCTAATATGAGTGACATTGGTCCATGGCAGAATAAAGTTGCTTCTTGCTAACACTTTTTACAGCAAAGAAAAATATCTGAAAACAGTCATCAGTAGAAATGTGTTTAAAAAAACATGGGAAATGTCTTTCTGTGCTTTAATTGAAGTGGAATGTTTCATGGCACTGTACAATAAAGGGAGACAGACTGTGCTATTATTTCCACAAGCACAAATGGCAATCTAGCTTGAAACAAATCTGAGTAAAAAACAAATAACTTAACTCAAATATTTCTGAAACTATTGGTGACCTATTTATCACATGAGCCTGTACATTGCTAGATTAACCAACATCCTTGTGAGGACCCTTTGGTCTCAGGCTCCAGCGTGTCACTGGGTATGGGGGATTCAAATGACAGAAATCAGGCGTCCCTTTCACCCTCACGCCTGACAGTAGGCACCCTGTGTGTGCACACATCCCCGCACATTCACACACACTCAAACTTAGCAACGCACTTGTTCACATGTTGTACCTCACATCTACGCACACACAGGCTAATAAAAACACTATCTGCACCACAAGGTGATCCATTTAAAAAGATAATTTGTTTTCCTTATAAAGCTTTCCGCATAAAGACTGCACAATAAAAAAAATATATAATACAATTCTTAAAACCTTTTCTACACAGAAAGAAATTGAACATCTGATTATCGCCTGTGCCAGTGTTCCACAGAGGGGCTTAATTCTCAGAGAGAGGTCTACCGCACTGCATTGTGGGAGCAATATTCAGTGAAGCATGAATGAGCGTGCAGACCTTTAAGGTTTGGCAAGTGAGCTTTAAGGCGTACCTATGACAGTGTAACACATCATTTTCTTCCCCCTGTCGCTCTCTATCTGCATTTCATGAGTCCCTGTTAGTCCACAGCACAGAAAACTGTCCCAGGGGCCAGGTTGTATAACATACACGACCACAAGTCTCACTTTTCCTTATTTCCAAGTTCTATACTCTAAAAGAAAAAATAAGCATCTGTCGTCACTGGCAGTATCCTACCATACCATTCCCCTCCCCTCCCCTCCCCCCTTCCTCTACTCGTGGGTTAGAGATCAGTCACTTTGTTTTCCAGGGCGGCTGCTATCTGCTGGAGCCGCAGGGTCAGCTGTTTACTCTGGGCAGCTGGATCCTCGTCCAGAGACACGATGATCTGAAAGAGCAACGGAAGGAGAGAAATGGAGGCAGAAGTCGGAAATGATAAGCAAAGAGAAAAAGGACCAAGAATCGGGTAGAGGAGGGCAAAAGAGGAATGTCGGAGAAGCAAAGAAACATGGATGGGGGAGACAGAGAATGGGCACAGGACAAAGGGGTGGAGAGTAGGAGTAGAGGATGGTGTTATTTGACATCAACAGTCACGTCATATATACGCTGTTATTGTTTGCAAGCCGCACTTAGGGGAGACTGACAGCCCCATTTGTTTATCCTACTTGTTCATTAGGTTTTGTTTATCCCCTTTTCGTGACCTCAAGTGGCAATGCACAATGGACGCTTAAAAATCAATTCCCAGAGCAATTTTCCAATTCACATCCCACAGAAATGCTTTCAATTAAAATTTCATACAATCACTCTTCTGGCATATCAAGAGTGGAGAGAGAAAAAAAGCAATAATATAGTGGGCAGTAGTGCATTCAGTGCAATAGCCTCCTTTGGGTGCGATAGGAAGGAGAAGGGCCTCTTACCCCATCATAGTATTTGCTGGCGTACTGGTAAAGCTGATGGAGAGCCACTTGTGTGTTCAGTTTGTCTGTGTGATCCTGGAGAACATAAATGACAATTAGGGTTGAAGATAGGGTTGTAACTAACCCATAAAACTGCAGAGAGTTGAATGAGCAATGTACAGTACTTGTTTCCTGGTTGCTGTTGTTTTTTTTTTTTTTTAATGACTACTTGAAGAGGCAATATACAAGAAATCAAACTAATCTTTGCAAAGACGCTTGTTATAATTACTATTATAACAAGCGTTACTATTATTATTATTAACCATCAGACATTAAAATTAGAACCCATAAGATTATGATGAAAGACAACCAGTTTTTGGATAATATTTACTATTTTTCAGCCATGTATTTAAGAAGTTACCTCTCTCTGTTCATCCATTCACTTTTAGTGATACGGTCTTGTGCTGTATGTAAATTGAAATCTATGCTTGAAGGACTCAGCTTCTCTGTTCATTCTCCCAAATCTGTATAAGAACTGTAATATGTTACTGCCATAGAAACCAAACTCAAACTCCACCTAGCTCACATTAAAAGACACTTAATGCTCCACTAGCAGACTTATGCTTTAGCCCGATGCTAACTTACTTATGTATTTATTTATTTTTGTATTTTTATATATTTTTATATTTTTTATTTTTATAGTTGAATGGACTTGTAATGGGTGGTGGGTGGTTTAGGGGATTGACATTCAGATGTGACAATTGATATCTATTCTATCTTTTTATGCCTTCTGTTGTATATTACATTGTCTAAAACAAAGTTGGGAAAAAAATGACTCCTCTGGACTTTCTATATGTTATTGACTGACTCATTTTGTTGTAGATGTGACACTTTTTCATCATTTCACAACGGAAGCAGCCCTTGGCAGAGCCTTTAAACAACTTTAACTGATGTGGTTGTGACTGGTCTGTGAGTCCAGTAGGGAGGGGCGGCAGGTGAAAAACTATTCTACTGGCCATTGAGCAGGAGAACCGATGTTACGAGCTCTAGGTTTTCTATGGTGGAAGTATAGGTTATGCTGAGGATGATTCAAGTGAGTTATTGAGTCATGACGAAGGTTATGATAGTTCTGGATTTTTCATTATAGTTTTTATTTTGTTGTTACTTTTTTCCCTCAAAATGAGTTCGTTGTAATTAGTTTTTAGAGCGGGTTTGCTTAGTTTTTGTCTTTCTTCTAAATGATTAGTTTTAGTTTATTTTTGTTAGTTTTAGTTTTTTTCATACTTTGGGTTGTCAGGTGCAGGATTCAAAAAGTATAAAATAGCAAAACTCAACAAAAGATAACATTTAAAAAAAATGTATTCTGTCACTGTTGAACAACCAACCATCCACAACAACCATAACAGTCCTCAACATAGCAGTCTGAAGTGCAAAAAAGTGTGTAGTGCTGCTTCTGGGGTTAAATACAGGGAGTGTGGCTGCCTAGTAAAAATCTAAATAGCCAAAGGAGAAGTGGTGAGAAGCATCAAGAAGTGACAGACCGTGAGGTGCCCTACGGTGTCAGCAGCTCACGTAAATAAATCAATTTCATATCAATCCAAATTGACAATTGAAAAAGACGAAACATGTCTGTATGTAACATGTCAAATGTGTTTAGGGACAAATCTGTGATTTTACTTAATCCTTCTCAGCGAAGCATGATATTAAAATTTTAAAATTAAATTAAATTTTTCTGCATTTCCATTCAGACTTTCATGCATAAACTGAAAATGTGCATACAAACAGGGAGATTATAGAAATAATGAGATGAAAAATCTCTAGCTTGAGAGGAAGCTAACCAACTCCTGCTACCGTGTCCTGTTGTTGTGGTTGTTGTTACTGGAGGAAAGGACATGGCATGAAAATCAGATTTTAGTTGCTCATGGCAGTATGGGTAATTATTGACAGATTTCTCTATAAAAACATGACTTTGTATGGATGCGCCATCTGCTTTCCTATTGTATTTCTGAACAAGTAGCTGCTGGAAGAGTGTTTGGTGTAGAGTTAATCTTCACTTTCTGTTACCACAGTAACCGCAGATGTCGCCTAATCAACAAGGATGGAAATTTTAAGGATTATATCTTCAATAGCAAAGCAATCTAAATGGCACAGGAAACGACAGCAGTGTTTCTCACCCGTGACACCTCTGCCAGATGAGTGTTCATGTCCTGATCGCTGACGGGAACCATCTGCCTGATGCCCTTGTAGTAACTGCACACACGCACGCACGCACACACACCACATTCATTGTTACTGATAAATTTTTTAAAAGTAGAATTTGAAAATAACATGACAACGTAACAACAGATCGGACGACATACTCATCCACCATCTTCTTGTAGGTTGAGATCTCCTTTGCATAGAGTAGTTTGTTACTTGGAGAGTCCTAAAGATAAAAAGAGGAAACAACAGTGGTACTTTAGATTGATTGACCTTTGACATTCGACCCTCCTCTCACTCCTTTTAACTTCCACTCATCTTCTCTATCTATTCTCCCATCTTCAGCCCTCTACTGTTTTTTTCTACCTTCTCTTTCCCATTTCCACTCACCCGACTGAGCTTGTGCTCGCTCTTGGTGCAAGCATCCATAAAGGTCTGGGCGATGACGGAGAGCGAGGCGTCCACCACTTCAGACACGTGGACGTCGAAGGTGAAGTGGGGATTCTTGAGGATGTTTACCCAGAACCGCAGAGGAAGGCTGAGCAGGGAAAAAGGGCAAGAAAACGGTCCATCATCATGGTTGTTATCATCATTATTTCTCCAGAACGACAGGGAAATCTCATCAACCACATTACATCTATGAATTCATTTGAGACAGAGAAGCATTTCATGTGTGAGAGCACTTGCCTGAGGTGCAATTGAGTGCAGTACAAGATAATAACAGGGTTGGAGAAAAGCCTTTCTTGTCTGTGTCAGTTTATTCAGAACAATACCCTCGATTGTCAGTTTATATTACGATTTAATATGATACTGACCTCTCGGAGAGTCACTGCTATTAAATGAAAATGAAACGAAGGAAGAAGAAATAACCTCAGAAGACTTTTTTTTTTTCTTAATAACAAAAGAGAGCTATGTTGAGCAACAGTCAGTGATTAGACTAGACTTTAGACTTTATCCCCGGGGGGAAATTTGTCTTCAAAGACAGTACATATGGACTCCAAGACATTTAGGACAAATAACATGATGCAAATATCTTGACACTGAACACTAGCTCCTGAGTCCTGAGGGCAGCGGGGTGACATACTGGTGAAGTGGGTGTGTGAAGTCCTGTTCTATGGATGTTGCAATGCGTGTGATGGCCTTGTTGTGGACTTCTGTGAGGTTGGGTGCGGGCAGACCACAGACCACCAGGGGGGCCGGAGGGCTGATTAGTTCCTTTGATTTGATGACATTGAGTTGGAGGTGGTTGCTGTCACACCACTGGGTGAAGTGTGTGATGGTGTTGTGGTAGTCCAGAGTGGAGTTGCTGTCTGAGACATGGACAAGAATGGCTGTGTCGTCCGAGTATTTTACATAGTTAGTTGTGGCAGATGGGCTGATGCTGTCATTGGTGTATAGTGTGTACAGGGAGGGACTTGTGGGGCTCCAGTGTTGGTGGTGATTGCTGGTGATGTGGTCGAGCCTACCCGTACAGTTTGTGTCCTGTTGCTGAGGAAGTTGTGGATTAGGTGGATTAGTCGGGCGGGGGTGTTGACATGGTGCAGATGGTGACGATTGATAGTATGGTTTTTAGCATTAACTTTTCCAGGCACATCAAAATGATGGGG
The DNA here is from genome assembly GCA_029721515.1 of Synanceia verrucosa. Classification (NCBI taxonomy): domain Eukaryota; kingdom Metazoa; phylum Chordata; class Actinopteri; order Perciformes; family Synanceiidae; genus Synanceia; species Synanceia verrucosa. Next base: position 16,225,117 of record CM056556.1, read on the forward strand.
GTGAGGGCTACAGGGTGGTAGTTGTTGAAGTGATGCTTGTCTTGTCTAATGGATAGTGATAAGGTATGCTAAAGTAACTACAGAACTCTGACTTTTCAAGTTTGTGTGCAGCCTTACCTCAAGCATCAACTACATAATGCAGTGTACGCTCGCTAATTTCCCTTCTGAAAAAGAAATGCAGAATCCGTATGCTTGTTTCAAATCTCGTGTCAACTTGTGAATTTAAAAGAATGCCCAAGATACTGTAGTTTCCAAAAAAACTCTCCCCCGACTGGAGCAAATGCCCCGCCAACTGAGACGTGAAGCATACACCGTGTAAAATTCATACTGGTTTGGTAATATCTCTGGGGAACGCTGCAGTGAGAATACAATAGAAGCACAAAAATAGCAATGTTGCTATAATCACAGAATTAAATTAGCTTGGGACATAATTACCATGTTTGGTTGTTGTTGTGCCTCATACACACATTCATATTTAATACATGGCCCTAAGTTGATTTGATAAACAGAACGGGTGGATGCAGAACGTGGTGCGGTGTGTAATAAGTAATTAAATCGCTCATCTCCTGTCCTTGTGTGGGTGCTCTATTGCCAGCCTTACGTCAATCACTGGCATCTACATGCAACACGTCGTCTTGTATGCTTGAGTCTTAGTCGACGTGACACTAATTTATGCACTTAAATGTCACATGGGAGCGGGGAGATAGCAAATGCAAACTAAGCGAGCTGAAATTGTGCATTTGTATTCAGCTCTTTCTTGGATAAATAAGTTTTATTTCTTGGAGAGTTACTGTATCTCATGCATCGGGATGTGTGCACAGTGTGTGTCTGTTAAGCACTTAGATACTTGTACTTGACTATTTCCATTTAATGACACTACATTCACTTACATTTTTTTAAATAACAGTTTCACCAAAGATTGAGTTCTTCTTTATTTTTTTTAATGAAGTAAATGATATGAGTACTTGTTCCTTCACTAATTACATTGCATACATATTAAACTTTGAGAGTGACTATCAGTGGATGCAGGCATGCAGTACTCTTACCTATTAGTCTTCCAGATATGGATGGTCTCCTCATCCACGTTGTTGTGTTTCTGCGCCTGCTCATCCAGGAAGTCAAAGAAATACTTGACAGCCGGTGGCACCACCGCTCCGGAGCACAGCACACTGCGGAAGAAGTCATCCACAAACTGCTGCAGTGTTCCCTGAAAGGGGCCACAAATAATGTGAGACAGCGCAGAGACAGAGAGCAGAGACAGAAATATCATAGCTCCGAGACATAGCTATTTGCACGCAATGTGAGTGTAGATATTAGGCTTCTCTGAGTGTATTTTCACATTTTCTGCCCTACCCAAATCCAGAAACCATTAATTTAAGTTGTTTTAATGAAAAACATCCCTGGAAGAGAATCTATTTGCCAGGGTCAGAGAATTACATAACTACTTAATTAACAAATGTCTGATTGAGTAAATGAGTCAATCTTTCTACCTTGACAGAAAGGAGTCGTGTTAAGTAGATCTCTGTAATGGCTTTGGTCATCGACTTGTCCTTTATGCTTCCTCGTTTAGATTTGATCTCATCCAGTTCGTCTGTCGGCCTCACCAAGTGAAACACCTTGTCATCTTCCAACAGAGCATTTCCTATGGGGAGGGGGCATAAACAACACTTTAAACCATCTTCTAATAATCTAGCTACTTATTTATTCAAACAATATTATTTATGCAAACAATGAACTATTCTGGAATGCATGTTAAGAAGTCAGAAGATGAAAGTACATAGTATTTAAAGACTGTCTCAAAGTGTGCTTTACATGAAACAACATATATTAGCATGTTAAATGAGAGTGGGGATGTTGACAAAAGCTATGGGGAAAAGAAACAAAGGCAAGCATTGTATACAGTAGTTGAGCTCACACCTGCTTGTTTCAACAAGTGTGTGATTGTGTGCGTGAGTGAATTTATAGACACATACGCTCTTCATGGTTTTCGTGGTTCTGGTCATAGTTCTGCTGGATGGAAAGGACTCTGGACAAGACTAAAGTGGCGTTATCTCGTACCTGGAATGAACATAAAAGTCTTTTGTTAAGCAAAATACAAACTCACTTCACACATTCGATTTACCGCGTATCGTGACTGACGTCAGCAGTCTCTTTTGGTGCCCCAAAACTAATTTATAATAAATGCGATTGATTTACAGGTCCTTTTCTTTGGCGTCAACCCATTATTGAACCCACAAATACTGTGATTAGCACTCCCCTGACACAACCAATACAGCAAATCTGTCTGAAATATCAGCGAGTAGGATGAAAAGGAAGAGGAGAAAGAGGAGAGAAAAGCAAGACAAGAAGGGGATATTTGCCAGTGACCTTTATTTTCCAGGGATCAATACATTGCATTGAAGATTTAGTGGCCTTCTGTCACCATTGAGCACTGACAAGGGCAAACCAAGTCACTTTAAACTGGCTGGTGCTGGATGAATTTAAAATTGTAAGTGTGTTGCTAAACTGACAGGCAATTGCAGGCACCTGTAGATAAAAATACAGCAAGTTGCACTATTTGTGACAATAAAGCAAATCAGAACAAGTACACTCAAACATTTAAAACACAACATACTCTGAAAGTTATGAGAAGGCTTATTATTTAATTATAATGTTTCTGTAAAAACACTGGACTATTTTACACTTAGTGGCAAAAACATCTTTATTTTACCCGCATTTGCTTTAGTAATAAATGTGTTATTAATGGCCAGTACGCAATGTGGGATTCGCTATTGAGCGTGATGATCCTTTCTTTCTAACAATGACCAATGGTTGTTGGAACACAAAGTATCTGTTATTAAGTATCTAAATTTAAAAAACTAAGTAGGTGTAATGCCCATCCTTCTGCAGCTTCATTTTTAACGGACTATGAAAATCTTTTAATAGAGCTTGAGCAATTCCAAAATGTTAAACTATCTTTTTAAAATCTGGAAAGAAAAAAGGAGAGAGAGGTGGATGACGTGTAATAAAAAGTCCCCATTTGGACACAAACCAGGGATGTCACAGTTATACAAACAGCAGCACCTTAAACACCTATGTCACTAGACCACTGAGGAGAGCTATTTTTGCCAAAAAGCAAAATGCACAGTATACTACCAGATTGTTTTAATGACTGTTGGCACACAAGTCAGGAAAAAGTGCGTGAAGAGTGGTTAACCAGTATACCATTGAACAGCGGAAACGGAAATTAACTTAGCTTAGTGGTAATAAAATAAACATATGATGTCTGTTGATGTGGAAATGTGGAACAGAGACATATTTCACTGAGATGCACAGCCTCTGACTGAAATGACAAGGAAATCAGCAACCCCATTCACATCCACATGCCCACATACAGCTATTAACTTCCCCTCTGCCTCCTGATATCCTTTGGTATTTTCACTCGTCCTTTAAAAAAATGGTTTCTTTAAGACATTAAAATTTTGTCAGTACTCTACTCACGTTGTAGTGTGCCAGAGTGTTTATGCGTTTCCATCGACCCTCTTTCTGCGAAGTCAAGTCCAGATCTGACAGAATCTGCCCCGTCGAGCCCGGGCGCCACTCTGTGGTGAAGGCAGGAAGAGAGAGTCAGTCTCTGCTCAGTGGAGGTGTACTGACTGCAATGTTTGCCAAAATACTATACTTCGACGTTATTTTGTTCTTTCTTTGAGTTCGGATTGCATTTATTTCATCATGGGTCATTCTTACCCCAAGGCTGTTCTGTAATAATGCGGTCTGAAATAAATCCAGCTAACCATCCTACTGTCTGCGCAGCTCTCTCTTTCTCTCTCCTGAGATTAAGTGACACACTTGAGTTGGGGAAATTTGGCTGAAGAAATGACAGATCAGTATTTTCTGAATAATTTAAATCTAATTCTAAAAATGTGATTTGCACCCCAACATTTTCAATTTAAAAAAAAAATCCAACACAATTGCAGACCTGGGCCCAACGCCATCTGTGACATATGATTCATTTACTAGTAACACCAAATATAAGGGGGGTTATCTTTCTGATTCTCCATGAAAGAGCTTATCTAAAATGTTTAAAGGAATGAGATCTACAGCCTGCGTGGGGATATAAAAAAATGGCTTTGATGTTGGGAAATGTCTAGAGCTTTTGCCTTTCAAGTCTAGTCCCCAAGGTTTCTGACTACAGTAGTGAGCAAAACTTTGTTTAGGGATGAAGGCTTCCTTCATGTTGCTGACACCAAGTAACTTCTCAACCTCAGTGAAGCTTTTTCTTTATTCCACAGAGAGGGAGGGGTTCTTCAAAATAATTTAATAAATGAATTTAGAATTAAATACATAATCAATTATCGAAATTCATTCAGATTTAATTAAAAATGCATTTCAGTCAGGACTGAAATAACTTCTCCATTTTGACACCCTCGCAACGCCCTGTAACCGTTACATAATTCATCCTTATTAGATGAATTTTGGGCCTCAGCTCATCCTCTTCTTATGTGTCCTCATTTACTCACCCAGTGTGACACTGTCGACCTTGGGCCGCTGGGAGTACGGCAGATTCCTGTAGACCTGCTCTATGATCTTCTCTTTCACTTGCGAGATGGTGTCACAGCTCAGGACCTTGACGGGCGTCACATCTGGACCTTCGCCTTGCACCAGCACTTGCAGGGTCTGGCAAACACACACACGCACACACATTCAGCAATATGTGGTGCTATAGCATGTACAGTGCACGTGCACCTACTACAAATATAAATAACAAATATGTAGAAATACTGAAACAAGGCCAGAGCACCCAGCCACCCACCCACACACTCGGTCCCTCTGTCGGGATGTTGTCGTCATGGCAACCAGGCCTCTGTACAAGCACACGCGCACACACATACTCTGTGGTGACACCTGAAAGGTCTCCTGTCACCTTGGCAAGCTAATAATCAAGGCTCAGCAGGAGCAAACTGACCCACCTCGTCTCCCACACTATGTTAGAAACACCTAACTGACCACTCGACAGATTCAAACTGGGGGCAATCCAATCACAACAGCAACCTCATAAGCCTGTCTGCATCTTTAAGGTGAACAACAAAAGCCTGCAGTGAATTAAAGCCAGGAGGAAGCACTGTGTCTGCCTGTGAAGTCTAGCCCATTGCATTTTATCTTCCTTCTGTAATTCAATCACAGAAGGCAATCCATCACGGCAGGAGACGTGTAATTCAGGCTAATTTGGTAATTGTCCTCGACAACGCCATTACCCATGGGCCTTTTTATTTGTGCTGACTTTAACAGAAAACAGCTGTGTTCATATTAGCTTCCATTATTGAAACACGATACCAAAGCGATACACACAGACTTTCCCTGACTTCCATAAACCATCCAAATGGATACAGAGTAGGTACAGGTGTAGGTTGGAAGTCTGAGGAGAGGTTGCGCAGGAGGCTTGTACTCTATACTTGTACCGACATGTAGTGCTTTCCACAAAGTTGTGTATTTCGTCGCTATATTGGAATGTGTTGCCTGTGTGTCGTGTTCGAGCTGAGAACACTGACACTGAAAATGGATGTCACACACAAAAGCGGGCAGTCGCCTTGGGGGTTTTGGTGGTTCCCATGGCAACTGCCCTGTGTGTGTGTGTGTGCACGCATGTTTGTGTTTCTCACCAGGCACAAAACACCATGCAATCTCAAAGCAGAATGTGTAGTTTTTTGACACTGAGTGTACAAGTTTGTATGTGTTTGTGTGAGGTTTTTGTTTGTGTGTGTGTGTGTGTGTGTGTGTGTCTGTGTGTGTCCATCTCACCAGAACAGAGTACTCTACATCGTCACCCAGCAGACCCGTGTCGTTGAGAGTATATTTGGCTTTCTTCACTCTGGCGTCCACGGGCCCTTTCTCGATCTGGTGCTTGATGGCTCGGAACAGTTTGTACAAAGGCTCTCCTGCAGAGTCCTATCACACATCACACACCACACACACACACACAGAGAGAGAGCCACTTAGACGTTGTCTCAGATGTTGTCAAGGAGCTAATTGTTGTGATTAGCAGTTTAGAAGACAGATAAATGCACATTATCAATACAGAGCACTTGTGAAAGAAATCCATGCACTGAGGCTACAGTTTAATGCTGTAGCATTCACGTTCAAGAGAGATAAATCACCACCGAATAAAGTAGCCAATTAAAAGTAACTTATAAGCATGTATGCATTTGATGCATATTAAGTGACCATAAACTCACATTACCTTTAAAAATTGATAAAGGCAGATAGACATCCAGTTACACAGCATCCGTTCCACCACCGTCTCTGACCTGTAAAAACACATTAGAAGTTTTTTTTTTTTAAATATCATTGTAAGAGAGCATTGAATCATTCTGGTGCATTAAGGTTTATGAAATTTACGGCTATAATGGCTTGTTGAATGATGTTGTCACTGCTTTGAGCTTGTGTGGGGGTTTCAACACATGCTTTTACATATTTTGTGTTATGTTTTATGTATTGATTATGTTTAATGGTCTTTCTAGTGTGTTACGTGGCAAAAGCTGAGTGACAGGTAATTATTATTAGACCATTTTCATTTTATTCTCTTGAAAATGTTGGAAAACTACTTTCTTAAGACTTTGCATCTACAAAATGTCAACAAGGGAAATATCTACACAGTTTCATTCAACAATCATATCAGTGGTAAGTTGATCGTCCGTCTTAATGTCACATACTGTAGCCACTAGTGGCGCACTGTTTTTAGCTGCTAGCACGCCTAATTAGCTGTCTTGTATATAAGGGGGCTTGTGTTGGTACAATGGCCTAATCAGCATAATGAGCCTCTCCATTGGGGGATAATTAAGATGTGTACTTTCACAACAGCCAGTCACAGCGTGTCTAGGCACAGTAGACAGTTCAAACCACATAACCCCCTCCCAGCAGTGATGAGCGACTGTACTTTCAGACAATTGGGCTTTGCTGAGGGAGGGGAGGCCACCGTTAGAGGATGATTTGACCTTGACGTGATCATTACAGTGGTTAGCACGAAGAACAAAGGACACTAAAATTAGAGATTCTCTTCTGAAGGCTATTCACTTCAATCAAATCATCTACTGAATATTCAGTCTCTAATTCTCCACAGGTATTATGACATGTTGCCAAGGGAGAAAACAAACCAATTAATATCACACAACATCAGTGATAAGCATTTGCTGATTAAAAAAATCACAATTAATTTGCAATAATAAAATTGTCATGTCATACAATCACAAGTTTATTTTTTGTGCTATAACATGTGACCTCTTGTCATGGGGAAATCAATTATTATTAAAATAGAATTTGGTAATTCAATCTTTGAGTCTCTCATCTTTTTAGATAATTGCAGGTGACTGTGCTAAATCCCTATTCTCAAATCTCAAAAATCTATAGCTCTATTCAATCATATGATGGTTATTTAACCACAAACATCAAAGAAACTTGAGAGTGCGAACTAGGAGTATTGTTGATGACCATTGGTGGGAATCCGCACTGAAGGTCATTCACAGATCACAGATCACCTTGATACAGTTCAAAGTTGTATTCAGATGTCATTACTCTAAGACGAGTCTGGCACAGATTTTTCCAAACACAGTGAATGTTTGTGACAGATGTGGAAGCTCACTCAGTAATCTTTCACATATGTTTTTCTCTTGTCCTGCCCTAGCAAATTTTTGGCAAATTTATTTGATATATTTGGTCTCCCGGAAGAGGACACCCAATACTCTGCTAAGAATTTGGAAGCAATAGCCTTTACCTAATTGCTAAACGTCACCTCCTTCTTAACTGGAAATATACAATAGCTCCTTCCAGCACACAGTGGATTAATGAGGTTATGTTGTTTTTGAAAGTAGAGAATTAGGTATTCAAGAAGGGGTAACTTGAACAAATTCTACAACAAATGGCAACCATTTTTGGACTTTTTTTTAGCAAAGATGTAACCAGCCCCCTCCCTTTTTCCCCCTTCCTCCCACTTCTTTTTTGTTTTCCTTATTAATTATTTTTATTTTTTTTTAAATTTATTTCTGTGTTTGTGCAAACAGTTTGTTTGTTGTTATTATTATTACATGTTAAAATAACTATAAAAAAAATCTAAATTTGAAAGTGTACACACGTTTGATACTGATACCATGTATACTGACACTTTGATACGTGTAATTGCCTTGTTTCTCAATAATACCTCAATAAAAATAAAGAATGTAAAATAGTTTGGTTTAGGTTAGATGTTGGCAGCAGGTGATTTTCATTTCTGTTTATGAGAGTTGTTCACATTAGAAATGAGAGCTGGGGCTTATTCATTATACACAATAAAACTCAGCATGAGAAAGAATGTATATTTTATTAGAAATGTCCACTAAGAAATCATCCTGGTGCTGAATAAAAGCAACTTGAAGAAAGTACCTGTAAATATAATTTAACTTATCAAAAAAGTATGGCCCAAAAGTAGATTTTAATATACACCCCACTGGTCGAGAGCTACAGGATAAGAAGAAGAAAAAGATGAGGTGGTGGAGGGGAATAGCGAAAGATGAATCACGCAGCACTTGATGCTTGGGCATTCAGGGAAAAAAAGCAGAAGGAGAAACAGAAGGAGTAGGACTGGAATAGATCAAGCAGCAGTCTGGCTCTTGAAAGTGGACAACAGTAGTCAGTACAAATTTCAACAGAAAACATGGCAACAGAATGAAACAGTCCATTGCCTCTTGAAGAGAATCCAAGTCCTCCTAAAATGGTTCATTATAATACTGTCAGTATTTAGATATGGAGTGATTATAGAGCTGAGAAATAAAAGTTTGTACATGAGGATGTATTGAAGACAGCTAGTCACATTAGTGACTCAATTTTATTTGTTAATCATCTTATTTTTGAATATTTTTCATTTTATTTTCAAAACTATTCCATCCCATGTGATGAACTTGTCATGTTATTTTTTAAATTAAATGAGGAACCGGTGTTTTGCATTGTATCTGGCTACTCCAGCATCCACTGAGCAGCAGTATTGAGTTGCTCCCCACTCACCTGCGCAGCATTAGTTTAGGGTTCTTGCTGTGGACATATTCCTCCATCAGCTCCAGCAGCAGTGTTCTCATAATGTCAGTGTAGTATTCCAGTTTCCCATGCAGAGCCACCGTCAGTAGAGAGGCGAAGTACACCTTGGCTCTGGCGTTGAAGTCATGACTGCGCTCCAGGGTACGGATAAACTACAAACACACCAACACACAGAAACATAACAAGTGAAGGACGAGCTGAATTAATCATCCTGACGAAGCCAGCACTCATGAGCACACAGACACACAAAAGCAAATCTGACATAATATGCTAAAAAATGATCAAAAGACCAGTGCTGTTGGAAATAATAATTATCAAAATAAGTTCAGTTCTGCCTCCGTATTAAATATTGTAAGTAAGAAAAGATACCAATTAGGGGAAGAGCAATCACCCACACAAATGCAGTTAACTCCTAAGAGGCCGTTTCTGCAACAGCAATATTGGACTATTAGAAATCTTCACACGTCTCTCTCTGTCATGTCCTCTGCTTCTCATTTCCAATAACGCACTCCACTAACTAAAACATCAAATCATCTTTAAATCAAGGGAAGAGTGCTTTTTGAGTAGATACAAAGGGACAAAATATGCATCGACTGTGGTTCAGGACGGTTTTGTAAGCAACATGAGATGTAAATAAAAGTTTGTAAGAGGTTATATGGGGCTATGGTTGCCGTGATCATACCTTTTTTTTTTTTTTTTTTTTTTATACAGTGATCAACAGAGGAAACCACAACCAATATGAATCCTGTCCCATTTTAAGAGAACTTAAGCTTGTTCCATACTTCCTCATTATGATGAACAAGGTTCTGAATGGCTATAAATGAGAGTGAAGTCAATGCAGATGTTCAGGATGTGTTTCAATGTAGTTTGCTAAATATATTTATATAAAAAAATATGTCAATATATGTTCACGTGTATTGATTGGATTTAGCTGACGTTTCAAAAAAAACAGGGGCGTTAAAAAAAAAAACAAGACAACAAAGAATATAAAAGAATACATGGCAAAACTAGCAGCTGGTGGTGTTAGAGAAAAAGTCAGGAGATCACTTAAGGTTTTAGGATGCATCATCTCACATCCCCAGAGCCCTAGCTAACCCTTGTGCTCCTAGCCTGGATGATTTAAACGATTTAGGTGTTTTTAAAGTATCATGCATCAATCGCTTTTTTGCAGCTCTTATGTCAATGAACACCTCAGCAACGTTTCTGTAAACTCTGTACGAGGAGCCATTACTGTGACAGCTGACCATTCATGTGCGGTTTAATTACATTAATGAGGAAGGTCTTTGAGTTCAGGAGGTTGGAAAACTGGTTGAGAGCCTGAGTCACTGTGGCCCGCCGAGCTTCTGGGATGTCGAGCTTCCCTGTGATCATCACATCATTGGCGCCGTCCTTAGAGGGCAGGAAGAAGACGCGGTCGGTGTAAGTTTTGTAGTCCAGGAAGGGGATTCGTCCCTCGCTCAACTCATTGGTGTGGTCCTCCATCTCGATCATCAAGTCTGTGAGATAAAAAAAACAACAAGAAAATAGTACCTCGTTCCTTTTTAATAAGCAGCTTTTCTCATTTGTGTGCTGCTCGTCTGTCTCAATAATTATGTTGCAAGAGGCAGAGAAGGGAGAGCTTTGCGGGGGAAAATGATTTCAGCTGTGAAAGATTGTTTTCTATTACTGTTACTGCAAAATTGCTCCTCATAATGATGATAACATGATGTTAAGCAGGAGGATTTATTTAATTCACTGCAGTACAATACATCAAAGAAATGTAATCAGAGCTATGAAGCACTTCATTACTTTATAGCTTCCTAGAAACATGGATCCTTTGAGGGACTTTAGCAATATTGCTGAGGCTTTGCACTGTTGGTACCTGTGAATTCTTTCTTGCAACGGTCCCGTACGCTCTCCTCCAGATTCTCCAGCTGATGTTTCACCTTCTCGTACTCTCTTTCTGCCTGTTGACTCTTTCTCCTGTACGGAATAAAGAAACAAACACAACATGTGTCACAAAAACAAAAAAGGAAATGATTCAAACAACAACATATCATTTCAGAGGTATAATTATTGTTCAGTCAGTCTGAGTCGACGCAATAAGCCACGAAAATATTCTGTTAGTGCTGGTATAACTCTGGGTTTGTTGTTCCTGATATAGGTTTTTTTTATGAATCATCAAATGAAAATGGGTTAAAATGTTACACTGATCCAAAACCTCCTGTGTTTTTTGAAGAAATTCTAGGATGCACAGACTGACCTAGTCAAATTAGACGCAGTGTATAAGTAACTAGTTAAAATAATCGCTACATTAACATTATGACAATGTAATTTGTGTATATGTATGTATATAGATTAATCTTACCTGTAGCAGTAGACAGAGATAGCAATGATGAGCAGCATGGGCACAATGACAGCAGGGATGATGATGTAGAGTGACAAATCATTCTTCTTCTCGTATTCCACAGAGCCGACCACCCACTCCCCTTTCCCAAACTTGATCTGCGGATAAACACAAAGAGAGAGGGGAAATCTTATTATCCACACAAGCTCTCGACATTTTAGCCCGAGATTTATTCAGGTAGGTGTTGATGGTAAAATTCGACAGAAATGGAAATGAAACTGGGACAGAGGACGATCTACATAATTGCCCATAGTTCTGCTAAATCAGCTGCAGGTCCTTTCAATATTTCTATAGTGCAGGGGCTACATGCAAGTTGGTGGTCCCACATTAACTGAACGAATGCATGTGAATTGAGTTTGACATTTTACAATCAAGATTTTTCTGTGGAGGTATTCTGTACTTTTCGATAATAAGTCACTTCTTTATGCAGCACACAGCCACAGGACAGAAACAATAACTCACTTAGAGGATTTACCCAGAGGAGGGGGTTACAGTATTCATCACAATTGCAGCACTGTTACAATTAAATGTATTAAAAGGGCCTGTCGCTACAAGAAATATATTCAACCAGTGGAAAAACGGGGTCCTCAAATGAGGGACACGTCTAGAGAAATACAATAAAGATTCATGATGCATGCATGCTCTCATCTGCAATTCTGTGTATGTACTTTTACTCAAGCACTGCACTCAAGTACAAATTTGACATACTTGAGTATTTTCTTTTCATGACAATTTATCCTTCTGTCTGGCAGCAGTTTAGACTTAACTAAATACTTAACTAAACATGAGGAGCTTCTAAAATATCATGCTTGACTATTGATTAAATTATCCAAAAGAAGAAACAAGTAGAGCAGGATCAATTAGTCAAAGTAATTTTTATATCCATCACAAAGGTGTGGATTTCCTTCTTTTCCTCTTAATAATTCAAATCTGTTTTTCATATTTTTTTAGGTCTGACTATTGGTAGGACAAAAAAGTAGTATATTGTGAGGTATCTCTGGGTAATGTCATTTTAATTAATCAAATATTTAATAAAAAATATCCATAATGTGAATAATCATTAGTTGTAGTCTCACATAAAACTAGACATCACATGGCCTTTTTTGCATTGTTAACAAATGTATGTTTTCCTGATTATAGTTACATACTTGTAACTGTAACAGAGTATTTCTTTCATTGTAGGATTTACTGAAGCAAAGGATACTTCCTCCACCACTGTGTGTGTGTCTTCTGGTGTCTAATCTGACCGTTAAATCCAGCAGCTCGGGCCGGGTGTCTCGGCGGTGGCGTCTGGAGCGAGCCTTGGGCGTGGTGGAGGGCGGGTCCAGAAACAGCTTGTCATCCTGAAGTGTGTTGACCAGACAGGGAACGTCGCCCACAAATGCTTGGGCCTCTTTGGCCGTCATAGCTTTGGAGAATCCGCGACCCTGTAGGGAAAGATGGACAGAAATGCTCAAAGTGTCGTGACTGAACTACATGGAGAGAAATTAATTACTGGATTTGAACACCATCAAGCAGACCCATCATATGACGAGTATTAAGACATTTTCATTAGTAATGGGTGGAAAGTTTAGAACAGCTCTTTACAGTTCCGCTACGAGTGCCAAAAGTAATTAGAAAGATTAAGATTATATTCATTGTAAGCACATTTCTAAGTAATGTCTTAGTTAAGACACTGCAGGCGCAGCTCCAGTCAATCCCGCCATCCTGGAATTGCAATATACACTTTGAGATTCTAGAGCACACTTCTGTATCTACAGACCTGCTTTCAATTATTCTAATGCACTCTGCAATATAAAAAAAAGTGAAATTAGCTTAAGTAAACCAACATGTAAGTAATTGAAAAGGCTTTCCTGACTAATTTACTGCAGTACTTCCTGAGTGCTGCATCAACACCAACTTTATATTATGGAACCTCAAAACTAAAATGAATAAGTAGTAAGCTATAAGATAAAAAAAAACGATTTGATTTACAACAGCAACAAATGTCCAGCTTATACAATATTTTAATACTTTAAGGCTTACGACCACTGAAACAACGCTACACAAGTATATTTGGTTGTAGGTGTTCCACCGAAACTCTACTGTATATAGTGTGATTGAAGAGTTAAGAAAGTCAGGAAGAGATTAACTGTATCCAGTCGCTCACAAAAAGGTAGAAATTGTCACAATTTTTCCTTTTAATCATCCTGTAAACCCTAAGATTTATCTTACAAATCCCAAATTGGGAAAAACAGATTCAGTGCAATGGAGATTTACATTAACCACATGATGACATTAAAAGTACTTGTTATCTGTTTATAAGGGTCAGAATCAATAAATGCAATTGCTAATGCACACTTACTCCAGTTCATTTGATTTCAAAAATAATCACTCCACTGAGCTAAAATGTACAGTGATTTGCATAATTCTTAGATGCAATGAAGTGCATCGATAACATAGAAAAAATGTGGTGCAGCAAATGCAATTCAGCATCTTTTCCATTTTTATCCTCAAGTCACATAAACACACAATTTGTCTTAATTCCCTCACACAAAAAGGATGATTTCTCAGAGACACAGCACTGTTACACTACTGCTGCAGTAATAAAAAGGGATCTGAGCAGCCTGCACTCACTGTGACAATGATGATGCTGGCCTCAGTGATGACCTTCTTGGTCAGCTCATTGAAGCTGGGGTCAGGGTGGTAGTCGAAGGGCTTCAGTTCCTTAACCCAGTTGTCAAGCTGAATGTAGGTTTTAAAGGGCTGGTTCAGGGAGCTGTTTACTGTTGGAGACCGAAACTGGATGACCGTGTCGTTTTTCTCGTGTGCTTCCTAAATGTATCAGTGGAAGAGTATAATATTATGACTGGACATAAACATCAATACAACGTTCTGACCAGTTAAAACACATAATGTAAGCAAAACAAGACATGAAGGAAAACATGACAGTAATCAGTATATAAAATATGAAGAGAGAGAAAAGCCATTGTGGGTGTTTTTCAAGCCTCTGGGAATAAATGTTTTTCTTGTGTGAGGAAAACGTGTTTTGGGGATGTCTGTTTTAGTAAATTGGGGAAGTTAAAATGATGTGCCTTTTTCACTCATTCTATTAAAATCTCAATGTGCTATTGAAGAATAGAGGCCTCAGATGAATCATAACTCACGCTGAGTCATTCCGCCTCTTTGATGAACTGGACTGATGGTGATATTTCTGTCACTCGCTGATTGTTTCGATACAGTTCAGACAATGCTGTGTGTGACAGCCAAACCCTGCAGTCATGCAAAGTTTCTCAAAAGGCGTAGAAAAATGCTTGGAAAAAGTCACGCAGCCCTACTATGAAGTTTGACTGGTTGTAGGAGTTGGGCAACTATGAGTTTTTTTTGTCTCATTTAACTCAAAGTGGAACTTGTCTTTACACTGTAAATCTAGTGGCTTTGTGCAAAATCTGTACCTTAAATATGAAGCTATTAACTTAATGAAGCTATAGCGAGAACCTGGTGAGGCTGGCACAAATGCCGGAAACAGGGGAAAAGCTAGACTGTCCTAGACCAAAGTATTGAACAAATTCAAAAAAAAAACTTATATATTAAAACAACATCTGTAGCATGGATAGCAACATAAGATAAGATAAGATGAGATAAAACTTTATTCATCCCAAAGGAAATTCTTGCATAACAGTTGCCATACATAGTAGGAAAAAGAATGAAAGAAAGAAAGAAAGAAAGAAAAAACTACATTAAGTCACTGCAGCATTGTAAACTGTAAAATAATTTCTTAAAATAACAGTTTTAGGAGACAACCGAAATGATAATTCTTTGTTTATGTGTAAGGTCAGATATATCAGCCATATTAAGTGTCACATTCTAAAAACAAGCTAGACAACCACTCACACTCACATTCACACCTATACAAAGGGACAAAATATGCATCGACTGTGGTTATGGACGGTTTTGTAAGCAACATGAGATGTAAATAAAAGTTTGTAGGCTATGGTTGCCGTGATTATCCTTTTTTTTTTTTTTTAACATTGATCAACAGAGGAAACCACAACCAACATGAGTCCTGTCCCATTAAGAGAACTTAAGCTTGTTCCATACTTCTTCATTATGACGAACAAGGTTCTGAATGGCTATAAATGAGAGTGAAGTCAATGCAGATGTTCAGGATGTGTTTCAATGTAGTTTGCTTAATATATATATATATATATATATAAAAAAAAATAAATACAAGTTGCCACCTCATCGCAGGGCACATAGAGACAGACAACCACTCACACTTACATTCACACCTATGGGCAATTTAAAGTAGCCAATTAACCTAATCGGCATGTTTTTCGATGGTGGGAGGAAGCCGGATGGTGGGAGGAAGCCAAACTCAACACAAAAAGGCCCCGGCCCGGGAATCGAACCCAGTACCTTCTTGCTGTGAGGCGACAGTGCTAACCACTCCACCATGCCGCCCCCACTTACAATGTGTTATTTAAAAATGTTTTCTACTTTGTGTGGTGCAACCTATTTGGATCTAGTGAAATTTAGCAAAATTTAGTAATTATTTACATTACAACCAGGTTAACTTTGTGCTTTGAACACGCAGCTGGTGCAACCTGGAAATCTCTTTTTACAACTACAAACAAGTTAGAGGGTCTTTACCGCTAAAAGAAAACATCGCTGCTTTGAGCCGCTGACCTGACCTACAATGTAATCAACATGTTTTCACCACAAGCCAGAAATATTTGGGTCTAGTTCAGTGGATAGACTTAAACCAAGAGAAGCTTATGAAGCTGACCAGCCAAGGTCTTTGAGATAACACTTTACATCTGCTGCTAGTTTGTGGCAGCCAGGACTCTTCAAATCTCTGCTGCCCCCTGGGTGGCAGGGGACTGGGGACTTGGCTGGGAAAGAAGTGATGAAGGCATATTCATGTAATCTTCTACAACTGGGATTAAATTTAGCCTTTTAAACGAAATCAACAAAAATGCAACTGCTTAATGCTGCCCAGTACACTGGAGGGCAAGCCACATCATGCCGTGTGCAACTCCTTCAAGTTCCCTGGCAGAGTTAATCCTACTTGATTAAGCTGGACGAGGAACATAGTTACATCTTGGTGAGGGTGAAACAATGGAGCTGCTATCTGCAATCTGTCATATTTTAAGGACTTAGAGTCTAAAGTGAGATGAGGTAACACTGGTTTATGGACCCTCACTGATCATTGGAAGCATGCAGGAGTGCAGTATTTGTTGGTGTGTGTGTGTGTGTATGCTTGACTGAGTTTGAATGAATCATCACGATAGTCGTGGGAGACGTAGGGAGATGGATGGACCGTGCTGCTACGGTGGGGTGGGGGTAGGTGGAAAAGTAAAAATTTCCTGAGACAAAGAATTGTTGGAAAGAGACAGTTATGAGAAAGAGTGAAGTGAGAAAATATACAATGTCTTTTAGAGGAGGATAATCAACAGAGGATGGGATGGAAAAGTCTGATCAATAAAGGGAATAGAAAAAGAAATACAAGACACACCTCAAAAGCTTTTAAATTGCCTCCTTGGACCTTGAGGTGAGCAGTTTGGATTAGGTCAAAGCCGGAGCCGGTCACCACAATGTTCCTCCCTCCACTACACACAGTAAATACATGAGATATACAGTAAATATATATATATACAATAAATGAGATATAAAAGCAGATTTCCCCAACCACATAAACACAGGCTCATGGGGAGGGTTACAGAAAGACAGACACACTTCTTAAATTGCACCTGGGGTAATTTTCATCAAAGATGAAAACAAATTAGTTTAGCCTGCAAGCAGTGGATCTGTTGTCTGTTGTTCCAGCCTGCGTGCCTAATCGCACATGCACTAGTGGTTTCAATTGCACAGAAAAAAAGCAAGGTAACCATCTAATGCATCCATTTTCAGAGATCATCAAGCGGTTTGGTACAACATCAAAGACTATCATTTTGTTTCCCTTCAGCGAATCAGAAGTAAGTATGGGGAGTATACTGTGCACAGTCACAGGCATTAATAACCTTTACCCAAGGTTTCAGACATAAAAAAAGACACCTGTATTGTGGTCTGCCCTGCCAGCATTTAGGTGTTCAATTTTCCATAATGATACTTTTCAATAAAAATTTTTCCAGTGTCAACATCGCTGATTTTTTTCACAGTACAATATAAGGGTGTGACAAGACGATACACGATACTGGGTTCACGTGAACGAGACAAGACAAGATTTTCACATTACTTTTAAGAACTAAACTGACAAACTAAAATGACAAAATACATGACTGAACTGACTTTTGTTAAATACAGTTTATTTAACTCTACCTCTTAAATAATACATAAAAAATACATTAAATAATTTTAGTTAGTCAGTGTTGTACTTTAAGCAGCATGAGGAGAGATGCGTCTTAGCTGAATGTGGTGATGCTACAGCAACATCTGGTGTTGCAGTTTGTAGACGGTCCCTGCTCTCTCTCCGCAACTGCTGGTGCTCATTAGCAGCAGTGTTTTCCGTGGAGCACTAGGGACACATCGTTTTGGTAAAAATATGGTTGTAGCGCATCATGTACCTCACCCACACTGCAGAAATGCATTGTTTGCTTCTTTAGATCCTACTGTATTTGAAGTACTGATCCAGGAAAAATCTGCCCCTATCTTTCTAAGGCTGGTTTTACACCGAACACGGAAAGTGTGGCGGGCTATGCGCAGAGCAGGACCACCACGATCTTGTTGCTAGGCTATGGATCAAGCAGAAAGCCCTGGCTTTATTTATCCTGATGAGGAGGAAGATGAGGAGGTGATCTGCAAAAAGAAGAGTTTGGGTACATGCCACTTTGAGGGGAGGCAAGATGTACAGTAGGAGTTTCAGCTCATCCAGGAGCTACAGTCTCGTGTCCCACAGCTCGCCAAAGTGTGACACGACAAGAATCAGCCTTTCCTCCATTCTTTTACACACATATGCTTTCCTCTGTCTGTGCATCTCTTGGCATCTCTCCTTCAACGCCAAAGAGCACAAATGCCAATCCGGTGCTGCGCTGTCCTTGGCGCAGAGCGCTGTACCTTTGCGTGGCGCGACCACATCACAGTGAATGCGTTCCTCTCCGCGCCCCTGTGCCTTGCGCGTTTCGTCTGAAACCAGCTTAACTTATCGAAGTGCTGCAGTTGCCGCTTTCTTTCTCCTTCTTCTTGTCAGTTTCTTTTACTGCCATCCACAGGTAGAACTAATAGAAGCTTGGATAGCTCAAAGTCTGATAGGTTTCTTTCTGACCTGTGCTCGCGAGACATCTTTTCACTAAATGAGAAATACTGTCACGATTTAAACTTGCGAGATCTTGTGGCATGAGATCTCATCACACCCCTACTACAATATATTAAAGGGATATTCAAAGTGGATTTGATTTTTTGTCCTTTTTTCCATTATTGCTGATGATGATATTTTCTCACATGGACAAAGCCAGTGAGCCTCCTACGGTCTACTACAGTCATGCTAATGGTGCACAGTAATGCACTGAGCTAAATGCTAATAACAGCATGCTAACATCGTCACAGTGAGAATTCTAATGGACTGATGATTAATCATCCAGGGGATACACCATCAGGGGATCATCAAATCACAATATGTCCTGAGGGGAATATGAGTTATGGCAATCAACCAAATAGTTGTTGAGATATTTAACTAAAAACTGACAAATATGAGAGTGAACGTGGCGCTTGAGGAAGAGAGCAGGGTCATGTTTTTCAAGGGATTAATCAGCATCATGACTATCTGTGCCAAATGGCAATCCATCCAGTTATTCATATTTCAGTCTGCATCCATTTGGTGGACTGATCAACACTGCTATCCTTAAAGACACACCATTAGCTCAAACAAAATCAGGGTGAAATAAAGACAAATGTAACAAAAATCATTTTAAACATCATTTGTGTCCCTCTGAAATCTAAAAAGAAAGTAGTCCCTTGGAAAACCCTGTAGCTGGTGGGGCAAACTTCACTAAACTAAAACTAAACTAAGCAACCTTTACTGTCACATATGCCCTCATTTCCTTTTCATTAGATACATTTTTATTCATTTTCCTCTGCATTTACCCCATCCCTTAAGGAGCAGTGGGCTGCCATGTGAGGTGCCTGGGGAGCAACTTGGGGTTCAGAATCTGGGGACACTTAGGTAGCAGACGGCAGTAACGGGGATCAAACACGTGACCCTGGGGTAACGTGACCAAAGAAGTTGTAGGCTTAAATGTAGCATGGCATGGACAAAAACATGAAAATCACACTATGTTTCCAGATAAAATGAAAGCGATATGTCAAACACTGCCACTTTATACTGACCAGACAAAGCTGCCTTTGGGGTGATGGTCTACCACGATGGGATTTTCCAAGAACTGGAAGGCACTTGGGATGGCTGTTGTGGTACTCTTTCCATACCTCACTGTGACGGTGAGAGGGTCGGAGGGCACCTTATCTGCTCGATATACGCCTGTCCTGCAGGTGATGTCTGCACCAAAGTGCTCTCTGCAAAGACAAGGACATACCACTAACTGGCTGCAGGAGTGGGGGGTCACACAAGGTCACTGTGCAGTGGAAGCCAACATGGCAGCAGCCTGACAGCTTGTTAAATCCTGGCTTTGCTGGTCCTCTAGCTCGTTATTTTTCTGTTACCTCTGCCTAAAATGTCACCATGGACTAGGTTTGAGAAAACACCGGTGTTAAGGTCAATTCCATTTTTACTTCAGGAATGTAAAAATCAATTTATGGGCTCAAAGTGTTCATACTGTAGAATTTGCATAGAATACAATGTCTGAATAACAAGTAGCACTTATCAACTGACGAGACTGAATTGAAAGAGAATTGGGCTTTGGCTTGAATGACAATTACTGAGGGAAGAGGTACTTACACGGCGCAGTCCACACCTCCTATGGTAACCTGGACATCATCCATACTGCCAGTGTCCAGGAATCGTCCAGAAATTGTAATCAGGGTGCCTCCATCTTTGGGACCTCTAGAGGGTTTTACCACTTCAGGAATCGGGTCCTGGTGAATGGGGAGATGGGGTGCGGGATTGCAAAATACAGCATGAATACATCATCTTTCTCCAGCCAGGATTTACATGTACACACACGATTGGACCCACATACTCACCCACACACAAACACAAGAACAACACACACCCAATGACTTACAGACATTTCCTTACACCCTCCTTGATCTCGAACTTTCTATTAGAAACATTCACACACACACACACACACACACACACACATACACACACACACACACACACACACACACACTCATACAAGCACCACATCTGCCTCAATTTGCTGAGCAAACAGTTAGGCGGAGCACTCCCCTGTGGGGAAGCTTTAACAGAGCCAGAGATATGAAAAGCCAGTTTAATACTTTAACTGGCTACAGCGTAGCTATTTGAGAGAAAAGGGGGCCTATTGCACAGTATGTAGTTAAAGAGGAAGGCATGCTCATTCTGGATTATTGTACAGTACATTAACATTGTAATATGACAGCATCTAGGCGCTTAATTTACCAAAACATTAGGATGTCACATTTGTACATTCTACATAAATGACATGCCCTTGGTAGGTTCAGATAAGGGCTCTCTGCAGTTAGGAAAGGGAAACATAATAGATACCTGAAAATAATAAAATCAGCTGAAAGCTTTTGGATGAGTTTATTTTTCTGGGTCATGAAAATCTGGCCTCCATACTAAAAGTGCAGCCCGAAGATTGAGAGAGTGAGAGTGAGTGTTTGTGTGCATGTGTGTGTGCAAAAGGGAGAATATTTACCCTGTAGGTGAAGTACATGGAGGAGGTTCCTTTCTTCCCCCCCTTCAGTACCACCTCCACTTGGCCCCAGTTATCATTGGTAGGATAAACAGGACCAATTTCACACACCACGCTGGATGGGACAATGGATAAAAGGTGACAAAAAAAAAAAAAAAAAAAATCAACTGTCAACTATCCACTAGGACTGCAACAAACAATTATGAAATTATCAAATTTATCTACTGATTACTTTCTTAATTACTTGATATTGTTTCTATAAAAAAGGCAAAGATGGGGCTTGGGAATATTTGACAGGATAACATTTGGTCCTTTGACTAAACAAACTGACAAATGTCCACAGATGAAAACTTGTCTGTACTACTTTGACTTACAGTCTGGAGCGGCTCCACTGATAACAAACAAATAACCTATTTGTACAAATGTATTCATCCAAAGTAGCTTGTTACAGATATTGGCAGACATTGGAGTAATGTGTCTTGTTAATTGAAGAAAGTGGTGAAAATAAGTGAGGTAATTAAAAAAAAACATAAGGAAAAAGGAAGAAAAATGTTCATCTGACGACTAAGCAGAACACTGTTGGATTTTAATGCCAGATTGCCTGCTATTAGCATCTCAGAAATTGAGCCCTTTGGGAATTTTAATGCACAACTAGGAAATGTGAGGAAAAAAAATGCCTTCAAGTCCTCAAGGAAAACGTGTTGCTAATGAAAGAGGTCAGCATAAAATGGCAAGTCTTATTCGGGCTAACAGGTGAACCACAAGTAGACGATTAATAGCTTCAACAGTGATGTGAAGAAATGAAATATCACAGCGAAAATCTCCATGATCTCATAAACCAAGAGCACCAGTGGTCTGTAGTGTAGACTATGGAGGACAAATATGAAGACTACTGCAAGTCTGTGAGCTCCAGAAGTGGATGATTTAAGGGTGAAAAACATTCCATCTGGTCTCATAAATCCTGGTTTATGTCTCATCATGCAGATGGTGGGGCCAGAATTTGTTGTAAACGTGGATCCATCCAGCCAGGTGTCAATAGTTCTGGTTACTGGCTGTGGGGCGATTTTTTTTCTTCTCTTTTTTAACGGGCCATTTGTTTGAAGTGAAGGCTGCTGTGACTGAAGTGCATTTGCCAGGGTTAAGTTCGATCCAGTGTATTTTTTGAGTGTCTGCAGCATGAAGAGACCACCAAAAGCTGTGGTAAATGTGTGATTCTAGGAAATCAGTGCTTTGGTGTATTCTTATCACAGGCTGCTCTGGTCATTTGTGGCTGCAGACAGCATTATACACACATACACGTATATACACATACACATATATATGTGTATGTGTATATACGTGTGTATATATATATATATATATATATATATATATATATATATATATATATATATATATATATATATGTATGTATGTATGAACACTATATATATATACATATATATATATATATATATATACATATATACACACTACTCCATCAATCATCTCATAACCCCAAACAGCATGTAAAGTTAGAACTGTCTCCATAATCTTCAGCTACATTAAATAACTATTTAAGCACTGATGTGTCAGTATTAACTCTTTGAGCCGTTTTTTTTAAATCAAAAGTGCCTTGTGCAAGTGGTTTTTTGCCCATTTTGAGTCATATTTCTAGACCCACAGAATATTTTGTACCAATATCATGTACCATGAAAACACAGAGCTCAAATGAAAGAAGAGCTCTCTCTCTCTATTTCATCGTGGAAAAAAAACATTTGTTTTTACCTCGTTCCGCTCTTGTTTTGTCTGGAGGAGAGTAGAGGCCACTTTCACCAAAATTGACACTTCTTGTCCAGAATCCATCTGTTTTGCTTTCTAAACGTGATCGTCTCCGATCTCCGTGGTGTATATTAACTGTTTATGTCCTGACTACAAATCACAGAAGCCCCAAAATTACTCACAGGCTGTGGGAGACTACGATCAGTGACCCGCTGCAAAAAACACTGACGGCAAAACTTGTCAATGGCACTCAAGCTTTGTATTTTAGTTGAGGGCAAAACTCGTCAATGGCACTCAAAGAGTTAACTACTAATATGTAATATACAATGATACATCAGGCAATAGGCCATTTATCTGCAGAACTAGTGATAGTACTTACATTTAAGTAGGATTTTAAAGTAATTTTACTTGTAATAAAGTAATTCTACAGTATTTTTACTAAAAAAAAAGGATCAGAATACTTTGACCACTGCCATTCAAGATCAATACATATGCATTATTAGGTAGCTAAACTATAGAGAGACATGTTTGTGCTGTCTGTATGTGTGTAAGTATTACCTCGTGGAAACAGAGTACTTTTCCATCTGATGGATACAGGGCTCCCCGACTACGGTGATGCTTTCAATATCTTCTTTGTGGATCCCCAGGTTGGAGCCCCGGATGGTGATGGAGATTCCTCCCCGCAGGGGGCCGAAACGAGGGATGATCTGGATGGGGGGATGCAGTGGTGGTGGGGTTGGGGTGCACGTTTTTTAAGAAGAAGGGATTTGAAATGGATTTAAACAGATTAGTTGTGCAATAAGAACGTACAAGAGATTTACACACAGTGTTTAAGTCCGCTGAATAGTTAGTGTTTAATATTCATGACCATGGTCGAGAATTCATCCATATTGTATGAGTGATACAATATGCGTGTGCGTGTGAATGTATTAAAACTGATGCTACATTTTTGATGTCGATACGAAAGATATTTGATGATGAGAAGAAAAAACTTATAGTATATTGGCTGATATTTTATACTGATGTATATAATATGACAAAATATTTCTGTGATTACATCTGAACAATATTACTTATTATTAAAAATTACAGTAACACATGAAAGCACAGTTATACTTGGTCATAGATGTCAACTTCCTGGGGGTGCTAGAGGAAGTCAAGGGACTATCAAAGTCAGTAGAATATATCCTCTGGGGACAGTGAATGTCCGCACAAAATTTCATGACAATCTGGTTGTTGTTGACATATTTCAGCCTGGACCAAAGTGGTGGAACTAACGAAATGACAGATGAATTCTTTAGTCATGTCCAAAATCACGTTTTTTTGTGACATTTGACCACAGAAACTAATCAGTTCATTCCCATCCAAGTGGTTGTTTGTGCCAAATAGGAAGAAATTCCCTCTGTCTGTTCCTGAGATATCACATAAATGGCACTGACAGACGGAACGTCTAACGGACAGACAACTTGAAAAAAGTATTAAATGCATGCCAACACACACAATGAGGGTGATTTATTTGTGATAGCTTTATCGGCCAATGTACTGTAGCAGTCACGCTGTTGTATGCATGGTCATAACCTCTGTCACACTGACATCAACACAATACTGATGGATTTTTGTCAATGACAATGAGGCACTGACAATTAAATGAGCAAAGAAAGAATTGATCCAATCTAGATGAGCCGCAGTTCAGCTCAACACACTCTCAAGGAGAAGCAGACTTTCAACTCCTCCATCAACAGAAAGTGGAGAGGCCAATAAAGTGCTCCAATCAATAATCCAATCACCAAAGTTGCTGCTGTTTCACTGCTGGTCACGAGCCTTTCATGCATTTTTCCATTTCATAGGTCAACATAAAGAGAGTGTGATACTGTAACTACTCACATCAGTGATCTGGGGGTCAGGGCACTCAGTGTTGGCAGGATCCTCTGCCCCTTGCTGATCAGGATTGCACAGCTTCTCGTACACACAAGCCTTCTGCTTGGCGCACCACACACACCTGTACTTTGGGTCTGCGTTCTTACAGAGACTACAGTCCTCTCTCCCCATGGAGCAGTTGTACAGGGTAACTGTAGGGGAAAACATCTTTTGCATTATACAGATTGTCTTGGACTCAAAGGTCTTTCTTTTGATGAATAAGTGATAAGATGTCTATGTTGCTGTCTTCTTATAACTATCAATTTAAATGTGGAAAACAGGCCCCACAATCATTTCCTCCTGAATCCTTTATATTCTGTCAAAACGTGTCGGTGATAGAGTCATTACCAAATCATTTTCTGATTCATTTTCAATTAAAGATTAAAAGCAGCTTCCTCATATCAAATGGAGGCCTCACACTGGGACTAGCAGTGTAGGCAGAGGGCAAAAAATAAGGTCTCCACATTAAAATGAGAGAGAATGTACCATTCAGTGTGCTGTCCATCTTCTTGCCCGACTCCTTGTCCTTCACATAGAGGAGAACATTGGTCTCCGGTGACTTGTCGTAAGAAAACTAAGAAATTGGAAGAAAATGAATTATTAATACAGAATCTAGTGATTAATGGCATTTAAGCTCTTCTCTGCAAACAGTGTGGGCTGCCGCTCCCTTATGCCAAGGGAGGAAAAGGAAGGGGGGAAAAAAATTACACCCAGCCTGGCAGATTTTCAGCTGAAGAAATCAATGTTGGGAAAGAACATAGCTGGGGGCTAGGTACTGTTTGAGCTTCCAGATCACAGAATTCACAATGTGGAGACGGAGCTAAAATAACTCCAATGACGAGAGTCTGTCCATTAGAGGGAGCTAGAGAACATCAAAGGGAATGCTAAAGGGTGATTTGATTTCCAACATAAAGTCAGTTCACAGATAGAAAGTTTGAATATAGACTTTTTGAGCACTGAAAAATCTGCAATCAAGTGGTACTCTTTACTAAATTTCACTCAGTTTCAGGGTTGTTCTATATTGCACTTTGATAATCCATAAATCAGCCATGGTTCAAGGACTTGTGTTGAGTGGAATGCAAATTGGCCAGAAGTCAATCTGAACAATCTTGGTAAAGGAACAAAATCAGCAGTTCATTGTGAACACAGAGACAAAGTCTAGGGTGGGCAACTGTCGAACTAGTAGCACTCACATTGAAGCCACTGAAGGTGTAGAAGGGCCCATCCTCAAAATTGACCTCCTCTTCCACATTTTTCATCAGCTCAGTGCCGATGGTGAAGACACGACCCTGGAAAAACCAGACACATAAAAACATGTTGGATTCTTTTATTCTTTTAACTGTGTGAAACTGCTGCTTTTTATAAGCTAATACAACACTGAGAAAATCTAAATCAAGAGTCTTAAGCTTGTTTTTGTGTAAAGAGCCAGTTAGTTTTCCAGAAATGCTTTAAATCATGTGCCATTTTACCTGGTAGAGTTCCAAATTGATCCCCTCGAAGCTGATACGAGTCTTGTAGCCCACTGGGATCAGCACAGGATCTGGATTCTCAAACTGAGGACACTTCGCTCCCTGAGAAGGCATCAGAACAAATCAGATATTCTCACACAAATAATTTACATTTTAAATATGCCAGCCACTTAACGGACACTCACATCTGCAGGGACAGATAAGTGTATCGCTGAAACATCTGCTGACTTATAAATTGATATCCCCCACCCTAGAGTATTTGTCACGCAAGATGGTGCCAGCTGATAAAGGGATTTGGGCTTTTTTTTATTAGTCTTTTCGGGGGGAAATTTGGATCGTTCAAGCATCCGGTCACATGTGGTTATTAGATGAGTCTTTTGAAACTTCTGTTGCACTTTTCCCCAACATATATCAACACATACTATCACAAATAAAACTCCTTGACAAGCCACTGATGTGTGAACACACATCCCACCCATGTCAGAGGACTTACCTGACGGTGCTTGATGATGTTCGTGCCCACCATGCTGTCGTCCATGTCGCTGCAGGTGTGGTCATGTGTGTTCCACTGGCAGCCCCATGAACTGCTCACACATGACATGCACCTGAAAACGCACACGCACACACACACACACACACACACAAAAACAAACAAGCACATAAAACAGAAAAATATGATAAACTGCTTCCACACACATATAATTAGTAAATCTCTCACACAAACAAAATCTTAAAACATGCAAACTCATCAAAGAGTGTCCGGCGCAAAAATCTATGCTGCTGACAACAAAATGGATCTCTGCAACTTCACATAAGCAAAGCTCGTTCATCACACATTCCTTGGCATGAAAGAAATGAAGAAAAAATAAAGAAAGGGGGGGTAAAGGGTGGCGAGATCGACTTTCATTTTTTGATTAATGAAAAGGAAACTGAGGCAATTTCCTCTGCTTGGTAATAAAAGGAGGAGAGAAAATACAAGAGGTGCATTCAAAATTACCATGCATCACAATTTACAAAAACAGGCTTGAGCTCTCATCTGTTCATGCACGGTGATACATTTACATCAAGATTGTCAGTTGATGCTGTGTTCAGTGTCACTGTGTATTTTCAGTGAGTGACAGAGCAGAACTGATAGATTAAGAGTCTGACTCACGGTGTGTTTTCTGATTTCCTCACTGTTGCAGCACAGTTATAAAACTTGAACTCCCGCGCAGCCAGCTCCACACTCTCATTGACAAAAATCCTGATGGCCACAGCTACATAGTCTGAGGACACAACAAAGAGAGGGATGAATTGCGCAGGAACAAGAGATTTACACATTTCTGAAGGGGAATGGTGTCACTATATGAATATCCAAGACTTCCACAGAGCCACAGTTCATGATAAAACTCAACAACACAGGCGACACATTGACACACAAGACTTGTAGTGCAAAGCTGTACTTATGCACAGCTAAATGTTAACATCACCATGTTAACATGCTCACAGTGGCAATGCTATGATGTTTAGCAGTTAATGTTCACTATTTCAGTTTATACAATATATATATATATATATATATATAAATACACATTTAACACATTTGCAAATAAGTAAATGTCATTCATTTTCAATAAGGAAAAAGGTAACGTCTGCACACTTCGTCACATCGGACTATTTCTTTACACATGGTTAATTCAAAAGACCTGTGTGATAAAACATGTGCAGTTTAAGTGTGCAGGTGTGCACCTTTTTTCCTTATTGAGGCTGTTTTTCTGATAGCGTTGCACCTATGTGATATGCATATAATTAATCTTCTTCTGTGTCATTAGTTCGGGACATGGATAAGTGAACTAAACAGTATAGAGTGAAATAATAAAGCCCTTAAAACTAGATTTTGGAAACCAGGGTGCCTCTACAAGATATGGCCACAAGTTTACCTTACAATTCCTGGCCCGCCTTAGTTGATATTGTACGTATGTGGTGCAAATTTCTTAAGAAATCCGCAATTAATTAAAGCATCAAAACTGACATGCATGGAGCTTTTTGGGCCCTTCGCATATAATGGAAAACAACAAAAGAGGATGTATTAAAAAGAGACTCAGTAAATTATAAAGGCCATACCTTGGTCCTCAGGTGTATGTGGTATCAGCGAAGGGTCGGGTAGATCACAGGAGACATGACCAGAGTCAGACATGATGCCAACACTATTGAAAGACTTGATGGAGCAGCGCAAGCGGTCAGACAGCCCGATTGCAGGAAGGGAGGGGATGTTGATCTTCACCTGAGCACAAATTAATATGTTTAGGGATTTGAAATTGGCTGAAACTGAGTATTTCTTTCTTTCTCTATTTCCTTTTTTATTTGAGTGGAAGAAAGTCATCAAAGCATCTTAAATTGTACATGTTTGTTCTTGAAGCAAAAAAAAAAAAAAATCAAATAGACAGACAAAAACAAAACAAGAATCTGATTGTAGGAGAGAACCAGGGAGATATACGAGTTGATAAAATCAATCCATCCTTTCCAACCTTGATCAAATGTGTCTGCCTTAAGTCTCACTGCAAATGTATTTTTTTCCATTCCAAAAATATCATGCCCTCATGAAAGCAGTGTACTTATGTGGGTGGTCCTTGACTTAATGGTGTTTTTTTCCCCACTGGCAACAGCATTATTTTAAACATGTACTGTTTAGAAAAGCCAAGAAGTTATTATGGCAGATAGGACTATCACCTGTCTAGCTGAGTAATATCACTTCACATTAAATTAATTTCTCTGTTCGGTGCCTAATTCAAACAAAATTGGTTAAACTGTGAAGTTACAAAATACACATGCTATTTCCTTTACAAGCCTGGAAACTGATTGATTGTTTGTGGATATACAAGAATGAGTTAGAAAGAGAGGGACAGAGAAAAAGTCAGGAATGAAGAAAAAAATAACAATTTGAGAGAGAAAGTGCACAAGGGAGGCTTTCCATCTTCAGGCTGCGAGCACAATCAACCAGGTCAGTTATAATAAGCCAGTTTGGTGTTTTTTAGATCGATCAACACTGAGTCACGAAGACCTAGAGTCCAGGGTCTCTGATTCACAATGGAAACAGTTTATTACTCAGGCTGTGCATGTTTGTGTGAAGTCCATGTAAGACCACTCTGAGTGAGAGAGTCAGAAAGAGAAGCAGAGAACAAAGAGAGCCAGGTGAGAAAAGAAGCACTACCTTCTGAGTCTTTTTACAGGAAAGGTTTGGGGGATAGAAGGAGACGATCTTGACACACAGCTGCTTGGGGCTCCACAGCCAGCCATTCCTCTCCTCTGCCCGTCGGCACTCAGACCTCCTGGTACACCTTCAGACGAAGGATAACAACTCCCATCAGCTTCAGCTCCACAACCCCTAAACGCTTTAACTGTACAAGGCCTCAAAACAAAAAATTAAAGGCTATGGACTCCAACAGATTTTCAATGTCTTTCTGTCAATAACAACCTCCTGCTCAAGTGACAAGCAGAGTCTGTACAGATTTTCAAGATGAAGTTTTATATAGAATTGAAAAACACTAAATGCCCTCATTGGTATCTGCTTTTGCAGTGTGAAATATGTTTTAGAATTGTTTTAAGGACTATATTTTCTACACTGCACTGACTAAATGACTGAAAAAAAATCATCTTCAGATTAATCAACAATTTAAGAGGTGATACACTTTCATTTTTACAGTCTATTTCACTGGAGAAGGAGAAAAATGCAACGCTAAATACAGCACAAAATACTTTTATAATCATCAGTTGGGTAAAACACAACTCAAATCAAAATGTTTATTAGAAAGGGAATACAATGTAACACAAATACACATGTTAATAATGTGCAAATAAACAACAACACACTACAATTTAGCATCATTGTAAAATATGACGGATTAAATTGTAGAGCTGATGAGAGAAAAGCAAACAAGTTACGTAGGTCTGCAATAGAAGGTTATTTCATCAGAAAGCTGAAAAAAATGGCCATCACGTTGTCGAGAGCTGTCCGACTAAGAAGCAAAAAAATATCACATTTGAGAAGCTGGAATCATGAAATGTTGTGTGAACAATGACACAACTGTTTCTGTAAAAAAAAAAAAAAATCTTATTTTTTTCTCCGATCAAATCACTGAATATTACACAATACATATCACCCTTTCTACCCTCTAGACCCTGATAAATACAGGCTGATGAGAGTAAATTGCACAGACTGCCTTCGCTGCATGAGGCTGACAAACAGCTTTAATTCCTTACGGCTGCACGGACAACAGGAGATGGAATATAAACACAGAGGGGCACTAAAAACGTCTGCAATAAAACACTGAACAAATACCCTGCTGTGTTCTACAGATGGAATTGCCAGTGTGGGTGTTTGTGCTAGCCTGTCGCTGTATGCATGCATTTATAAGAAAGTGTGTGTGTGTGTGTGTGTGTGTGTGTGAGATCCTCACCTGCCCTCCAGAACACACCAGCCACAGTAAGGGTCACTCAGTTCCACACATGATTGGCAGTCTTTCTTTTGGAGGCACGTCTGCACTGGCACCTTGGTGATCTGCAGCGTTACAACATGAAATGTGATGAAATAATGCACCATAGGGGAGACTGCACAAAACAGGAAGCATTTAAAATATGTCCATTCCATCTTTCTATATCCTGTTTATTGCACCCAGTGGTTGAAAGTAACTATGTACATTTACTTTACATATGCTTGAGTGCTTCCATTTGATGCTGCTTTAAGGCGTCAGTATGCTTCAGCTGAAGTGCTCAACGTATTTAACAGCTCCTGAAGCCCCTTTAAACACTGTGAGATTGGCCAGGTGTGCAGCGGAAAGGAAGCACGCAATAGTTGTCTGGTCTGATTCCAGACATTTGAATATCTCCTATTTATTTTATGATTCAAACTGAATGAAGGGAAATGTATATTCAAATTCTGTTAAATATATACAAATGGTAGAAATATATACATACCCTGCATATTTACAATGAAAAACATATCTGTCACAACAGGATTTTACAACTTGAGTCATCTAGTTACATACGCTCTTGAGAGATATGTTCAAAAAAATAGCACATCCTTTCGGAAACAGATAGACAGTGTGTAATAATGACAAACGTGACTAGGTCTTGGGCTCTGCCAAAACTCCTAACCTACAGAGAACACCGCAGCTGGATGCCTCCTGTGTAGACAATTTTTAAATATGATATTTGTTACGAAATGGCTCTGACATGCACACCTTTTTCTCCGTAGTAATGTAGAGGTGGCTTTGACTGAGGTCGAAGAAAAGGTTCTTGTTGACCTTCTCTCCCATGGTGTCGCCAGGAGTCTTACTGTACACGTACGGCTCCGCGGACAGGTGCACCTGCAGCGAAAACAAAAGGTTACACTGTCAGACATCAAGTCTTTAATGCCCCCATCCTGCTTCCCTCAGGTAAGAGTAAAAGCTTAAAGGAAAAAACTGAATAAAGTCAGGCATGGGAAGAGCAACAGATCAGACTCCACCTTGAAGACCTCCCCCTGGGTGTTTCCCAAGAAAGCAATGGTGTGATCATTCTCCACAGCAACAGCCACAGCGGTCAAAAGACCCGACCTGGTCAACACTGCATCTGCCTTTAAGGCGAATCTCGGATTGCTGGCTAGAGGGGAAGGCAGAAAGTCTCCACCACACTTGAAGTTTTCCAATGTATCCTTCTATAAAAGAAAATAAAGAAAGAATAGGATGATGACACATTGTGAACCATTTAATCTAAAGAATGAGAGGTAACTAAATACCTTGGCAGCCTTGTAGGAATATTTTGAAAATGCTTTGCTTGATAATTTCCCTTTCTGCAGATTTATTTTTTATTTTAAGTATGAGAGAGACAGGAAAGGCAGAGGAGGCTGGGGGTGACGTGTAGCAAAGTGCCCAGGGCCAGACCCAAACCTGTGTTACTTCCTTAAGCCTTAATCGTACGTATCAATTGATGGTTGAATGAAAATACTGGTAATATCATAGTTCTGTTAAGAGTGACACCTATGTGTGTTTTTGAAACATATATTAGCTTTGCTTTGTATTCACATTGTTATCTTCTGTCGATTTATGAAAAATCAAAAAAGGTTTTGATGTCAACTATGAAAGATGACAGTCAATATGCTATATGGTATTATTCTAGATTAGTTAAGGGAAATTGGGAGAAGAGAGATGGAAGGAGGGAAGATGTGTGAGACAGAACGAGAGCTTTAAACATGACAGTAAAAAAAAGGCAGAGTAAACACTGAGACATTAAAGTTAACAGTGACACATCTATGCATTATTGATTGTTGCAAAGGGAATTCTTCAAAACATACCCCACTCACATCCAAACTAATTCTTTAAAACTTTAATCAGCTGACACAAAAGAAGCACTTACTGCAATTGTTGAAGTGCAGTCAGTTTTAGATGAGTAGGGGATGTCCACGGCAGGAAACCCAGAAATCTTCCCAGCGTTGCTGTAGCAGGCACTGATGATGTCCACCAGACGCTCATTGATGGAGTTGAGCGGGTACATGCAGAGAGCGGAGTCATTGCCGTCGTCATCTGGGCTCGCCACTGTGAACAAGACTTTGCTCCATGGGACAACCTTCCCATACATACCTGATACAGTCATGGCACGTGCAAGTTCTTTTCCTGGAGAGGCCACGTAGGCTGCTTGGACTTTATTGTATCGGTTGTTTGGGCCGCAGTTTAACTGGAGCTCTGTGTGGGAGTAGTAATGGTGGTCTTCTTCGCAAAGACGAGATACAAAGGTCAGGTTTTTATTATCTGTACCATCAAGTGTCCTCGAAAAGAGGAAATAAACATAACCATCTTCTTTGAAGGCATGGCGGAAGTCATGCAGGTACTTGGGAACAAATGGCGTTGTCTGTACCGTAGAGGCCTCAATGATGCTTTCGAACATGACCCATTCACGGAAGTCCTGAAGGATTCGTGTACTGATGAGTTTTGTACTGTCCAGACTCCCGTAGCCTTTACCAACCAGAAACACATTGAAAGTGTGCCCTTCTTTTGTGTAGGTAGACATGACGCCCACGACGTTCACATTATCCTCTATGCTAGCCACGTAAGTCCTCTCTCCTTTATTGTCGCAGTAATACAACTGTTGCTCCACGTTGGTCAAGTTGAGGAGGGAGCAGATGCCTCGGTAGCGGCTGCCACAGACTATGAGTGAACCGTTGGATGGATGGACCAGCAGAAGCTTGTTGAGGTTGGGCATGGGCTTTGTGTCCTGGCAGGCAGAAGCAGGAGGCGTACATGTTCGGGCGTCCTCTTTAGGACCCGTCTCAGCGCGTGCCTCCCGACGGAGCGATGGCCCCAGCTGGTAGATGGCGTTGACCGCCCCCAGGTAGATTCGACCGGTCTGAGGGTCCTGTACCACATTGTTGATGGAGGTCTCGGAGATGAACTCCAGGATGGGGATGTCACTGCTCTCCTCCTGGGCTTGTGAGACTGACTGGCAGAAGAGGAAAAGGAGGAGGGAGACCCAGCTTGCCATCTCTGGAGAGAAGAGAAAGGGAGGGGTGTTTCATTATTAATGCAGTTAAAGTACATTAACTGTTTGCAACACACAATGGCAGTGTAGAGTAGGTGTGTGGTTAACACACACACACACACACACACACACACAAAACATGTTTTCAGGCCTTGTGCTAAGCTACCATAACTCCTACCTTCCCTCTTCACATTTACAAATGAGCGGTATTGATCTCCTCATCTAACTCTCACTAAGAAAGTGAATAAGTATCATTTTAAAAGGATCTGCTGAATTTATATTCATTTGTTTTCATATTGACCCTTTAGCATATCTAGCCATGCAGATAATTAGATTTTACTTGGCAAGGATGTGAAATATCCATCTCTGAAATTTCTGAGGCCAACCCATTAAATTTTTGTTTTGTCTAAAACAATCCACTGATGTCAATGTGAACTGTTTATTTAGGAAGCAAACCATTTATTTGGATAAAAAGTAGTTCAAAGTGTTCAAAGCAATGTGTGTGGCTTACCTAGAGTAACTGATATAGTTAATGGGTGCTGCTGTTGAGTTCTTTCAAAATTTACCACATATGAACTTTTCATGTCTGATGAAGAAATCTCAGAGACAAATAATTTTAAATCTGACCAAATGCAACTGCATTTTGGGTGTACTGACATTTTAAGTGTTGTACGTACATGAAACCTCAAGCTAATGTTGTGTGTGTGACTCAACTTCCTGCTCCAACTCCAAAAAGGTGGTTTATTTTAAATTTAACTGACTTAACATCAGAAATGATAGCTGCTGAAAACATAAAAACACTCAGTACTCTTGAACCTTAACACAATAAAAGCCTATTTGCTATAAAAACATTGGATCTGTTCCAGCTCCATTTACACAGAGACACCTTCAAACATGTGCTTAGGAAGTACACTGTTTTGTCTCAGGAACATCATCAGTGATCACACAATATCGCTGTAAAATACAGGCGGCATCATGTACCAGCTAACAGCAGGTGCCTGTCGAGTCCTTGCTCACTGCTGTTTGCCCAGACTGTGGTAAATATGGAGCTACAGGTGGCTTTGAAGCAGCTATTGCCCACACAGCCAATGTGTGTCTGTGTGTGATTTCCTGCGCGAATAGTATCCTTCTTATTACATCTTGCCAGTCAAATCCACAGGCACATTTGTCAAACTGAAAACCCCTGATGAAACTTGCCAAAGCTGTGTTTTATTATGTTAACCTGGCTTCTCTCACTGGACAAAGTGGGGAGACCACTGATTAGGCATTTCCCCAGAGGGGGACCTGTTAATTTCACTGGCAACTCCAATCAGCATTTAAGCACCGACTACTTGATTTGATGATTTTATTTTTCTTCCTATTTCAGTCTTTCTCTCCCCCAGCAACTAATTTTACTGCCTAAATGTATCGTGCCCTTTTCAATTCATAGTCTTAAATATTTTAATTAAAACTGAAATGGTGTAATAACATCTCTGTGCTTTTTTTTAAGACAGAAATGTGTGTGTGGTTGGTTTTTACAGCTTTTAATTATGAAAGAGGGGTAGTCAGCGTCTTGTCAAGCTTAAACTAAGAGGAGGAGACAAAAGAAACATTTAAACTGAATCTACATGCACACTGCAGCAGTGGACAAACAAAAGGATCATCATGGGAACAACAATTTAAACTTTGGAGTAACAAAACTTCTATTACAAAGACAGATCCACTGGCTAAGTTGAATGACGATTACAAACGTGTCAGCTTTAAGAGGTGCCACAATAACTCACTTTTATGTTTGAGTTTTCAAGGAAGCGACACGAAAACTGCATAAACTGCAAAACGTTCTTGCAGCCTCAAAATGTTGACAACACAAACAAACGCAGTCAAGCTGCACTGACAAAGAGCGGTGAAATTGCAAAATGTTCACAGGGAGACAGAAGAAATGGCCTTAAAAATGATGATCACAGACTTAAATGAACACCTCTGTGTGGCAATCTCAGAGTAATAAAGTTTGCTCAGTAAAAGTGAGCCTCACAAAGCCTTACTAGGGCGTATTTAGGGCAGGGCTGCCTTTTGGCAATAACGTGTTAGAGCTAGAATGCATGTGGATTTCTACCGAAGACTTGCCACGAAAATCACTGCAAAATCCATTTAAGCCACAATAAAGGGAACACTTGAATGCACTGCTTGTGATAACTGATGTGTGTCATTCCTGTGCTCATTACTTGACACTTCAAATGTGCACTGAGGGTGTGAACTTTGAGGTGTGAGAAACACTGAAAGAAACACATCTCATTTATTGGCATCCACCACCTTCCTCAGTTAAACCTATATTTATTATTATTCTCTTCTGTTTATCCATCCATCCATTTTCTAACGCTTTTCCTCACATAGGGTTGCGGGGGTGGGGGGGCTGGAGCCTATCCCAGCTGTCTTAGGGCGGAAGGCAGGGTACACCCTGTACAAGTCGCCACCTCATCGCAGGGGACCTAGACACAGACAACCACTCACACTCACATTCACACCTTCGGTCAATTTAAATTAACCAATTAACCTAATCCCCATGCATGTTTTTGGATGGTGGGAGGAAGCCGGAGTACCTGGAGAGAACCCACGCAGACACGGGGAGAACATGCAAACTCCACACAGAAAGGCCTCGGGCCGAGAATCGAACCTGGTACCTTCTTGCTGTGAGGAGACAGTGCTAACCACTACACCACCGTGCCTTCCATCTGTTTGAATCGCACTACAGTATATAAATACAGACTTTTACCATAATTAATTTCTCAGTTTGTAGTCATTTTAATGTGTACTCCACCAACAGCACTGTCTTTTCTCACCACAAGCTGTTATCTGAGTCTGTTGATGGCTAAACAGTTCTCACTAGACAGGTTCAGGTAGTCTGAGATGCCACTTGACCTTAAATATTGCTGGTAGGACAAGAAACTAAACAGCTGTTTGTTTAATACTACAGTTTTACTACACAACATGAACAACCATACTGTCTAAATATTGGGTGTGACTGTAAATATTAGTAATTGAAGCATGACCGTCTCCCTGAATGTACCTCTGTTGTGTACCATCCGCCAAAAAAACGGTAATATCCATATTGCTATCAATTTGCTTGGCTGTGAAATGGACCACACAGAGAGACACCACAAAAGATGGATGATGTGAATGGTTTCTGTGACAGAAAATTACTTGATTCCATTGACATTCAAAACATGCTGTGAAAAAGCAACTCTCTTGGTCTGTAATGTACAATGCAAGGACAATGTCTCGGGGTTGCTAATTTAGCGTTCAGAAAACTCCACTTCCACCCATGACTTCAAAGAGCCTTTTCAAATCATATAGCCAGCTCTCGATCAGTTTAAAAAAAAAAAAAACTCAGATGCTGCATTGTGGGTCAGTGCAAATGAAATTCTTAACATATTTCAAAGAAGCCTGTTCTCTCTCGGGATGTGTCCTTCTGTCGCTCTATCACTTTTCATCCTTTTTCCATGGGCTTAATCCTGAACGCTGGAATTAAAGAGGCTTCAAAGAGCTGAGGAGAGGCAGACGTCTGGTGGTGGTGACACAGGTGGAATGAGGCCCATTTCTCCACAGACTGGCCCACTTCTCTTTTCTCAACATGTCTCTGAGCTGCTGCGAGAGAACATGGAAAGTGGGCATACCATCAACACGGGGCTATTCTGAATAAATAAAAAGTTGCTAAATTTAGCAGCTGCATGTTGCATCAGCCTACAGCTAATGAAGCCTCCAATGGCTTGAGATAAATAATAATGAAACACATCATGTGCTAATGAAGCTGGCACATGTGAAAAATGTATTCCTGTCAGATGCATTTGGTGAGGTAAAACATCCAAATTTTCTGAAATCACAACTAAGTCTCCTGCACATTATTCACTCTAGAGTTACAGGAAAAAGGCAAATATTTACACAGAATCATTAAACTGAACTGACTCTACTATAACCTCATTGTTATTGACCAAATCCTTACTTTTAGAAGTGGAGCTCCCCCTGTTGACTAGGGATGTCCGATAACATTGGAGGGCTGATATTGACATTAAAAAAAAATTAATGGGGAAATATTGGTATCGGGTTTCAAAATTGATATTTAACTGCTGTAAGCTTCAGTCTGAGTGTAAATGCAGCATGAAGCAACGTTTACTGGCAAGATCAACAGCAAGAGCAACAGGTGGATCGCTAGCCACGGTGAACAAGCTAGCTCATTCGGTGCCTGACTTCCGTTATGTCTTTGGTTTGGAATAATTTGCAAGTGTGTCCTACAGATGGTAGGAAATAGGGCAGTCATATAGCCCCATCAGGATCAGTTTGGAGCTTCATGTGTTGCAAGGAGAGCTATGATAACTACTAGTCTGAGCTGAAGCTGGTTGAACTTTTTTGTGCCTTTCGTGGTTTTATTTGCACTATTTTCTTAGCCATATAAAAGAGCAGGGTGGCCTGAGCCAAGTTTTTATTTAATGATTATATTATTCGCCAAGTCATGGCCGGTTATAAGACACGATAAGATGAAACTTTATTCATCCCGAAGGAAATTCTTTCTTACAGTTGCCATACACAGTAGTTAAAAGTAAGGAGATTTAAAAGATTTTGGAAGATTTTAAAGACTACATACAGTGCAGAATAGTGCAATAATGCAATACATTGCAAAACCAACAATATAAGAAATATAATATACCAAAAACTATAGGAACATAAGAATATATTCAACATGGTTACTCAGAATATGGCCAGTCAGTTTTCCAGTCAGTAAAAAATGGCAGTTTTCCTGAACTTAAGTTGACGTTGGTGTCTTATTTTGCACAGAGAATGTTTACAAGTGATGTTGTGTTTATAAACACATCCAGTTTTGGTATAAAAAGCCTGCACATATCGATATCGGCTGATATCGGAAATCAGAAATGAAGAGTTGGACAATATCGGAATATTGCACATTAGAAAAAAAGTCAATATCGAGCATCCCCACTGGTGACTATAAGCATTGTTACAGAATGTGTGTTACGCCCACCTAAAAACCATAAATAATTTAATAACTATTTATGCATTTCATTAAGTTTCATAGTGCTTTGTTCTTGGCCACGTTTTGTAGGCTACTAACTGAACACAACCTCCAGTTTATTTCTACTGTTAAAGGGAAAATGAACATTAAGGGGAAAAAAACTGCTGAGATACTGCATGTACAGGCTTGAAAATAGCACACTAAGGTGTGTCTCTGTGTTGGCTTGCCGCTCATTACACTCACTTTTTTTCATGACAACTATAGTACCATCTCTTTCAACCTCCTTCAACAAGTTAGGGCAAGTCTGGACAGGAAAAGAAGCTCTCAGCTGAGGAAAATGAAAGATAATTGAAAAATGGCAGGTGTGCACACAAACACACACAGATTCGTAGGCTTAGAGATACAAGTGCGTGCACCAATATGTGCAGCGGAGCAGTTTGAAGTGCTGACAAGGTAATCCCACTCTGACCACACAGAGACACTCATCTCTTCAAACAGCCACGCTGTGCGTCTTTGACACAGGGGCACTAAAACCCAGCATGGCAACCTGTATGCCTCTCGGCCAATTCTCTCGCCGCACAACACCCCCTGCTCCGTTCTAGGACAACACCCACCGGGAGGAAGTGTACAAGCGTGCCTGAGCGAGGGAGAAAGAGATCAGCAAGGAGAAACAGGAGTGTGAGTGTGTGTAATGAATAGATCAGACACACGACTGCTGACCTGGCAAATTTTGAACCAGCATGAGTACTCCTTTCAGTCATTAAAACAGATACGGAAAGGAAAGAGATACAACAACTTAAAAAAAAAAAACAGACACCCAACCCTGAAAACATAATAGGATATCACCCCATGCTGTGATCATTCATATTCAACACTTTCGTTATCGGAGAGCCGGCTTTGACAGATGCCATAGACTGACATTGATGGGGGTGGGTTGGTGTCTTCACATCGAAGCTGCTTTCAGTGTTATACACTGATAAAAGTGAACTGTTATTAAATTACTGACGTGTCCCCAGAGGCCCAAGGGCTGGACGGAGAGGGTGAGGAGAGGAGGTGAGCGAGGGGTTAATGCTCCAAAGTGAATCGCGGCAACTCTGTGTGCTGAAAAGTCCCGATAAAGTGCGTACAAGGCAACATAACAACGTGGGTAAGCAGCCATACGAGGAGCCGGAAATGAGGGGCGGATCTTCATCCTTTATTTTACCGCCGCCGCTATCCAGGGAAGGATAGACAAGAACAAGTGGCTTTGTTAAAAGATGAAACATGAAGTGGGAGAGAGAGAGAGCTCTTTCTTTCTCTGCATGTCTCCCATTTTGCTTTTTTTTTTTTGACATGCAAACGCTCTTGTCCCGTCCTTACAGTGAGATTGTTTCACGAAATGCAATGGGAGGCTGTTGTGATGACGGCGATCCAATTTCCATATGAACAATTACCCTGCCGTCAGGGTTGGCAGTTCATTTATTTCAATTTGACTGACTGGAAGAACCACGCTCACCAAAGCAGCCAGCACAGCCATTGTATTCAGGACACCAGGCATGGGGGGGGGCTGATGGGCCAGGTCCATTTCAGTGGGATCCAGCTGCTCTGGCCTAAATATGCAAACACCTTTAAAGTTGGCCCATGACCCAAGCAGTGTGTGAATCACACTATGCTCTCCTAATAGACCATGCATATGTCTGTCCCAATTCTCACGCCTGTGTGCTTGTGCTCCTCTTGTGTGTCTACATGTCTGCCCTCTTGTGTGTGTTTGTCTGGTTTGATGTATGACCATGAGTCACGGGTGCCCCCCACCACCACGAGCACACCATCCTTTTAGGCACAGCACTTTTCCTCATTAGGACTGATAGGCTATTTGTGTGTCTGTTTACCGTTCTGTCACCATTTTCAAGGCTCCTGCTATCTCGTCTCTGCCAGCTGGACACTTCAGCAATGGGAGCGCAAAAAACACACACAGGCTACGCCGTTAAATGTGCATGTGTGCCCCACACGCACACACGCACACGCACACACACGGACTCGTGATTATACTTGTCATACCTTTTTCAGCAGCCAAACTCAGTGTCTCTTGTAATCTCTCAATCTCTGTTTGACTCTCAAACACACAAATGCAACCCCTCTCTCTGTGTCTGGGCAGCAGCAGCAGCAGCTTGGGCTTATCTCCCAATGCTAACTGGCCTCCCCGCCCCCAGCTGGATGTTGCAGCTCTCCAGCGGGAAAGAGTGGCTGTTTGCTGTGTGGACACAGCTGGCGGATGTAGGGAACCTGATTAAACGGCCCGGCCTGGCAGAGAAGAGCTACTTTCAGGAGCCAATGGCTTCTCCGACATCACCGCCACATCCAGACGGTCACTAATACACACAAACAGTTGTAGGGGCAGGCATGCATACACAGGCTCACTAATCAACTCGACTCACTCGCAGATATGCATCTGGGAGCCAACACTGTTGTGGCATATGAAAAATGTTGCCCACATCCACAGCTAAGGCTGCCACAAAAAATTCATTATCAATCAATCTTTTCATGAATCAAGCAATACTTTGGTCAATAAAATGCCTTAACAATTAGAATTAAGCCCAAAAAGAGGTCCTAAAATTTCTTGTTTTCTCTGACTAACAGTCTGAAACTCAATATAAAACTGCTTCACATTTGAGAAACTGGAGCACATTTTTCTTCACTTGATAAATGACTTCCGTGATTAAATGATTCTGAAAATTGTTACTGGTTAATTTTCTGTCCATCAAGTAACTGCTTGGTCGACTAATCGTCTCAGAAACTAATTTTCTTTGCGGAACATTACTTGATGGCTGCAGGGAAGGGAATTTCTTTTCTCTCTCACTGCTGTCAGGCATCAGACTCTCTATAAAGAACAGGTAATGATTCGTTGTCTTGCTCAGGGGCACTTCAGCAGGTTTGATGCTCGCTTACATGCAGGGACTTAAAACCCTGCTTCCTCTGGTTGGAGGGCAGCTTCTCTAATCCGTACAGCACCTTGAGGTGATCCTGTGCTCCCAACGCACACTCACCCTCCTTTTCCGTACGGCATTGTGACACACATACAGCCACAATTAAGAAGTCAGGCAGGCAGACTGACTGCTGGGAAGGAATCCATTACACACCTTATTGGTTATAATGATTTCACTTCACCAGCATAAACGCCAATGAGCCATGAAGGTATCTTGTAATGTGGTTTAGTCTCAGTGCCCGGCTTTAGTTTGGTTTCAAGGGGAATACCGATCTTATGGTGACTGATTGCTTGCCTGCCCTCTTATGGGAATTGACATGAAAACTCAGAGACAGTGGACACAGAGATATGACCAATGTGTCTTTATATTAGCTTTGTCCTTCAAGGAACAGTTTTGGGAAATGTGCCTATTTGCTTTCTTCTTAAGACTGCGATGAGAAGATTGATATCATGTTGTAGTGTGCGCTAACTACAGAGGTGGAGCCTGCAGGAACGTGTTTAGCCAAGCTTAAAATAATAACTGGAAGTAGAGGGAAGCAGCAAGTCTGGTTCTGTCCAATGTGAAAATATACTGCTTCCAACACCTCCAAAAGCTCAGTAATCAACACTTTGTGTCTCGTTAGTTTAACCAGTGATTTTTTTTTTTTTTATCTGGTTTATAATTTGCTTATCCATCTGTCGTGTCGTCTTCTACGCAGCATTTTTGGATCATAAGTGTGGGTGGTTGGTGAGCACAGGTGTGCGGTCTCTGTACATGCTACCAAACCCAATAAATGCGTCACTCTTTTTGCTCCTACAAGTTGATATGAGCATAAATGCAATCCTTCTTTTGAACCTCACCAGAGAACTCCAGCACATCAGTAATCAGATGTCTTTCCTCGTCATAGATTTTATTTTGCATTTCTTTAACTGACGCTACTGACTGCTGACTTTTTGCTGTGTGTTTCTGTGACGGAGCAGATTGACGACACAGTGAGAGGACAGATGGCCGGAGCAAAGATTCTCCTCGTAGCATGAAAGTGTTTATGTATCAAAGAAATGCACAGTGAGGGGAAACACACTTGTAGAGGATACTTTGTTTTACTTTCAGCTTTAGTCTGACTTTGGATGGAATTATTTTAAAAACAAGGATACATCACTTGTAATTATTATGTGCTATTATCTGTCCTTTCATCTGCCTGCTCTGCTGTTACTTGTCTGAAATCTCTTCCCTGCACATGCATGCTCGTAAAAAACAAAGAGATTAGAAACTTGATTACAAGAAAAAAGAATTCACCAGGAGATATTTATCTAGGTGGGGAAATCAAGTTTCTGGTTACAACATACACACGTCCCTCTTTTTTGCATTTTTTCCTTTTTAGAAAAAAAAAACAATGGATACATTAAATCATTGAGTGCCAGCCCTTTTAGAAAACCAAAAGAGGCTTGTGCCAGCGGTTTTGGCCAATTTGAATCATATTCTCTTTCTGTTTGCACCTTGTCCCATTCTTGTTTTATATGAAGCTAAGTAGAGGTTAGTTTCACCAAAAAGACCACTTATTTTCTAGTACTGATTGCATTTCTATGATCCTGGCATCTCCACTTCCTGCTTCAATCTCTGTTGCTAGTACTGTCTTTTTCCTGTTCCGACTATGTATCCAAGAAGCCCCAAAATTACTCACAGCATATACACTATATTGCCAAAAGTATTCGCTCACCTGCCTTGACTCGCATATGAACATAAGTGACATCCCATTCCTAATCCATAGGGTTCAATATGACGTTGGTCCACCCTTTGCAGCTATAACAGCCTCAACTCTTCTGGGAAGGCTGTCCACAAGGTTTAGGAGTGTGTTTATGGGAATTTTTGACCATTCTTCCAGAAGTGTATTTGTGAGGTCACACACTGATGTTGGACGAGAAGGCCTGGCTCTCAGTCTCCTCTCTAATTCATCCCAAAGGTGTTCTATCGGGTTGAGGTCAGGACTCTGTGCAGGCCAGTCAAGTTCATCCACACCAGACTCTGTCATCCATGTCTTTATGGACCTTGCTTTGTGCACTGGCGCACAGTCATGTTGGAAGAGGAAGGGGCCAGCTCCAAACTGTTCCCACAAAGTTGGGAGCATGGAATTGTCCAAAATGTCTTGGTATGCTGAAGCATTCAGAGTTCCTTTCACTGAAACTAA
The DNA here is from genome assembly GCA_029721515.1 of Synanceia verrucosa. Lineage (NCBI taxonomy): Eukaryota > Metazoa > Chordata > Actinopteri > Perciformes > Synanceiidae > Synanceia > Synanceia verrucosa. The sequence continues at coordinate 16,269,079 of CM056556.1, forward strand.
GGGGCAAAGTCCAGCTCCTGAAAAACAACCCCAGACCATAATCCCCCCCCTCCACCAAACTTTACACTTGGCAATATGCAGTCCGACAAGTATCGTTCTCCTGGCAACCGCCAAACCCAGACTCGTCCATCAGATTGCCAGATGGAGAAGCCTGATTCATCACTCCAGAGAACATGTCTCCACTGCTCTAGAGTCCAGCGGCAGCATGCAGCTGCTCGGCCATGGAAACCCATTCCATGAAGCTCTCTGTGCACTGTTCTTGAGCTAATCTGAAGACCACATGAAGTTTGGAGGTCTGTAGCGATTGACTCTGCAGAAAGTTGGTGACCTCTTCACACTATGCGCCTCAGGCACCCTGCTCCGTCAGTTTACGTGGCCTACCACTTCATGGCTGAGTTGCTGTCATTCCCAAACACTTCCACGTTCTTAGAATGCAGCTGAGAGATGACAGTGGAATATTCAGGAGTGAGGAAATTTCACAACTGGATTTGTTGCACAGGTGGCATCCTATCACAGTTCCACGCTGGAATTCACTGAGCTCCTGAGAGCGACCCATTCTTTCACAAATGTTTGTAAAAGCAGTCTGCATGTCTAGGTGCTTGATTTTGTACACCTGTGGCCATGGAAGTGATTGGAACACCTGATTCTGATTATTTGGATGGGTGAGCGAATACTTTTGGCAATATAGTGTATATGTCAATGGCACTCAATGAGTTAAACAACAAAATACAATATGTGAATAAGTGAGCTTTTCAGTGGGTGTACTGTAATGCAGAGTTATTGATAATGATTGCCTAATCTTGTTGTTGGAAACAAAGCAAATAGCATAAAAAAAACAAAACAAGACATGTTGAGCTATTCCTTCAAACGCAGGTAGGAACGTGTGTGAGAGAAAATCTCTCAGAGATCCAGTCCAGACGTGTGAGAGCTGAATGAGCGAGGTAACCCCAGGAAAGAAGGCGGGAGGGATGAGAGATGATCGAAAGACAGGAAGACAGGACCAGAGGGAGGATAATCACACACACATTACTGACTGAGTCTCAATGGCTCCTTTGTGCAAGCTGGCAGGTGCCTGTCACTTGTCAAGATGAGTCAGAGTGTGGATGGTGACCGAGCATTGTAATGGCTGTGGCATAAACGTCGGCTGAAGATTCAAGCTTTTGGTAATGACTAACAGCTATCAGGTAATAGCCCAAAGATTAGCCTGCTCTCCTCAGCATATGGAGAAAAGGTCACATTTGGAGCTTAAAAGGTAATGGCTAAATTAGCAACAAAAAATACCTCATAAAATGAAATCGCTTCCGGCGAGAAATAGCACTTTCCGCTGGCCATGCAGAAGTAAATAGACTGGGCTACTTTTTTAATTAGTCAGACGAGAAATAATCACGGGAAGGTCTGATAAAACGTGTATGGCTTGACACAAAACCTGAACTCAAAACATAAGAGCACCTTCTAACCTCTTCCTCCTCCTCAAATATTAATCAAAAAACACATTTGTTGGACTGTCTCCAACATTTTCCTTCGTGTCACACACTTCCACCAAAATGTTCTTGATGCTACTGAAACCACTCCACAACACTCATCCCTCCATCCGCCGACCCTTACAATCTTCATCCATCATCTATCAGTGTTTCAGCAGCCGGAGGGAGAGAGAGCTGCTAAGCAGGGCCTGACTAATGGCTAAACAAACACCATTATCAGGCCTCTGTGGCCGAACGCTGAGCTACAGGAGCCCCTGAGCAGCTGAGGCTCTTTAATACTTAATCCCCCCTGACCGGCTCTGCTAGCGGCTGCTCTAAAGTAAACTAGGATGGGCAGCACTGAAGGTCGACTAATGAGGGAATGAGCACAGGAACATGAGTGAGGAGGAGGTTTGATGTAAAAAGGATCGTCCCGCATACATGCACACACGTGCGCAATCACTTGCTGCAAAAACTGAGTGGAGAACAGACTGTATTGAGAGAGGCTTGACAGAAGTGTGCCCACTTGCCTTGGCCAACTCCCTCTCTAAAAAAGGCTCAGGGAGAAGTTAATGAGCCTGTTACAGCCCTACAGTTCCCCTGATAAGGCCGCTGATTACACCACATGTTCGGGCAAGAGGATTGTGCATGTGTGTTTGCAAGCACGCTTGCAAGTGTGTGTCACCTGACCCAAAGCGGTCATCTGCTAATCATAAGTTCACAAGTCAGGAATGCACATCATTTTTCTGATGAACACTTTCACACACCACTCTCAAGGTGCAATCTATTCGCTCACCTACACACACCAACTAAATCCGTGATCACATTTCTCACACACGCGCACACACACACACACACAAAATCAAGTGTGACTGAGTGAGCAAGCCACTCAATGAGAGTGGGTGATTAGGCCCTCTGAGAGTAGGCCTGACCTTTCCCTCCACATCAAGTCCTCCCTGCGCATGTGTGTTTTTATGAGTCAGTGGCTGTAAGCTCTCAGACTCGCGCCACTTCACATCAAATGTCACTGACTTAAATGAGACGGCCAGACGGCCAGGACGATGGAGGACGGGAGGAGAGGGGAAGGAGGAGACATCCAGTATGTTGGATGAAGAAAGAAGGAAATGTGAGAAAGAGAGAGGAATGTTTATGCAGTGTTCTGCAAGAAAAAAAGCTAAAGACAGAAGTAATTTAAAAAAGAAAGGAAAGAGAATGACTGAAAGAAAGAGAGAGCGCTGCCACAGATCAATCTTCTGTCTTGGTTCTCCGCTTCTTTGCATAAGAAAGAGCAAGGTTGAGGTATCTTGTTGCTTGTGGGAATACGGCGCAAGCCCTTGTGGGTACACAAACCTCCCCCTCCGACTGCCGGATGGTTGAGTCTGCACTTCCGCGTTCTCAGAGCTCAGACGGACAGAGGCAGACTGTCTGAGTCAGGCCTCCAGAGAGCGAGTGAGCAGGGGCAAACAAGGTTTTGTTTCAGGGGTTTGTTGCACTACTAAATGCGGAGCGTTAATTAGCAGTCAAATTATATTCATGGGCTTCCTTTTTTATAATTAAACAGAGATTGTTTATGTGTAGAAGCTAGAAAGATGTTTGGGTGCAAGTTTTACAAGTTGGGTCTCATTCCTGGTAGGAGCAATAGCAATCATTAGGTTCATTACTGAAGTTTAGGATTACAACCGCAATTGCAGCTGGGATGATTAATTGGGTAATTGATAAACAGAAAATTAACTGTTTTGATAATTGGCAAGTTGGTAAATGTGAATATTTGGGCGTTTTCTTGCCCCTCTGTGATAATAAATTGATTATATTTGGATTGTGGACTGTTGGTTGGACAAAACATGCAATTTGGAGACGTCAAGGTAATGATGATTTTTCAATATTTACTGACATTTTAAAGACCAAATAATTAATCATTAATAACTAACAATTAGCGGATCAATTCATATGGAAAATCGTCATTACTTGCATCTCTAAAAGAAAGTTCAATGAGGCAAGACGCGCCATCAGTCAGAGAACCAGACAGGTTTAAATAATCCCAAAGAAAAGGAGTGAAAGAAAAGGTGAACAGTAAATTGATTACTGTGTCGGTTGTAAACACCCATCACAGGTTACAAACCCACCTCTTGGTTCATCTTTGGCCTAGCACAGTTATTTCCCCATAGTTTTCCTGTGCAGGGATCATAAAGAACACTTCAGGTGTGTGTCCACTTTCAGTTTTACCTGATTAACTGATTACAACCTGTCTAATCTTCTGACTGCTTGCTTTTCACCTCATCTGACTCACTCTCCCCAGATGTTAGCGGATCCGTTGGTGAGTACGTTGTCATATCCAATAGAAATGATTACAAAACAATGAAAAAGAGATTCAAGTAGGACAAACTGGAATTATCTATTAATAAATAGCTGGTTAAGTTATGCAATGCTGGTGGGACTACTTCCCATCTGTCTCGTCTCACCCCTTTCCCTGTCTCTTCTCCTGTCATCACCGCAGATCTCAGAGGAGATAGTGAACCGGCACTCACCGTCGACAGGCCGAAGGACGTGTGGCGCGACGCCCAGGTTAATTAAGTTTGAAATCGTAGAGATGATCAGTGGTGCTGCCACTCAGACTGCCAGCCTCCCTCCACTCCCTCGCTGTGTCCCTACTACTACAAAAGTGTGTTCAGGCTGTCTGACAGGCAGAGAGACGTGAGAAAGAATGTGTTATTTTGTATGTGACTCTGAAAACTAAAAGGAAGAGGAAAGGGATGTGGAACTGGTCAATGTGATGCGTTGATTCAAGGGAAAATGGAGATTTCTTCCTCTTAGCTTATATAAATAATATGGACTTCACTTGTCTGGAAAATGCATTATTTAATAATCAATTAATCATTTAAGTTGATGGTTCCAGCTCCTCAAATGTAAGAATTTGGTTAATCTGAATACATCACCATCAGCTCTGGGAAACTGTGACTTACTTTATACTGTACATACTATATATTGTTCTTCATTTTGCACTCATACTGTATCACATATAGACTCGATAGTAGGGCGGCAACTAATGATAAAAAATTGCCATTACAACTTCCTAGAGCTCAAGGCAGTGTCATTAAATAAATTATTTTGTTAAGCCAAAAGTCCAAAAACCCACAATCTAAATATCTGATGGTATAATACAGAGAGCTGTGGAAAATCCACACCTAAAGAATGTGTGGTTGAAAAATTTATGAAATGATTAATCAATGAGCAAAATAGTTGTGGATGAATTTAATGTCGATTTGCTTTAATATTTCAGCTCTGTTCATATGCATTCATGTACAGCGCAGACACACCCTGGCCAGAATGATTTGTGTTGGAAAAAAAAAACAAATACCAAAATCCCAGGCAGACTAAAGCCTTTTCACTGCCATGATTGCTCTATACCCCAGGAGGCTGCTATAAGGAGCTGGAGCTGCAGTGATTGTTGATGGACGCCCATTGGAATGAGCAGCACGTAGAGTGCACTCCCTCCCTACCACCGCCACCTGTAATCCTGGAAAAATGGACTCTACGTATTAGTGAGGCGCTTAAAAGGCAGCAGCCATTTCACACTGTCAAACACAGCCACACATTAAAGCTACCTGTGACTCGCTTACAGAGGCGGAGGGATATTATTCCCCTGGCTCAGTATCAAAAACTGATCTGGCTACAGTGGAGGAATACAGCTTAAGTACAGTACTTGAGTACATGCACAAAGTAAAAGTACCTCAAAATTGCTAACTGCAGCTTCTTATTAAATGCAGACAAACAAAGGTCAAAGGGAATTAGTCCCTGTCACCTAAAAATAATCTGCTTTAATCAGGTTGCAGATGGTCCGATAAGCAGCAGGGTGGCATTACGGGCCGGTTCTGTGGCGTAGCTCAGGCGTGTCAGCGATAGCATCTGCACCTCGTCTCTGAAGGTGCCACCGTGTCTTTCATGTCAGGTGAGTGCCTGACATACTGTCACATCCAGACTTCAGATGTGATGGGGTGGAGGTGGCCGAACATCAAAGTGTGGGGTTTATGCCGGCAGGGGGGTTAACACAGACGCACGCAGCGCGCTCCCTGAAAAAAAAAGATCCAGACACACACATGCACACACTCTCACAGCCATGACTGGTGACAAGCGTTATGTTTGAGTGTGAGATAGAGCTGATGTCTGCCAGCGAAGCCAACATTTCAGTCTCTTTATCTCCTGAGCCTTCTGCTGATAATTACAGCCATCCCTTCTCTCACACTCGGTCACACCAAAGCTGGCAGTCTGCGGAGCTCCAGTCTGAGGAATTATCACTCGGGCCATCGCAAAGCGAAGTACGCCAAGGTCAGGCCCTGTGTCCAATTTCACTTTTGATTCCAGCCCACCTTCCTTTCCCCTCTACCACTTATCCACTCCTCCCTCCCAGCCCACCCATGCTGACGCTGTTGAATTTCACTTCAGGGCTAACTTCTATTTCCAGGACAACCAGCGTCTTGACACTCATTCATTTCCAATCCTGCAGAGTGGTCGGCTGAATGGAAATTGACGATTCAATTTTTGGAATGAAACTCAAGAGTCCTTTTGGAATTGACTCTCGCCTCCTGCCCTCCCCTCTCCTCCTGCTTGGGTGCCCGTTCTGCCACCCCCTCTGCTCCCCGCCACTCGCTATCTCCGTCCTGGTCCGCTGAGTACAGCCAATTTCACTGCTTGTGTGGAGACGTGGGCGAGATGGCTACCGCGGAGCGCAGCTTAAAACGCCCTGCAGCTCCGACCGACTTCTCCCAGACACCTTTTCTCCATGCCTGCTCCCTCTCATCACTAAACTGCCGTCAAACAAGCAAACACTTAAAACCAAAGGGTTTATTCTCAGCATTGCTCCCAGCTGGATGTTAGGTGGCAATTTAAAAATGATCTATGCAAATGTAATTTCGCTGTGTGTCATCCAACACAGCCAATTAATGAGTGAGCTTCTCCAACCCAACTATAAATTAGCGAGGCTAGATATAATAGCTAGATTAATGTGTTTTTCTGGCAATTGCCTAATTGCTAGAAGACTCCGGTGGGGCTAGTGTGAGCTGCCTCATTTCTACATGTGATAGAGTGAGTTAAGACAGAGAGGGATAAATGCCTGTGTGTCAACTCTATTTATCATTTATATGAACTTTCTTTTCTCTCCTTTTTGGTTTTTATTGAGGGGAATGCATGAGGAAAGTGACAAGGCAAGATATTTTGCCCTCAGGGAACTTGTATCTACTTCAGCAGAAATTACTAGCATCAGTTGTTAGATTGAGCTTGGTCTGAAGGACGGCATTAACTTCAGTCAGACTTAGAAATTTATTAATGGGAAACAAATCCATAAGTGGTCAGCAGGTCACATGTGCATGGATGCCATATCTGGTAATGAGAAATGAGAGCTCATAGCTGAGAGGAAACATGGAAGACAGAGAGGAAAAAAAAACAACGTAAGTGGTAAAGGAAACAGAGAGGATGAGTAACAGTCTGTCTCATCCAGAGGAAAAAAAGAGTGATATTGAGAAAGACAGAAAACAAGCTCTAGGATCCAAAACAGCACATCACCAACAAGGAGGCCTTTTGTTTCGCCCCTCTCAACTGATTGTTCTCTTCGCCAAGGGTGAGAACGCTAATCCGCCGTGGAAAGAGGAGTTGGGAGGATTTACTCTAAGTATCCTTATTAGGAGGAATTCACTGATATGGGGGGAGTGGGTGAGTGGAGAAGGTAGAGGGCACAATGAACAAGGAGGAAGAGGAGAGCAGCAGGAGGGGCGTAGTGTATTCTGAATACACTGTAGGTGCCATATGAATCTTTAATACAGGGCTTAATGGTGAGGGAGGGAAGAAGGGAGGAGTGGAGAATATAAAGAGAGTGAGGGAAAAGGAAGAGGAATCTCCGAGGAGGTTACCGAGCCCCGTGTATCACAACATTCCTGATAAGTGCCAGCCTCCCAGGATCAAACCTGATTCTCCTAACTCCAGAGTCCCTTTCAGAAAAACGGTGATAAAGGAAAGACTTGTCTTTGTCTTCAAAAACAAACAGTGAGATAAAAACAGATAAAGGATCTTTCCACGTGATAAAATTCTTGATTGCTTTTGTTAAACACATACCCTGTTGGAAGCTCGGCCATGCTACATTGTTTTAATTACACGCACAAGAGCCTAATTAGTTGTATCTGTTGTACCAGAGGCTAACGTGGACCCAATTAGAGTGAAATCAAAAGGATGGTACAGTCAGATGTGGGGGGGGCCTTCATATGTGGCCCTTTGTTCTTGCACAGCATTCATCAAATAGCAGAGGAGAGTAAAGACAGCGCTTAACTTCCCAAGTTGCTGATGTCATGATCACCCCTGCTATCTTTAAACTAATTAAATACATTTTCTCCTGTGAGTGCTTGAGCGGATGGCTGCCTCACACTTGTCAGTGGCTCCATCTCATTGCCATGCTTGCTGATGATAATCGCTAAAGTGGAAAAATCATTTGTTCCATGATAAAGGCAAAAACAACGCTGCTCATTATTGTGGCATTCACACAACAGTTTTCAGAGTCAGATTCACCAGCTGGTTGTCATGAAGAACGATAAAAAGAAGAGAATGACTGTCTGAAGTGCAGTAATTCCAGCCTAAACACTGTTTCTCCTGCAAAGAGCGAATGATGCTCAGTGATATTTTAATGGAGGAGTCTTGTGGGTGCTGTTGCACTATGGTAACTAATTGTTAAAAAGGCCTCCAGGGGAGTTGAGATATAGTCTAGCAAGGAACATCCAACATGGGAGCTGAGAGCTAAAATTATTCGAGAACATCTACAAATGATTTCCCTGATGACATGATGAACAACATGGGTAAAACAGAAACAGCAGATCTACCACTTTGGAAACCACATCAAAGCCTTCTCCACATCCCCCATCTCTCTCCCTCCAAAGTGAGGCAATGCACCCAGGAAACTGCCACATCTATCGCAGTTTCTCGCACAAAAAAAAACTTGAGCATTCGGCACGGAAAGCTTTTTACCTCCTCCCTCGTGCGCATTTCAGAGAGCACATAATGGTCTCCTGGGGAAGCACTACAGGTAGACTGCTTTTCAATGGATCTCGTGTTTCATCTCTGGATGTTAACCATGCAGGTCTACAACAATCACTCCCATCAGTCAATGGGAAGCACCTAGAGTGCATCGCAGAATTAGCTGTGACAAAATGGAGTCCTGTAGTGTTTTTCTCCAGCCATGATTACAGCCTGAAAGCACACCTCACTAACAAGGTGTTCTTCATGTTTCCACACAAAGAGACTTGTCTGAACTCTTCCTTGACACACGGTGAAGTAAAAAAAAAATAAATAAATAGAAGTAGCAGTTTGGCTGTACATGCGGGAGTGCAAAAGAGGGTTACTCTAATAATAAGTGGCATCTGGTGGAGCTGGTCCATTTCCTAGATTGGGTCTATTCTACCTCTGCATGCAGGCTTACGGCCTGGCAATCCACATCCCAAATAGTCCCTGACAAGTCACATCTGAGTGGTGGGATCGAATGGGAGGGATGACACGGTTGTGGTGATGGGGACTGCAACTACTGATTGTTACCATGGCAATGGTAGACCAAGGATCAGGAGGTGAGATCACATGGCGTGCAGCTCTTGATAGCTGCGTGAGGCCACACGTGGGAGATATTCCCAAGGTTTATAATCTCTGTCAGCCGGCTGCTCAAGTGGTCCGACACACACGTGTATTTATGTGTGAGTATTTATGTGTATGTGTCAGCCTGTGCAAGTGCACTCCAATCTTCCTGGGAAACTCATCTAGCCTAAGCCTCCAACTGGTAGTGAAATCCTAAAATCCTACCTACCAGCTTTCTCATGAGTGACAATCTTCTCTCACTGGTCCCTTGTGGGTTCTCACTTTGAAAGAAAGAGGGGAAAAATGATAAAAAAGCAGGATGTGTGATTCTAAGAGATCATCTATGTTGAAAGAATAGAAACCAGATTCTATGCTGCAGTACAAGGAGGCAAACATCACTCATGTTTTCTTATTTCCCGATCGATAACTAGTATATACACGCCAGTCATGCAGCCCTGCATCTTGGATCAAATCAATGACGCCCTGCTTTAAAAAACCTCATCAACATTTCGCTGCGGTGTGCCCATCGAGTCGCTCCAATCATCAACTTACACTCTGAATTTTCATTAGGAGGCACTTAATAGAGACAGGCATGTTTAGAGTCTCTTTCTGGGTGGGTGGGTTGTGTCGATTAGGCCAAGTTAATCTCTATCACAATAAATAACATTGATTACAAACACTGAATGCTAGGGGAAGAGTGTTAAATTTAAAGTGCAAAGGAAGATGGGAGATGACATATGACAAGAGCGGTGGCAATGAATAAAACAGGGATTGGTAGGTTAAATGTAAGTGAAGGCGTGAGAGTGCATACAGATTGAGAGTATGTGTGTTTGTGTGAATGTGCAGCAGGAACCTAGAACAGGGTATCTGAATTTTAGTGAGTCAAGGTGTCAGACCGCTAACAGACACGCTGGGCTCCTCTGGCGGGACACATGAGTCTTTAACGTACAGGGAAAAACAGTTGTGCATCCCTGGCCGAGGTGAAGATTAACAAAAAAAATGAATCAAACCAAACCTGTAATGATATTGCCACAACTGAAAATAATCTTTGCTGCACACTTTGGGTGAAGAAGCATTTTCCCTGCACATACAAGTTCACCAGAGGGTCACGGTGGGGGAGACAAATTGTTTTTAGCTAAATCCAATCCTGAGCTGCTATAATAAGTTCTTGGCAGTATCGCTCTCGTTCGGCACAAACGAGACATTCAGTTTTACGTCTTTGACCGGAAAAAAACAGAAAGAAAAAGTGTGAGTAAACTCTTCCCTCGTCAGGTTTATCTTTGCATTGAACAAAAGATTACTCCTCTTTTTCATCTGGTTTCAAGTGGACAGTTGTTCTGTACTAGTGGGAGGGAGCAGCACTGCTCTCAAGGGCAATGACCTTGCATAGCTCAATACATCTTTTCCATGTGTGCTGCCTTGGTATATAGCCTGGATTTGTTTACAATGTGGCATGCTCAACATCACAAATCGGGGATTGCATGGCTGTTGTCAGGGATTACCGATCTGGTCTTTGAGTTTTTCATTAAATCACTGTATCGGAAAACAAACAAACTATCAAAAAAAACTCCCATCAGCTTCTTGGCAGAAAAGACTGTCTCACACACACATTTGCAGGGCACGCATCTATTCGTTCAAAGGTTGGCTTTTTTTATTCAAACTAAAATGTTGCTCATCCCCATGAATAAATAAATGATCTGGCAGACTGCGGTGACAGAGACACATGAGCTTTTGTATTTTGTAGATGAGAGTCACATTGACACCGTGGAGGAAAGCATAAATCAAGAAAAAGCTTACGACCACAGGGTGGACATCACATACAGAATGTGTGTTATTTTTTTTCAAAGCGGTAATATGTTTAATATCTAAGCTCTTTATCCTATATAGAGCTGCAGCGTGATTTCGTTTGACACTGTCGAGAGTGGAATCCTCTTACTTTCGTCTTTATGAGGTCAGCAGTGGAAATGGACAGAGTTCAGACAGATGGGGCCCGAGGGAATGAGGCAGGGAAAAGATAAAAAAAAAAAAAAAAAAAAAAATGGGGGAGAGTATCAAAGTAAGCAGGGGGATGAAGACAGGACAGGAATGGGTGGTGAGACAGAAACATGGAAAATTAAAAGGGGGGGGGAGATGAGTGACTGGTAGGGAAACAATCAGAGAAAAGCTAAGGGAAATTAAAAGCATCAACCTTTACTCTAAGTGCTTGCCGGATTGTCGAACAGTGTCTGAAAACCCCTCTCCTGGAACCGTTCTGATGAGATTTGTGTCCGATTTTTGGGGGTAATTTTCCAAAAATGAATAAATCGTCATTCACGCTCATTTCGGCAGCGATGGGCCAGGTGAGCAGAGGTGAGAAAGTATAGCAGGATTTGAAATTCTCGCTCAGGATCACCTTTTACCTCTGACATTTTTCACACAACTACTTCTTTCACTATAAATTAAGGCAACAGGAGGACAGACTGTCTGAGCTGTTTGACGAATTATCCCACCTAACCCGTTCCTGTGATGGCAGGTTTTTCACACCATCTTTGAATGTGACAGTTCAGAGCACCTATAAACACTTTTCGCTTCAGACATGGTCTGATGACACTGAACATTACCTGAGCTTCAAGACCCTAAAAAAAATAGCTCCAAAATACAGCATATTGATAACATAGGCCTATTCATAACTAGGGGTATTGCTGTATTGATATGTTAACTCTATACAGACACAACAGATTATTTACAATCTCAAAAAGTGGATTTTCAGGTTTAGTTACTCTTAAGGAGCACATGAATGAGTGAGAAGACAATGTCTTTGGCAAAGGCCTTAATGTTGCGGGTCTCTTCTTTTGCCTTCGCTGACTAGGAAACAGATTTCCCATCAGTCACAGAAGAATGGGAGTCCAATTTAGTTGCACCTTGCTAACCAAGACATCTCCTACTCAAGCACTGATGGACTGCACTCCCTCCTTTTATTCCCGCCTGGCCCGTTAACTCCGCTGCCCCATGAACATTGATGTGGCCACTTTTTTTCTGCACAGGCCACGAGGTCCTTTGTAAAAATGACTAGTCGCCAAGTGCTGTCTGAAGTGAGGCTTTGATAAAGAGTGCTTTTTTTCCACTTCGTCGCTCAGATCTGCAGGAAGCAGCCAGCTCCAGAAGCTGTCACCACTCTCAGCCCCGCCACCACCCACCCTCCACCAACCACTGTATCTTTTAGAGATGAAGCAGGCAGGCAGAAGGGCTCCTGTTAGTCTCCATCCTTGGGGCAAGAAACACAGCCTTGACAACTATCTCCTCCCTGCGACAAGCAATCCTTTTCCGCAGGCTTGCTCAAAGAAAAGTGTTGATGCTAACAAAATGCATGACAGCCCTCACTTATGTTAACAGCCCACGCACACAGAAGAGATGCATCCCTCTGTTTGAGTTTGGTTTCATTTTCAATCACCTCCTTCTAACATCTGAACTCTGCAGTCTCAAGGGGGCGAGGGGGAAGAGGACAGTTGACAGTGAGCCAGACAGCTCCTCTCCGCCAGGGGGTTTGACTCCCTGCCCTGCAGAGAGACATGGGTGTGCAGGCAGGAATACGGTAGAGAAGGGCTGGATTGGGAGGGAATGAAGGGGACTGGTGGCCCATCAATATCCTGTCAGGGCTGCCTGGGAGAGCTGTTGCTAGAGAAATGCTGAGATAACACAAGGCAGACAAGTTTGCTTCCTTGCGTTTTAATTCATGTTGGAAAACAACTGGGGAAAAGTTTACTTGACTCCCAGTTAGAGACAGGAGCAAAAAAATGGAATAACCAATGTCAGCGGACTTTTGTGAGTAAAATAATCAGAGAGTGGAGTGATTACTGCATGTTCTGTTTTTTTTTGGGAGCTCCCCAGGGAACAATACAGGGCCTCGTTGTGTTATTCCAAGACCAAGTTTAAAAGACGGCAAAATGGTTCACAGAGGGCCAAAACCTCAAAAAGACATTGGAGGTCAGAAATTGAAAGGTTACAGGCAAGACTGAAGTGGAATGAATTACCTCTGTTTTGGAATAAGCTCCTCAAGGAGGAGTAAATTGTTCAAAGTCTACAGGGTTTTACAGCTGAGCAGATACTCATCACCCTGATTTTCAAACTAATCACTCCAGACAGACAACGTTTATTCTGCAGAGGACTACTTGCCTGTAATGTGGTGCACGGAGATTCAAGTTGATCTGCCAGTGCAGATAGCATAGAGGAAAATTCTGTTATAGGGCAAATAAATTGTCCAGTGGACCTAAACACACCATCATAGCTGTGAAAAGGGCAATGACAGCTTCCATACACCATTCCACTTGAGCACTTTTAATGCATGTTAAGAGGATGGGTCTGGCAAATTAAAATCTATATCAATTACTTCTTGTCTCCTGTGACTCATACAGGGAGCAGTGTTTTAAGGTAAAATATCAGTCATTAGCTCTACATCATCAAAAATGCATTAAGGGTATTCTTGGGCAACTAAAGACACACATATATATATATACGACTCCTACTCATACAGACAAACAGAAAGCGAGGCACTGACACAAATCTCACCCTTTCTTTGAAGAGAAACTGATCACCTTGCTGGCGTCCACATTTGATTCACAACACGCTTGCACACTTTCAAAATCCCCTCTGGCACCATTATTTAAAATAAAAACAATCAAACATCTTCATTTCTCAGATTTGGCTTTTCTCATCTTCCCAATCCCTCTAACCAAATATTGCATCAACTTCTTGCTTTTCTGGAGAGCTTCCACACAGACTCAATAAAGCCGTGTGTGCGTCTCTCGTATCACATCTAAGATAGCATATCACAATGAGTGGGCTGCGGGGCCTCCCTCATCCACAACAGATACTACTGTTGTTGTTTTTCCTCCTCGCTGGCAGTGACAGGGGGGAGCATTCCAAGGTTGCATCAAGCAAGTCAGAGCTTTTTGAGAATGCTGATGCCTTCTGCTTATGCAATCCTTTGGGACAGAGGCCTCTAACTAAAACATCACAGTAAAAATGCACATGTCAATAGTTATTTTTTTTTTTTGATCAGCTCAAACAGATGGTAGGCCAGCCAACAACATATCACACATCAGAAGGTTGTTTTTTTTCTGGACTCTGTTCATTGTTTATTGTGCTTTGTTTACTACTTCAGAAAACCTGAAATCAAACGTGGACTGCCTCACGTTGACTTTGCAATTGAAAATTAATCTTTGTTGTCAGTGACGGAAGAAGCGTTCAGATGTTATTATTTATTATTTATTTAAGTAAAACCATAAAACCTGTGAATAAGTAACATTTTACGGTTGTAGGTGGAAACTTATTGTATGCCTTGTTAATTAGACCCGGTCATCTCGACAATGATCAGTTTCTAATATAAACACACAACTGCAGAAGCAGATGACAACCACAAATTACCAGTTGAGATTCGCAAGAGAAAGATTAGCTAGAATAATTGGAAATTCTTGCAAATTAGGGAAAATTGGGAGTTTGTGCTTAATGAGAGGAGGAAAACAATAGGTCTTGGCAATTTGGAAAACATTATCACAGTGAGAGAACAGCCAAAAAAAGTCTTGAAGTCAATTGACCCTGCACATTTCTAACCCAACGCATGACCGACCATAGTTTTTTTTTTTCCAGTTCACCATTCCAACCAATTACACATGCAGTGGACAGTCCAAGTCCAATTTCTCTCACTCTGTCTTAGCCCTCACATTGTCAGTACGATGCCCAAACCATCAGACAGGGCCGGGGCAAAGTGCATATTTGAAAGAATCTATGGGCTGTGATGGGAAAAAGAAACAGTGGGGAGGAAAAGTTCAATTCGGAGCTATCTCACTCCCTTTGATCAGGAGGAATGGAGGATTAGAAAGGATTCTCCAGAAGTTCCCACTTAATTCATATAACATTTTATAAACCCACCAGTAATCGTTAGAGCAAGGCTACTCCCAAGGTCAGATTAAGCTACATGCCCCACTACAGCGCACAACAGTGGGCCGGTATGGCTTTGCTTCAAGAGAAAAAAAAAGAGCCCATTTATCATTTATCTTTGGCTGTGGTCTCATTCCTTTCCCTGTGATGGATGCCGCTGCACTGAACCAAGCAGGTCAACTTTTCCACTGCATGTTAGGTGAGGGTTTCTGAGGGAGAATTCAACAAAGAGTGACAAGAGCAACATTTCTCCAGGCGCGTTAACTATTGAGACCTGTGATGTATTCTGCCTACAACAGCCCTCCAGCCTCTTTTGAACTTCAAGTGTCACATCTCTAGAAACAATTTGAAATAGTGTTGGGAATGTATTTGTGTGTGTGTCGGTGTTTGTCCTCTGAGGGAGAGTATTATGTCTGTAGGGGTGGACTGATGAGACGGGCACGCAGACTCCGTTTTTGTGTCGTCAATCACCTTCGTGTACAGTAAATGATTTTTCAACAAGCTCCAGGGTGATGGATAATCAGAACGAAAGGGTGGGCTGAGTACACCTCTCCTAGTTTTTCAATGGACAGCGAAGGCGAAGGTCCCTACATCACTGCGTTCTTGTTGTGCTGTGCACGTTTTCCATTTCGGTGCTAACGTTAAACGTAGCGCCCTGGGCCAAAGCGATGATGGATTCCCCCTCCTGGCAGCTTCCCTTGTTTCAAAGGAGCACTCAGGATGAGAGAGGCGGTGGGAGGGGAGGAGGGGGGGGGAGAAGATGTCTGGGGACAGAAGCCCCATGTCGAATGAGAAGCTGCCAAATGGAGCTTCAGCAGCTCTTTATCAGGGCCGGTGGTCCTGGAGGGGTGGCTGCTCTGGGCTAATGCTAAAAATCTGCAAACCAGGCAACACATCTGTGCAGCTGGGTTCCCTCTGTGGCATGAAGCATACAAAGCCTCCAGCAAGTAGAGGCATGCGAGTCAGGGACAAAGAGAGGGAAAACAGAGACAGACAGGAACAGAGGAAAACGTGAGGCTTCTGACTCCAAATACCAAAACCAAAACTTTCTTTTCCCCCAAAACTAAAAGCAGCACTTCAATAGCAAAGGAGCTAAATAAATGCAAGGCAAACCTCCATGGCAATTCTCCCTCTGCAATCATTCTTCTTGTCTCTCTCCAGCTATACAGCTCATGTGGTTTGTCTATCTATTTTCATTCAGGCATAATTAAGGCCCACTGTTTATATTGTTGATCGACAATTAAGATGATTCACCGTCTGGCAGCAAGTCTACATTTTTCCCGCTTGATATTATTGTTGTTGCAGTATCTCTGTCTCACTGTTGATCCATAGGAGGAATATTTCCTAAACTGATGCAGCAGTACATACTGACATTTGCTTTACTCAGGATGTTGTTTTGCCTCCGGTCTCCAACCATGTTCCTCTCTGCTTTGCAAGCAACACTTTCATTCTGTTGTCTTCAAACCTCTTCAAAACTGTAGCACGACCGCTCCCCCAAACAATGCATTAAACATAAAAGCTAAATTGAAAGAAGACACGCTTTTGATGCAGATAGAATTTTCATGCAGGAATTACCGGCAAGCAAAAAAGAAAATGTTTTGAAAGAAAAAAAATATCTGCTTGAAATATTTCCTTTTTGTTTGTTATTGGCATGAGCGGCCAATCTTGTACGGTGTCAAAGATAGTAAAGACTCAGGTCAAATGTCCGAGAATTATTTATGGCAATGATACATTTAATTTTCAGGCAGTTGCAGTGAAGTCTGACAAGACTTTCCACGAAGTTGTCTCTGCACATCCGCGTCATGCACACTGCACAAACACAGCTTGTGTTTTATGTCTATGTGATGTCTGAATTACTTGAAGCCCATATTTCAAGAGCTAACAGGCACAGAGTGCCAGAAATTGTGATGACCTCATTTGTATGACCAATCTCAATAAATTTGTCTCATTTGAAAGCAGACACTTTCTGCATATTGTACTTGTTCACGCTGGTCTGTCCCTCTCTGTTCCCGATGCATTCATAACACACTGATTTATTGGTAATTACTGACAGGATTTTTGTCATTGCACCACGACTCGGCATCAACAATTTCAATCAGCCTTTTTTTTTTTAACAAGCTAAGAAATAATATGATGATGCATTTGATTAGAGTATGTTCTCCATCCCAATAACAACCCTGCTTATTAAGCACATGAGTGAGCCAGCCTTGTATAATATGTGACCTTAAGTTTTATCATGGCAATCATGACCCTGTCCCCGTATTTCCATTAAAGAATATCTGTCTCATTACATTATGGAATGCAATCTGTGCAGGACGAGATAAAGTGGTAGCAGGTCATTCACTCAATAGCTCATCATTATGTAACAACAGCGAGTATGGCCATCTCTCTCCAGTCACATGCTTACATGTGCACATTACACACACCCGCCTGCTCCCCCCTCCAGATCGAACTGGCAGCCCTCTTGTCAATTTACAATACAAAGACGTACAAAACACAAACCGCAGCCCAGGCATACAGGAATTGGGATTTGGAGAGACTTGCTGAAAATCAAAAGGTCCAAATCCAACAGAGATTTTTCTCAGTGCCTTCCATCTACTTTTTCCCCATCTCATTACAGTGCACTTTGAATACTAATGGACAGGGTTCGCACAGCCTTGCAGCACTAATGACTTACAGCAACAGAAAGTAAATACACAAAAGCTACAAGCAGGGCAAACAGGCCTTGGAGGTATCACTCAGGGACATTCCCCTGTACACTGTTCATTTGAAAACCTTATTTATGAGAACAATTTCCCAGACAGTGTCTAGAGGAAAACGGCAACTTCGACTTAACATCCCTGTCTATCTTTACAAAGAAAATGTCATGCAAATGGATGATTTCTCATGTGCTCCCCATGAACAATCCTACTCAAATGCCGCCCTGCAAATCACTTAATGCGCCAGGGAAATGGGCATTTCTGTCTCGTCTTACAGCGATGGAGTAGGAGATTGTCACTGTATAATTCCGCTTCTTGCTCTTTGCCAGTAAAGCCCTCCCTCAAACATTTCAGCCATGATTTAGGGATAGAAAAGAAAGAAAACAAATCTCCCTCCCTCTCAGCTTTTTACCCATTTGTGGTGAAATTATTTTTAGCTTTAGAAATGAGAATGAGAAACAACCGAGTGGGAGGGAGGGAGGGAGATGCTTCTCACAATGCCAGTGGATTATTGGCAGCTTGCAAAATCCCATCAGAAAGGACGGGGTAGAAACAGATCACTCTGTGTTACATGGAAGAATAAGAGCCGCAGCACATTGTATAGACATGGCCTGCTGTATCGCCCTCCACGCCATGCTTCTTCTCATCCCCTCCTCTCAGAGCATCGGGGCCACTCCTGGGGAATTAACCCCGAAGTCATTATGCTGGTCAGGGTCACTGGATCTGTGGCATGTGTGGAAACACCAGTTGTGCTCTGGCTTCAGTGCTCTGCCTCAGGCGTCCTGCCTGCCTCCACACACACCCAACACTGAGCGGTGTCACTTAGATGGAGAATACCCACACACCCAGGCTTGTTGCCCAGTCACCAGTCAGCCTGCTTAATAAGGATGGCAAATAGTCCCTGTAGCACTAAAGGCACAATAACAGAAGCCATGACACTCTCCCTGTAGCTGGAGCTGGAGTTTAACTGCCGCCGTGTCCAAGCAGAGGGCTGGTGGTTCACAAGGCTAAATGCACGCACTCCATTTGAATTAGGGGTGGATTCACTGAGGTGACAGGGCTTGTTTTCAACTGCAGCCACCAGGGAGAAAGCCAGCCAGGCTATCTCCTAAACCAGCTCCACATTGAAGTGCCACAGGTAAAACGACGGTCCAAATAATGAGCGCGATGAGAGTAGGCAGGGCAAACAATGGCTCGGGGCGACCGCTGTAAATGCTGGCATCACTTTTTAATTGCCACTGTTCTCAGTTACGCTTGGCTGAAAGCGGGAGGAGGGGCCTTTTCTGTCGCGCTCAATCTGTGGCGTGTCATCCTTTACCCACAAACCACCTTTAACTTGAAAAATCAAACAGATGGAAGAATAACCCGTTTTAGTGCCCTCCATGAAATGCCTTTCAATATACCGCCTGCCCATAGCAATTTTCCCTCCTCCTACTTCCACTAAGGTGGCAAGATGAGCAAACAGACATTCAGGCACACACTCACCCCCCCAGGGCATCATTATCCCAGACACAAGAGTTGCGGCCAAACGTAATGGAGCTTTGGGTCTACCTGGCTCATGGCAGCCCCATACTTTCTTATATTAAAATGGAAGGAATGGAAGACGTCTGAACAGTGTTTATAGCAGGGAGGGTGGAGGAGCGCTGCCAGGGGCTTTGCTGAGGGATTATGAGAATTGGCCAAGACTCACGATAAATATGGAGGGCTGAAGCGGAGCAGTTCTGCTGCTTGTATTTTTTCCCCTAAGTGTTGGCTGGTTCTGTACTGTACTGGGCTAGGTTATACTGGGTTGGGTCAGGCTGTTGCTGCCAGTTCCCAGAACACAAGGACCCTTTTTTCTTCTGCCAATCACAACCAGATGTGCCCAGGCTCGTTTTAAGAATTCTGATCCCTCGCTCGGTCTTGCTTTCAGCTGTAAGCGAGTCGCATGAATAACAGCACACACATACAAACTCAGCGAAACTTGGTGAAACACATCATGTGACACACACGCACACGCATGCACGCACGCACGCACACACACACACACACAGACACACACACAGTGACAGGCATGCACATAAACACGGCCTGGCCGAGGGACTGGAATCTCAGGGGCCAAAAAAGGAATCCCAGAGCAGGCATGGGCTCCAATAACAAGCTTTTCAACACTGGGGTGCTTGTCTCATTTCCCCCAGGACATGTAGTTTGAGAAGATTCAACCTGACATGACTGAGAGATTTACAAGGTGTAGATAGAGGCCTATTTTCACATAGATCCCGGGCCTATCAATGCAATGCCAAGGCCTATCAATTACAGAGCAGACAGGTGTGCACCCTGAATATTCCAACAGGTCCTTCTCAGCCTTGGAAAAGCAGACATGTAACACACTGCTGCTGAGGCATTAATGTGCCTGTGGGTGTTTTTTAATATTTGAGTGCAACTGGAATGTTTTTCCTTCAAAACACAGTGTGAACACAAATGTTTGCCCTCCAGCTACATAAAGCATTGATGTTAATGATAACAGCACAAGAGTACAGAGATCATTGTACACGGCAACTGTGCTGCAGCTGTTTGTGTATAAATGAATCTAGTGCTTGAAGGGGGTCATGTGTTGTGTACGTCGGCAGTCGAAGCTGATGTGCAATTAACTATTCATTACGTAAATCTGATTACTGGAATTATTCATCCATGCAGGTTACGTGAGTAAGTATTACACAGCTCCTTAACCTCTTTCCTCCTTCCTCCTGTGCTCGGGAGAATGTGGTCTCTGCTCACTGTATCCTCTTTGCAATGAAATCACCTCCAGCAACGTTATCAGTGAGTGCCATCTGTCCCCTGCAGCAAGTGTAAAATTGAGCTGCTTGAAAGTTGTCCGATATCGATCGCAGCCACATTAATTTTGTAACACAACATGCAGCGATGTGTGTGTCACCATTCCCAATCACATCATGGAATCTGTGCGACGGGTCAAGCCCAGGGATGGCACTGCTCGTGATCTGCATTGACTCTGCTCTACAGGGCGTACTTCCACTGTCGGCTGATGGTGAATAAAACATACTGTGGTTTTGACTCATGTAGTTACTAATTGTAGGATGTTGGCATATTTGTTATATCTAAACATCCGTTGCACCAATTAAAACTTCACAAATGGTAGTGGGTTGACCTGAAGTTTAATTAACAAAGCCCTACGCAAAGGTTTGAATACCTTCAATTAACTGTTAATGGATGTGATGAGTAACAAGTTGAGGTCATATTAATAAACATGAGGAGTTAAAGCCCTGTGAGTAAACCACTCCTGCAGCATTAATTACGCATTGGGATAGAAGAGAGGTGAAAGGAACACCAAAAAATATATATCTCATACATCAGCCATGTTATTCTTTAACACAATTGGTAGTCCACACTGGCAGATATTTCCCACCTGAGGGAATCAGTGACCTCACTTTAAAGAACAGTTATTCAACTGGTGACTCATCCTCCGAGAGCAGGTTTTAGGGGTAAGATTTGTGGCAGCATACAAATGAATAAATTGCGCATATCAATAATTCATGCACACAAATTAGCCGAGCGGTAGGAGTGTCGAACCCGAGCAGTTTGATCGCCCTTGACTGGACAACTTTCATTGTTTATTTTGCACCACATCACACCGTGTTTTGTGTGTGTGTGCGTGTGCATGTATATAC
The DNA here is from genome assembly GCA_029721515.1 of Synanceia verrucosa. Classification (NCBI taxonomy): domain Eukaryota; kingdom Metazoa; phylum Chordata; class Actinopteri; order Perciformes; family Synanceiidae; genus Synanceia; species Synanceia verrucosa. Next base: position 16,290,418 of record CM056556.1, read on the forward strand.
CTAGCAACAAGGCTGATGAAGAAAAGCGTAAACAAGGAGCGATTAAACAGCATTAAATGTTAAATGTAATGCTTCTGGTGACTCTACAACCTTTCTCTTTGTGTCACTATCACTAAAAAGATGCAGACCCTCTGTAAATTTAAAGGATACCCAGCTTTTGAAATACCTTATCATTACTTTAAGTGTTGTTAAAGGATCAATGTGTTACAATAGAAGGTTCTATTGACAGATACAGAATATAATATTAATAATCAAGTTCTAAGTTAAATTCTTTAGTATCTAATCACCTTGAATGAACTGTTTGTATCCACATGCAGAACTGGTCACCATGTTTCTACAGAAGCCTGGAACAAAAAAGTTTTCCTGCTTGAGTCGATAACGTTACTCGCTCCAGATCACCGCTCCACTACGCCGCAAAACAAGACATGAGAAATCTGACTGATCTAGAGGAGCTGCATTTATTTCTGTGCAAACTGGAACTTCCACTGTACATTCTCAGACCTAAACCCACTGTCTTCCACTTCACCAGTTCACTTGTTTGTTGATGCACATTCGCCACTCACCCTTACCCTAACCCTTCAAGTACACACAGGCTCTACACACTGGCTCTGTTTTTTTCCCCCTACATGACCTCCGTGATGACCTACATGACCTAAGAGATGACTTTTATAAAAACCTGGCTAGGGCCACTGGTAAGCGCAACTCTCCTTGATTTGGTTCTTGGTTGCGATTTGTAAATCATATGCACTGTTCCTTTAAGGGAGAATAAATAAAAAAAAAAAATCTGACATAAACTTTTTGAAAAATAAATTGGGTCTGTGAGAATCAAAATCAATTTTAATGAAAATCTAGCCAGAAGCTGTCACTGACATGCAGACACACTGACCAAAAAAACTTTACCAAATTTAAGCTGTGCGGCAAGCATGTCAAAAGACACACATGAGCCCTACATCAAACACAGCATAGTAATTTGTTAGTCTTGAAAACTCTGGATGCTCTCACCCATAACGAGTTCAACGTGCTATAACGACTGCAGTCGCTGTGCACAAGGTGCCAAACCACAATCATGTCGGAGGTGTTTTCTTCACATTCGTTAAGACTATACGTGCACCTGTACACACATCAGGCAGTCTATATATAGGCTCTACTAGGTCTATTCTCCTTGGGTTAAACATCAAAACTAGAATCTAATGTTGAACATAATATGGGAAAATTAAGCTGGATAAGACCCCATATCGCATCTCCATTTCAAGTCAACTCATCCTGAGGCCGTGTTTTTGTTTCAGTTGAGGAGTAAGCCTTTTGCAGAGTGCATAAATGTCACAGTTCAAATGAAGCAATCTCATTTCAAACACACCAGACATGACTAGTTAAATAAAACATTGTCAGCAACTCATATGCACACAGAAATGAAGTTTAATGAAAACACAGTGAGGACTTAGCTGAGCCGAGTCATCAGCAGTCATCTAGGGCCAGCAATGCTAGATAGCGAAAATACATAGACCACTTTACAGCCAGATGTTTAACACACATTAAGACATAATCTCTCTGGGGTTACGCTAGGAAGCAAAGAGCAGGGAGATGGGTTGCAGAGAAAGCGGGGAGGATGCGAGTTGAGGGGAGTGCATAAGAGGGGATTGCATGCCCTGCAGGCTCCTCTTTAGTAGATGGTCCATTGTGGTCGACTGTACAGATCGGTAGATCAGGTCAATAGATCATTAAGCAATCCCTATGCTCCTGAAATAACACAGGGATCAGAGTGGAGATAAGAGCCCGGATCGATGCTGGATGGACGTGAGGATGGAGCAGTGGACGGAGGCTAGAACAGAGATGGATGAGTCTGGGTCTGCCACGTGTCTTAATGCAAAATTATTAAAGGGTCAGTTCACACAAATCACTAAAAAACTATTTCCATGCTGAAAGCTTCATTTTTACCTCAACCCTAACAGAATGGATACACAGAGAGAAGGGTAATGAAATATTTCTCTACCTACCGCTTCACAATTTTGTACAAATAACTGTACAAAATAATATTTGTGAAAAACTTGGTGTTATTTTAAACAATATCATTTGATGCCAATAATTATTTTGTTGTAATTTAAATAACAAACAACTGTAAACTACTAAAAAGTCTCAGTGTGAATGTTACCCAGGCTATGTTTTTACTGTAAGACAGGAACTGACACATGCAATACTTGTTCACTGCATGTGAAAGAAAGACTAGGAAAGACTGTCACCTGTAACACGATAACATAACACATTTTATACATTTAGTCATGCCAGTTAACTGATGTTAATGAGGTATTTTATCATGTTCCTTTCCCTTTCATCCTTTTCTCATTCTTTAGTTGACACATTATAATGCAGCTCAATTTGTAGAAATTCAGAGACACGCTTTTAAAACGTGTTTCTCAAGACAGGATTTATGGGAGGACCAGTGAGTTGGCAAAAAAAAAAAAAAAAAAGCTGTAACTATTTCTGGGTCAGAGATGAAAAAATCCCAGATGCTCCAAACCAGATTAAAATCAGTGGCACAGGTAAAAATCACCCTACCACCTATAGAGATATAAATCCCATTTGAATAGGGCTATAGGGACCACTTCCTTGGTAGAAGATAGTTCCAATGCTCACAATCAAGTTTGTGTATTATCCAGAGTAATGGACACAGTGTTCCTTGAAAGAGACACTGCTGTTGATATTTTTTTTTAAATGCAATTTTTCACTGCTGTGAGCACCACTCACAAAATTCCCTTCTCCTTCACAGTGCTTGGATGCCAACTGACATCTCAGAAAACACAGACACACAAAATAAAAATGCATCTGCATGGCTAGAAACCATGAAATTTAAGTGAGAAAGTGTGGGGTGGTTTTGGTAATTTGGGTGAACCGACCCTTTAAAGCACCAGCTCATATGAGCATGGGTGGGCAACAACGGGTGAGGCTCTGCATCTCCGTTGGTCACTTGGGTACCTTTATGAAACTAGGCAGTCAGGAGGATTTGGCAGTATGAAATGGAGGAGGTGGTAGACCGTTGAATGGGAAAGCACAGCTGGATAGACATCACATAATCCTTTACTGAGGCTAGCGATGCGTTTATTGCCTTTTTTAAATTCACTAATACAGATCATTCTGTCTGGTTAACTCATTAACACCAGTAGTTATCTGGCAAACGTATTTAACAGCGTACATTATTCCAAACGCCTCTAGACAAAAGCACAGCTATGTGGCATTGCCTTCTATCAGATAAGCATTTAATTATACAAAACACAACATTGCATCGGCTAATGTCATCATAAAGTACTTAATCATATAGAGGAATTAGCATGCCCGCACTAATGCCTTTCTATATGGCAAATAACAGTGCAAAGCCCTGTCTTATGAGTGAAATCCACTCATAATCTGAGAGGTTAATTTTAAAGGTCAACACCTGGTGTTTATCAAGTTCTCTCATAAAAAGGGCTAAAAATTGATTTAGGATTATAGCAGCTTCCATTTCCTTTGGAATTGATCTTGTACTTCATAATATATCAGGTCTGCTCTGTTGGGAAGTAGAGGAGGCCTGTGTCTGTGATCATACATTCTCATTATCATCTGTAAGCAGGGCTAATATGAAAATAAACAGTACAGGGGGTAAAGCCTGAGGACCGGTGCTTCCTACCCCCTGCCTGATGCCGCCATGTGCCCTTCCTGTCTGGATGTCAGGGCCAGGCCTGCCTGCTGGGAACCTGAGAAACTGTGCAGAGGAGGTGAAGGAGGAGGAGGAGCGGCAATACACAGACGCTCCACCCTAAAGAGGAACAGCATGCCAGCCCTGGTGGACATCTGTTTTCACAGGTGTGCTCACCCAATGTGATTAAGATTGGCGCTACACACACCCCGAGCAATGCTGCACTGGTACGCCAGCAGTGTGAGTGCTGGGGCATAGGCGTGAGACACGTGGAACAGTTGTGTTGTTTTGGGGGCAGATGGAACTTATGATGAGAGTTTGACTGAACAAGGAAGGAGCCACTGGAGGAGAAAGGGATGGAATGGAGGAGAGGAGGCTTTGTGATAAAAGTTCACAAGTCGAATTCGCTCTGCAAACAAGTGTTTAGAGAAAAATAATTTAAACAGAGTGTGATTATTCAGAGCACATGCAGATTATTCCTCTGCCATTTGGCTCTTAAAGTGTGAGCCAGAGATATGTTATATGAAAGGATTGGGGTAAGCAACACATGGGAACTGTGTTTTATAAATAATTGTACAATTCCAAATTTGGCATTTGTCCTCACTGAGAAGACTGGATGGTCTGAAAGGGAAACCACTCAAGCCCAGAAAGCCTATAGGATACAAGTGGGCAGTGGTTTTGGCAGAACCATCATGGTTGGTACCCATGCAACGCACCTGCTTCCATGGCAACCAGAAGAGGGATTGCTCTGCCTTACACCAGCAGGCCACTTCATGCTTTAATGTAAAGCGACAACTTGCTGGAATTAATTTGTGTCTGACCCAAACACATTTAATTTGGAAAAAAAAATATGTGTATATATATATATATATATATATATATATATATATATATATATATATGTATATATATATATAAAATCTTCATTTCTGCTGCCACACCATAATTCTCCAGTGGTTTTTGAGAACTTTCAGCCATTTCAAGTGATCTCACTCCTCAAGTAGTATGAGGCGGCAACAAGAAAATCTTTAACGAACGGGAAAGCAATTCCATTTCACAGCGCAGCAAGGAACTGAGGAGGAGGGGCAGCAAAGTCAGTCACCAGCTTCTAAAGAGAAATGGAAGCGTTGGATAAAAGCTGCTCACCCCAAGATATCTCCTCAAAAAAAGGGGAGCAGACAGACTTAAAACCAAATCATCCTGCTGTACGACTCAAAAGCTTACCTAGCCCTGACAACTGACAGGAAGAGTGCTACGCTGGATGCAGCTTATTAGCATCTGTGAATATCACTTTGCTTAGATCCCCAAACGTCTTAAACCTGCATCTGTGACTAACAGAGCGACACCATCTTTAACAGCAGAAATGATTTGGCTAACACGGCATAAATAAAAACTAAATGCTTGCTTTTCATGTTCAGTGTGAGTATCAAAGGCTTTTCATCACAAGTTACTGAGTTTACAATGTCACCGTGTAAAACCTGTTGCTAAAGCATGCTTAGGGAAATATTATGTCAGTGTAAGAACAGGAATGATAGATGTGCACATACGCCAGGCTGTATTCAGAGTTAATGTTGCTTGCTGTGATATCAAGCTGCTGGAGACAAACATATTCCATTAGCCAGTCTGAGATATATTACACACCCTTATCACGCAGCCAATCCACAGCCCTCCTTCCATTATCCGTCCAATCGTGTGCAGCCTCTCGCGCTCTCCCTCCCTTCCACCCCTCCCGTCAATGAAGCAATGGCAGGCATCGCTCGTGCAACTCTGCCCGGCTCCCAATCTGCTCTCACTTCCCATCTCCTGGCGAGCATAATGCAGTGAGGGGGTATGAGTTCTCTTTCAAAAGCTACATGTGAGAAATGTATATATTTGTAAGTGCTAATACTTAACGGCTCAGGATGTCAGGCCAGCACCAGACAGATGGTTCTGAGAGAGGCAGAAGATCAGAGAGAAGCTGCCTCCCACCTCTCTGTCCCTATTCCTCCATCTCTCTGAGAGAAGGCACTATCACAGCTCTGCATGGCACCGAGGAGCTTCACTGTACAAAAGCAGCCTTAATTCCCCGATGGTGGAATAAGCTCTCTCTAACAAGGATATCAAAGTATTTTATCAATGAGGATATTTAAAACTCCAACTCACAACTAAGCATGGAATACACTGGGAGACTTCTTGGGGTGCTGGAAGGACAAATGGAGACAAATAACAGAAAAAGATAAACAACACAAAACAACAAAGATAGTTTTGAAGAAACGGAGCAGGAAAACCTTTCTCAGATTTGTAGCAGAATGACTAATGACAGAAATTCTTTATATGCAAGTGGTTTAAAGGCACAATTAGCCTTGCCCCGTGTGTCCTTCATCCAGCCTCACCAGTGCAGATTAATTGATAAAATCAAAGGCCAAGTGAGCGTAATTTAAGGTTCTCTGGAGCAAAAGTTATACTGTGTGAAAAAAAACAATGACTGCCTCACTGCACATGCACTGTGTGTGTGTGTAATAGGGATTTCATGTCTTTATTTGGCATACATCTGTTCTACACTCGGCTTGCTATGACACCTCGTCGGAGGCAAGGGTCAAATAAAGTGCAGGAGAGCTTAACAGCACTCGCACACCAGGGGAAGCAGGACTACTCAGCAACCAAAACACAGACGGACACACAAATGGATTCACTCACAGACTGAGGCCACTCAGATGCACAGTTTCTCAATACACCGAAAAATGTAGCCTGTGTGGACTGCAGTGGCCATATTTTGAACAGTCTACATTAAATGGCTCAGAAACATACAATAAATTGACTCTGCCTTGTGCTCTTCTTATCTCTTTCTATCTAAGACTCACAATTGGAATGTGCAACAATTCACCCACAGTGCAGAGAACTCAATCAGGAGCGAAGGCGCCATGGCAGGCCTGCTTCCATGCAGAAAATATGTTTCTGTACCGGGTGGAAAGAAATGAAGGTGGAGCAGAATCTGCCAATCGATTGGCATTCTCATTGTTCAGATGGGATATAAAGCTCTCTTTGTCCACCCATGCTCTTCTGACCTTTATCGGGCTGCTAAAGAAGGAAAACCCTGCCAGACCGAGAGGGAAATGGAGTATCTGGTTTGTACTTAACACCCTGCGCACAGATTGCAGAGCTGGCATAGTGTGGCTGCTACAGACTGTCTGCCGACCTGGGTGCTAACCGCCCTGCCCGACCTTGGTACCACTGCGCCGATGTCCCAATGAGGGCTGCATAACATACTGTCCTCGCCTAAAATAAAAACAAAAAAAACATACTCTCCCTGAGACAAGGCTACAAAACACAAGCAAGCTCAAGACAGAGTTCATTAACAGATGAGCGGCGGGAGGTGGAAAAAAAAAAGAGAGATGGGAATAAACGAGGAAATGACAACGGACGGAAGATATGGGAGAGGTTGGCAGCCGTCCATGAAAAAGACAGCTGGCAGCGACATCCTTCACAAACCTGGCGATGCAAGCGGCATGATGGAAGCAACCTCCAGAGACACGGAGAGAGGAAGAAGGAGAGAGATGAGGGGGTTTGGAGGAGAGGGGGGTTGTGGCGGTAGATAACGTGGCTTTCGTCTCCAGATTCCTGTGCTAATTAACACAGCTCCACATACGAGGCCCCCTGCTTGCCACGCAGCCTGGCCCCGGTCTTCAGTGCAGACACAGTGGGACAGGCAGTGAAGGGAAATAAATGTGATTGTGTGTGAGGAAGGGCAGGGAGAGTCTGAGAGATGAAAAAGGATGAAAGGTGAGGCAAGGTTGGGTGGCCTTGTCTGAAGGTGAGTCGGCTCCCCCGCCAGCCTGCAGGATGGTTTCTCTAGCGGAAAGAAAAGACATGGATGGTGAGGGGGGGTCGAAGACAAATGAGTAGGAGCGCGGGGTTTCTGATCAACAGCCGAGTCGCTCACTGGCCATCTCACTCCGTTGCTCACCTCATCCAGAGGGAGCAAGCAAGAGAGAGAAAGAAGTGAGGAGGCCAATGAGCCAGCACCGGTCCAGCCACCACACCACAGACACAAATCCTGGTTCTGTACCATTAGCTCCAGACTGTAATAAATCAGACAAAAGCCAGCCAGCAGGACGGAGGGAGAAGGCCAAACAGAGAAGTCACAGAGTCACAGCCACACAGCACTGATCAGACAGCAAGGGGGGAACAAATCGCAACCTTTGAACAGAGGAAGCATTTGTAACGACACAAGACAGGCTCCACACACATAACGGAAGAGCTGAATAGAGTCAGTATAGAATCCTGATGCACTTTGAACTTCGACTCAAATGCGTCTATAGCACTGAATGCTTAGTCAGATGTCATTGTCTTGTTTATTTATTCTTTACTCATGTATTTTCCATCTCAACTAGGAAAGAGTGAAGCCTTTATTAGAGCGTTGACAATAGAGAGATGAAAATGAAAATGAGGGTAGAGATGACATGCCTCAAAGGTCCCCTGCTGCTGGACCCGACCCCAGGGATGCTACGGTTCATGGTTATTGCCTTAAACCTCTTGGCCGCCAGAGTGCCCCAAAATGTTCATTCACTTATTGCAGCTTGTTTTAAAAAAATATAACACTGATGCAGTGAGAAGTAAAATAAAAGGTTTGTAGTCATTAAGTTACAGTATCGGTACAGACACTGTTTTGGCACAGGCCTCAAAAAAATGTCCCGGCAAAAATATGCTTAGCATTTAAAAGCATTTCTCAATGTAGCCTAGAAGCTCTGCTTTTGTGTCTCATAAGTGCCTGCATTCATATTCATATGATACAGATTGTTCTGGTGTTGGTAAACTAGATATTTAGTCATTAGCAGTTTGTCATTTGAAATTGTGATGTTCGTTTAGAGCATGTGGGTTAGCATTTCCATTTGGTAATGCCATTACTGGAGCAAAAGCTTCATTAGCATTACTGCATGTAATATCCTCGACATGGGATTTCCTAACCCAGATTCAACCACACCCAGCACAGGCATGCTGCTTTGGCATGCGCCCTACTGGCAGATAAACAACACATCTGCCTCCCTGCTCTGAAAGTTGTACATATATATTGTATGACCCACTGGAGAAAAGTTTCTGTGTGTGTGTGTGTGAAAAACTCCAGACTGGTACATACTGGCAGCAGAGCAACTCTTGGTCTTGCAGCAGATTCTGGAGAGTGTGTGCCAATCCCACCTCACACAGCGGTACGCCATGGGGGGCTGAACACTTCTACACTGTGATCCAATTAATTTCATCTCCACGCGCCACACATTTTGACATGCTAGGAGCGTAAAGAGAGGAAGTGGAGGGAGGTGGAGGTGAGGCAAGTGGGAATCACTGAGAAAGAGGAAGTGTAAGGATGAGCAGGGGATGGGGAATCTTAGAATTTCCCGTATCTTGCGTTCAAGTTTCTGCACAGGGAGAAGAAAATGCAATTACATGTGCCCTCTCAGCCTTTTCAGGCAAGTGTGGTGTGTAGAAGTGAGGGGGTAGTGTTGGGGTTTATGCCCTGAGGTGGCCAGCGCTCCCGTACTCTATGCTAATAGATGCTTGTTCTGCATTCTAACAAGTATTTGGTGGCGAGGCTTTGAGAGGGGAGCAGCAGAGGGCAAGTGTGGAGCATCAGCAATGTAAGGGGTGGGGGTGGGTGGGAGGTGGAGGGTCGGTCGGTCGCCTTGTGTCTCTGGAGATAGTAAGAATAATGAAAAACTCCGCTGGGACTTCAAAGAAAACGGCTGGTCATTTCCTGTGGTGATGGCTGATACGGGCCTTCATGTTCAGGCAACAAGCACGCACACACTTAGTCACACATTCCTGCCAGCCACGGCCAATGAACACCCCTTCCTTTGATGGTATAGCAGAGCCGACAAGAAGGAGAAACAAGTCCTTGGACGTGGAAGAAATTTGAATAGCCTTTGTGTGTTACTGGCGGAACCATCTAAGTGCCTTAGCCACGGCCTCGGGGTCAACGCTTACGCAATGCGAGTGTAATGCCAGAAACCAGCATGTGATGTTAACCGTTTCTTAACACTTTAATATTTACAGAGAACTCAAATTTGACACTAGCAACACGTGTTCAAAACAACACAAAACAGAACAAATAGCTGTCAGAGGGCAATCAGATGTGTGAAGACAATTTCTTGGTAGCCATACTGACATATTATAGCAGGTATAATTTTTAACATTAGCAGTTATCACAATTATTTATGTATTCCAGTTTTAGTACTTTTTTGTGCATGATGGTTCTTTGGCATGGTTTACTTTTGTAAATAAAGCAAAACTATTCTTCAACTTTTTGACACCTCAATTTCTTGTTTTTCTGTAACTATTCAAAATGTTAGGGTTAGGTTCACACCAACTTCTAATAAGAACTTCTTCTCTGGCCATAAACAATATTTCGGTCCATCCCTCTTTTGAGTTCGCATATGTTACAGGAACAATTGCTGGGAATGGCACGTCCAGCAGTGTTTGCCAATTTCAGAAAAGAAAAATGTATATGGAAATAATTACATAAATACATTTTTATGATATCCAAACAGAGGATTTAATTTACTGTGGGCTTTACTTATGGGCTCTAAAAATATTGGAACAAAAAGATTTAAAAAAAAAAAACATGCAAGAAAAAAATAAGGCATGTCATGCTTGTCAAACAGTGTTCATCTCTGGGTCAATACTGCCCAACATGTACAAACATGTAGAAGCAGCTCAATCTGAGTGGTAATCTATGTGAGGGAGGACGGGAGGGGAAGCCACGCTAAGATAAACAAGCCTGCAGTGGCCATTTCTGGCTGATGCTGTTTCTTATCGTATCATCTACTTCTGTTATGAAAGCCAGACTGCCCTGCAGGACTTTTGTTATCATATGCATGTGTACGAGTATGCACTCAGAAGCACATTTGTGTATGTTTCAGTGACTTATGCATAAGTCACTAAGAGCACGCGTGAAAAAGAGTGAACAAAAACACACATCTGGTTCCATTCAGCATGCCGGGAATTCCTTTGCCTGCTTGGTTCAGATTACTTCCCTAGTCCCCATGCTGGCTGCGCAGGAGAGCAGATAAACTATGCCGCTCAACACAATGTCTTGTCTATTCAACAGTGGAAGGGTGTAGGTTGACAAGGACTCGGGGTGAAGCTGAGTTTACAGACAGGTTCTGGGTGTAGACAAGCCTCAAACTAGGTATGCTAATTTATGTTACTCAACCACTGCAGACCCCGTCTTATAGTGTGTCGACTGGTAGTTAAAGGTTTTGCCACGCTGCAGAGCACCTTAATATGATCCTAACCCCTGCCATTAATATCCACTGGGAAAAGCTCCAGCAGTAGAAGGCCAGCTCTATAGAGATCCAGAACAGAGAGACAAGGTCAGGAGACTCAGGAGCATTGGTTATGGTTGTAATGCAGCATAAGCAGGCAGGCCTAAACCATGTGAGGATAGCTGTGAGGACAGATAAGGTTTCCTCCTCTTCATACTCAGAAATCCAACTAAAGCTAAAGTGTTGTTTTGCTTCAAGAAACCATATGCACAGTAATAAAGAACACAATTATTTCAATTCCCAATAAAACACATGCACCTTGGGATCGGTTCATTCTACACAACAATCCACACATAATTCCTGAACGTCACCTTTTCGTTTCATTTTACTGAATGTTCTCTTTCCAATTCCCCCTTATTCTCTTATCTCCCAGGTTTGACTGAATGATGTCTTCAGCCAAAATCACCTCGTCTACTCGGGTTCCCCAGGAGATGGAGTGCCAGTGATGTAGACGATTCAATCAGTGAGAAGTGAAAGAGCAGATCACAGACAATACGCCGCGGCCCCATTACCCCCAGTCCTCGGTTACCGCTAGCGATGCTTAGCTCGGGCCTCCACCTAATGGGCCATAATATCATTTTACACCATGTTCCAGCTCTTTATACTAGCTCTAAACATAACTCTGTCACCAAGGCACAATAAAAACAGATATATTTCTTTATTACTCCTCACAAAGCATATCACCAGATCTGAGCACCCCTACAAAGGAACTATTATCTACATGAACCCGCTCTTTTCCTTGGCTCATTTGGGGCAGACGTACAATTGTTATTACATCGAGCTGCACTCTGCTGGCCTCACTTCTCCATGCCGTTCACTCAGACTCTAATGGGTGTTTTATTATAATCAAATGAATACAATATCTTCACTATAAATAACATACTGAAAAGGCCATTTTCTCTGCCTTGCAATACGTTTAAATGTCCATCACGCCTCAGGCAACGAGGTGCCACATGTTTAATTCAGAGCCGATGCAATTTGCGTGTTGTATGCTCCTGTACAGGAGAAAACAGCCAACTTGTCTACCCTTCACTCAATCTCACGTCCCCATCTGCCCCCTTCCAATCACCTCAATATTCACACTATCTTGCATAAAGTCATCAGGCAGTCTCAGGCAGGTTCATTACTTTGCATGATAGCAGAAGGAGGAAATGTCACCTGGGTTGTCCGCTTTTGAAACCATTCACTTTCTTCATCTCGTGGGGGCAAATGCTGTGCTTGTAAGTCTTGAGCCAGACGAGCAGAATTTCACTTTAGCGAGGGCAAGTTATTATCCTCAACTAGGAACCATCCCCCTGCACAGTATACACTGCCATTGTCCTCTACCCTATATATCATCAGGTCTGACCAGCCCCTTTACACTATGGGGATCTGACAAGTGATGTGCGAAAGCTCGGACATGAACATGTGTGCTTTTGCTCGGTTGTGTTTGTGTGTGTGTGTGTGTGTGTGTGTGTGTGTGTGTGTGCGCGGTTATGGAGCAGGAGGGGAGTTGGGGAATCCAATCTCTCACACAGAGGAGCAGAGACAGGCGGGCAGATATGCTCCAGGCCCAGAATAACCCAGGCGGTATCCATGAATGAAATGACAGGATTACAGGGGTATTAGAAAACCTGCTGAGATAGTTGATAATGCTGTTTATGGTTGGGCGTCACACCACTCGCAGGAGGAAAAGTCTGTTTTATTAATGAAAATATGGACAAGTTCTCCACAGTCATCAAGCAGAAAATTCATGACCCGGGGGGTCTCCCTCTCCGTTTTTTGGTGTTATCTACTTGACGAACATTAACACAAATACTTGTGTCAGCTGCATTATTGGGTATGAACCTCTTAAAAATGGGACAGCAAACATAATTTCCCCCCATCCTGGTTAAGGATGGGATTACTGTTGTGTCAACAACCCCCATAGATAATAGTAATTACTGCCCTTGCTGCACCGCCATCAGACTGCAACTTTGCTAGGTGACAGCTTGGTCCTAATTACCAAGAACCACCAATTACTGGCTCCATTTCATTATTTATATTGCTCAGCACACGCAAATAAAAAGAGTCTTCAGTGACTCTGAGCAGTCACATCTCTGGCAGATGCAGAGGAGCATCCGGAGGACCTGCTGAATCATTGTCTCTTAGCGTTTTTTTCCTGACATTATAATAGTCAGCATGCAAACACAACATTGTTATTGTGAAGAAAAACGACTAAAAATAGGAAAATGAAGCCAACAGAAGGCTGCCTTTACTTCCTCTTTTCCAGCCACAGGAAGTCATTTGGCTGCAAAGGAAGTGCATTATCACCTCTTCTTTTCCTGCTTGTTTATCTACCAACATGGCTGCAGTATTGATTTGAAAAAACATCAGCCCCGGAGCCTTTTTAACTACTAAAACAGTTTGCATGTTGCATACACATATTTCATTTTTTTCCACTGTGTGATCGATGATGGAATGATTGACTCGTCTGCTGCCAGGTAAAAAAAAAAAAAAGTCTCAAAAAAAAAAAACAACTTTATCTGGTGAGTTAATTCAGTCGTCTGCACATTCCGGTTTTCACAGATGTTTCCCATCACCCTCTGCTCCCAAGCACCGTCCAGTGATGGCGGAGAGGAGGGGAGCGGGGGCTCTGGCGGGGGTGTGAAATTCTGCTATCCCTGCTCCAGTGAATTCTGCAAGAACTTGGCAAATTATTGTGGAGATTTGTATGTCTGTGGATTTGATATGAAACTGTTTAAGAGGCTCGTCTGGAATCTGTCTCTAATCGAGTGTCCCCCTGAACTGGGCCTGGCTGTTTAGCTTATGTTACCATCAGCGACATTGCTCTACCCCTCAGGGTGCAGATGGGCGATTAACTTGGCAGACAGGCCTTAAACCATCATCTGAAAGATAACCATTATAACCATAACACTTTGTTGCACCAAAAAAGTATGCCTCTGAGTAAAGAAAAGCCCATAACCCTCGAATATGGAACCACACAAAATGCACCTGCATTGCCTAAACATATTTGTACAATAATACACCTTGTTGATTACCAAATAATTCAGCAGCTTTCACCTACCCAAAAGGACAAGCCGCCTCAAAATAAATGTACAAAAGGAATCTACCGTAGCGATCCAAAGCGCTTAGCATTTAGATGACAGTTGCGCAGGGCAGGCTTTGTTTGCAGGGGCTGGAGTGGAGCAGTATATGTGGCCCGGAGGCCGGATCTGTTCCAACTGTGCCCTGGCAAGAAAACGTTCAGCCCAGTCAGCCTCGACAGCTTGGATATTCACAGGGGGCGATGGAAAACTGGAGGGCTGCAGTACCACGTTGGAGTTGGGGGAGCTCGGAGGAGGAGCGGTGATGAGTCAGGAACAAGGTGTTTTATATTATTTTGGTACCGTAAGGACATGGCATTTGCAGCTTTTCGATGAGCACAACCAAACGTAGGCTGGAGATGAGGGCCTTGTGACTGTGTTTGCCTGCAGTGTTTTAAGTTTATCACCTGGCAGGTATGTCTGGAGGGGGCTAGTAGCATTTTTTAACCACCTTTACACATTCTGAAGGTGTTAGTATTAATGCCAGCACTGCAATACCTTGCTTTGGTGATGATGAATTTTTAAAGCTTGGAACTGAATTATGCATTTATCACTGCAGAGAAAACAGAAATTGCTCTGTGGTTTGTGAGAAAAGAATAACAAACATACCGTGACCACAAGGTTTTTAATACATGCATTTTTCTACCACAGTGACCTGTGATGAGCTTTAGCATACATGACACATTGTCATTTGACAAACTGTTGTGACAATTTCAGTTTCTATAGATCACAGGCATTTAAGTCAGGATCATCACTTTGAATTTGGGTGACAAATGAATTATTCACTCTCATCTTTGGGGATGCATAGTTAAATTCTGACTAATTTTAAATAGCATAGAAAAGACTTTTGATGTTGGACAGCTTTCTCCTTACTTGATTAACCTGAACCAACTTCAAAAAGCGACAGAGAATCGCCGTCAGTAATATTCCAAACAAACGAAGAGCCTTTTTCAAAAACAACATTTTCTATGGGCTTCCTCTTTGAAATATTATGTGTCAAAGGTATTGCTATCATTAAATGGTCTTGTTTACCTTTTGCTATATTTTCAAAGAAATACATTTGAAATGGAAAACTAAACAAGTATCTCACACAACAATAAGAGTTGTGTGGTTGCTTAACGTTCAAAGAATCTGAAAGTAACAGCAGATAAAAAGGTCAGTGTCATACACACAGCTGCAAAAAAAGGACGAGAGATCTGTTTGCTCATGTGCATCCAAATCCATTCACCCCCAAGTATTTCTTTGCTCCGGAGATGTGCCAAAGCAAAGCCTCATGGGAAAAATGATTGACACCTCCTAATCCTCATGGATACCAAAAAGCATGTCATTACCATGACATTTACACCATCTTCTGGGATGTGAGATGAAGCGTTGGAACAACAAAGGGATGAAAATGGTGAACAAAACTCTAAAAATAGGATGTATGAATTTTTTATGTGCTGTGTTTTGGTTTGCAAGTGCAGCTTAAGTCTCCACAGCCAGAACAACCACCCCACCTGGGGTAGCCTACATTTCAAATGAGCCCTATTCTGTATGTTTTCAACACCAGCGGGCAGGCTGGCAGGCATACTGGAGGAAGTGTGATGGAAAGTGCAGCGCAAGAGTTATGACCTAAGCAAGCAGCTGATTATGGAGAAGATGAGTGAGAAAAGGAGTTGTCTGTCAGGCTAAGCCCTTCACAGATGGACGAGCGGGGCACACTAAGAAACCAGCAAGTCCTGGGGCTTTGTGGCAGCTTTGGGTTTAAAGTGCACCACAGAAACAGTTTTGGAGGAAGCGCCCCAAACACAGTGTATTAATGTCCCTATTCAACGCATCAACTAAGTGTATCATGCTTGTTTTTCCACTGACGAGTGAAGTATGAACAGGAGAAACTTTTGTAGCTGTCTATATGAAACGTTTACAGCAGCAGCTAATTGCTGGGATCTTCATTTAATGAGCACCAGAGCAAATTTAATTACTTGCAGCACTTAATAAACAAACAGAAGTTTTGGCAGAATATAACTTATCCTAAGCTGTAGGCCAGGACTTGACTTATAATTGGACTATTGTTTCCTGACACACAAACACAGTATTGAGCATTTACCAGCCAGCGATGTTCTACTTCTATAAGCAGAGTAACAAAAAAAGTGTTTTCACTGATGTACTGTGGCACTTGGGGGCAGACCCCTGTCCCGTACATCTCCCAGGTGGGACGGTCAACTATGTGCTGGGCAGCAAAGCTGTTGCCTCACTCCCTTCCCTCTGCTCTGCACACCCTATCTGTACGGTCCTTTCCCTAGAGCTCACTACCGCCCTGCTACCTCTACTCTTGTACTGACAGCCAAACAATGGGAGCCAGGACTGCCTTAACGAGTAGAAAGTGGAGCCTCGACTAATTAGAGGCATCCCCACCCCACCGACACCGTTGCCTCCAACTCCTCCTGTTAACTCAGAACAGTGTGATATAGCTTGGCCAGGGCTGAGACTGTTGGGCCCATCGTGAGAGAAACAGGGGCTGAGAGTTTTTTTTCTGGCAGCTGACCAATGGGGGACCATAGTAATTGCACAAATCTCACTGTGGCAAGTGAGGAGAAAGAGTGTGAGGGTGGTATAAGCCAAAGGAAGTGAGAAAATGCTGGGACCAAGTGTGGGAATGACAGTCTAGCAATAATTTAACAAAAAAAAAACAAAAACAAAAAAAACAAGAAAAATACAGAATGGAAAAAGGGGAGACAGATAGAGGTTTTGAAAATGAGGCACAAAAGATAAAGGTATAGGTAGAAAGATAAAGGTAAGAAGAAACATGGAATGACATGTGGGACAAGTGATTCAGAGAAACATCTGGCCCTGAGGACTCTCTGTTGCGTGAACCTAATACAAGTAGAAAGAAATCTGGACAAAGTATTGGGAGTGTAAGTGAATATAGAATGACCTCGGGTGCTACTCACTAGGGAGAGGCAGACAGGGGTGCAGTGAGCGTCTTGGCTGTTGGAGTGGAACAGAGCAGGGAGCAGCGGCGGCTGCACAGAGGGCCCTCACTGGACACTTCAATCACAGGCAGCCGGAGCCCCGGGCAAACTTGGCCAATTAGCCGCACACTGCTGCTGACCCCCAGCTTCATTAAGGGGCCCGGGCTCTGGATAAGGGGAGAGAGGAGAGGGGGAGGAGAGGATTAAAGAGAGAGCGAGGGGCAGTAAAGCATCAACACTGGCCAGGTTTGAGAAGACACACACAAGCATTTGCACGGACACACGTGCTGGAGGTGAAGCTCAAGGTTACAGATAAACACAATCAACTGCGAGAGCGCCCTGCACCGCACCTGCACACACTCACCTCCCCATCTCCCTGTGGGTTTACACCTGAAGCAAAAGGTGGGGGTGAGAGTGTTTGCACCATGGATGCCATGCCAGAGGGCCTCTTCTCCATCACACCACTGCACCAACAGCAACAGGTGTGGTGGCCAACAGACATGCAATTACCAGACTGAGAATCTGCTCTTTGTGACAGAGGCAACGGCAAATCAGAGGAAAGATCACAGCTAGAGGGGGAGAGGCGAGGAGAGGAGAGGAGTGAAGTCGGAGGCGAGAGAGAATATATAGACTACTGAAAGTCCCAGGAGAGGAGCAAGAAAGAGAGAGAGAGATTTCCAGTCTGCTCTTTTCATCACAAATCCCTTGCGGGCCATGTGAAAAAGAAAACCCAGATCAAAAATCATACAGCATCTATGACACACCTGTTGTTCTGCAGCAGAAACACAAATGCACACGCTTTGGTGGTCTGGGGAGACCTCACATGATGTGTGCACAATAACACAGGAGAAGGGAAAACTGACAGCATCCTATTTCAATTCAGATGGGAGGGGGGGATATTAGGGTGCTTCGGGACAGGTTGCATGCAATGAGCCCTGACAGAAATACAGTTTGTCTGCATCACAAGTGTGCATATCCACATGGGATCTCTGTTTGCATCAGCCCTGTGATGGAAACCTCAGTAGTGCTCCAGGGTGGGGGTAGCAGGAGCTTCATACTCTCTTTCCCTCATTTCCCTGCTCTCCCTCTCCGATTACAGGCTTTCGATCAGGCTAAAGTAATGTTTGCGTGCTCTGCCGCCAGTGTAGCAATAAGTGCTGTCAGAAACCTTGCATGCTTGGGTAGAGAGGAGCTACTGGCCCTTTATTTAAAACAAGCCAAGGATAAAAGATCAATGGTCCAATTCAGGCCATGAATTGGAGGGAAAAGTTCACAAACATAGTGGGAGATTATGAGAGGGAGATGCATGTGGTGGTGGTGGGGGGGGGGGTTCGGAGAGCAAAGGGACATCGAGCTCATCTGTGTGCTAGTGGCTTATTGATCGGTGGAGACACACAGCTCCCAGCCATTCATCACAGGCCACTCAGGCCCTGAGATAACTCCTATGATAGTGCCCTGCTACTGAGCAGCTGCAACTGGCCATATCCATTATACTTCAAAGTGAACCCCCTAGCCTGGAAACAGGCATGGTTGGGCTGACAGACTGGAAGGAGGGCTGGAATAGAAATGGAAAAGACCAGGCCTATGGTTAGGAGCCTGAGGCAGAGGCTATAGTGTATACAAAAGGCAGGAGATGAGGTTGAAGGGCCAAGGTTTTTTTATGAAAAACGGTGCTCAGACGGCCAGAACAGAGATGAGAAACTGTCCGTTTACACCAGTTGGAGGGGAAAAATGTGACAGCACTATTGTTTCCATTTCTCAGCCAAACAGTATTAGCAAAGCTGTTTTATAGCAGATAGCACACAAACCATCCGAGCGACAGGCAGCTCTGAAAACTGCTGAGTGGCTCAGTATAAGTGTGTGTGTGTGTGTGTGTGTGCGTGCGTGCGTGCGTGCGTGCGTGCTTCCGTGCGTGCGTGTGTGTAAAGAGAATTCCCAGATTGGACAGGTGGGGTTCAGCCATAATGAGCCATGTAGGGAGAAAAGGGAGGGAGGAGGATAGGAGTGAGGGCAAAAAAGAAGGGAAGAGGCCAAAGAGCCAGGGAGAAAGACAGAGAGAGAGTGATGGAGACAGGCTCAGAGCCAGAGACAAGGCCCCAAAAGAGCAATTACAGGAGCTCTAGAGAAGGTGTGGGCCCAGCCACAAAGCCCTGCCACACACACACACACACACACACAGTGATCTAAGAAAAACTTGAGCAAAAGACAGATGGACAAAGATGTCAATACGGGTAGAAAGCATGAGGTGGGATTATGTTTTTAAACTGAGGGTCATCTCAATCCCAAATATCCCTGTGCTTCACTCCCCTGCACGTGTTCAAAGCAACATTCTGCTCTGGTCAAAACCTGTTCCCTCAACAGCATGGCCTGAAACAAAAGCGGAAACTCCGGGGCTGAGGTCACTGTGAGCAAAAACTTTCAAGTCGATTGTCCTCCATGTGGTGAGGGCTAAACAACACTGAAAAGTCTGGACAGCCTCGCACCATGGTGCCCGTCATGAATACAAGTCCAAAATGGTTTCTGAAGGCAACTGTTTCTGCCTCCCCCTCCAACACACCCCACCCCACCTAGTCCACTACCAGCTCAACCACTTAAAGGAGAACGACAGGCTGGAAAGAACAAGCGAGAATGATGGGAGAAAAAGAAAGAGAGAGAGATGTGCAAACAGATAAGGGGGAGGGGAAATTAAATTAAGAGAAAAGTTCTCGCGCACCGGTATGCACCATTGATTTCCTATTCTCTTGGAAACATTTAATGAGCTTAAATAGGAGCCTCGTTTGACACTGCCATAGTGACTCGGAGGAGCCTCCCTGTGAGAGGAAATCGTTCAGCAGCTGTGACGGCTACCAGAGGGGGGTGGAAGATGGAGAGGAAGGGGAGGTGGAGGAGGTGAAGGGGGGGAGTGAAGGTTGTAATGCCAAAGCGAGAGATGTGTGCAAGACAGATGTTGGATTATGCTCAGGAAATGGTCCATGTGTAGCATTACTTGCCTAGTTCCCAATGAGGAGGAAAAGGGGAATGAAGGATGAAGGAGATTACTGGAGGAGAGGCAGAGGGTGGAGGTTAAAGGTGGTCTACGTCAACCAGGCTGTGTGCTGTAGTTATATAGGTGCTTACCACTCACAAAAGGCACTCATTATAGCCCAACGCTGTCCAAACTGATTGACAGTTACTGCTCTGCTGCAGTGTTTCACCTCATTACTTTCTGGATGATCTCCCTATGAGGTATTCAACAGATGCCTATTGCTTAGCAGCCATCTTGTTTTTCTACCCTCCCTGCTCTCTTTTCTCCCTCTATCGGCAGGAAAACGATTGTCACTCCTGAGGTGCTTCGCTGCTCTCTGCCGCTGATGAGGGCCCGCTGGGAACCGTCGGCAGCCGCTTTATGAAGCTGTCTGACAGAGTGAATGGACTCAGCGTCCCGCCACCTTTTGCAGGCAATCATGAGAATAAGTGTGGAGTTGGGCATGGCGCTACACTGGCACTACAGGGGGGCCTCCCCTCACAGACTGCTGGCTGCAAGTAAGTGTGTGGGAGGGGATGAGCGGGTGTATTGTATATGCAAGTGTGTTAAGGTCTGGAAAAATACACTGATTTCACTCAATGTACTACTTTTAATAATTCTATGAATGAACTAATTAGACTGAGAACAGGATACAAGTAGACAGCACCTATACCAACTACGAACCATACAGTCAAGTCAATCAGGACAAACATCAGAATTAAGTCAACAAAAAATAATTACTGCTTTATTAAACACTGTTATAAATTGTATATCATTGGTAAAAGTTGCATTTTATTCAATTTCCATTATTGATGTCATATTTCATGATATAGAATATTAGCGTTGCTCAGTTTCTTATTCTCATAAAATGCATACATTTTGGACTTTCAGCTGTCATTTTGGTCTTGGACACAATGTGTATTTTTCACCATTGTCTGAGCAATACACTAATCAATCAGCCAAAAACCATACAGGTCTATGTGTTTACTTACTTGCTTCATATTTTTTATATAGACTCTCATTATATTGTTGCACTGCCCACTTTGCTTTTTTTCCTCCAATACAAATTTTCCAATTGGTGGAACGAATAAAGGATCGTCATAATTTAAAAATGACTTGCAGCTCAGCTCTAGAGTTTACGTCTGCATAAATGCAATAGAGGCACACAGACATGCTTATATGCATGCAAACATGCTAATATGTGCATGTGGAATTGCTGCTTATAAGAGGTTACGCATAAATAGTTCATGTCCATGTGTGTTGAACTCAGTCAGACATGTTTGCTGGTTTACAGCAGCTTTACAAATTCCTCTGGTGTCTGTTTCTTCTATTGGCAGGTCAGACAGGAGTTCCTGACCCCAGTTTTTTCCCCTCTGACTTTGGCTCAGCTGCAGGGGGAGCGGCTGGCTCGTACCACCTCTGAGTATCTATCCAGACAGATGCACAGTAAGCAGTGCTGTAGCTAGAGTGGGCGCTTGGCACAACTGGCAACAGTGCTGAGGCCATATTTAGTTGGGCTTTCATGTGCAACTTATAGCAGAAAGTTGTGATGGCGGAGTTTGTTTGTTCTTTTTTAATGAAAATGAATCTTGGCTGAAACAATCATGTGATCCTCTGGTGATTAATTACGATGAAATAAAAACAGAAGATATTGCCCCTTTTCCTTTTGTGGAGTTCCACAGGCTTGTACTTACCATACCTGGAAGTGACTAACAGCAGCATAAGGACAACAACTTGAGAAAGGCGCGGTGGTGAAATGTCCTACACTGCTTTCTCTGGTGTCCCCAGCTGTCACTTCCACCATTCTTGCTCAATATAGTGCCGTTGACTAGCAATTT
Organism: Synanceia verrucosa; assembly: GCA_029721515.1. Lineage (NCBI taxonomy): Eukaryota > Metazoa > Chordata > Actinopteri > Perciformes > Synanceiidae > Synanceia > Synanceia verrucosa. The sequence continues at coordinate 16,312,238 of CM056556.1, forward strand.
TTCACTGGAAACTGTCTTTGCTCTCTGTAAGAATCCATACGCTATCATCTATATGACGTTCTCTGAATCATTTACACAGGCCTATATATAGGCCTGTGGAGAAAAGGTCATCATTGAAACAGAAAGCTATATTTCATAATTGCACAACCACGCTTCTATCCCCTCAGTGAAATTGGCTCTCCAGAATATATTCTCTCTCACTCTACTTCATCTCTCTTTATCTCCCTCTCTTGTCTGTTAGAGAGGGCGATTTTGACAGGCTGACTGTCTCTCCTGATGCAATAACCACCCTCCATTTGTATCTGAGGAGGGTGCATTAACTAGACAGCGTAATCAGCCTGCACAGGAAAGGCAACAAGCCTCACCAACCAGCTGCTTTTTACCACTGTAACAGCACACATTACACCACAATTAGCACAGCACACTTTGGGAAAAATAACCCCTCCAAGACCTTTAGCCAACTGAGTGCGAGAAACAAGGCAACTTCCATCTACTAGTACTCTACACACTCAGTAGAAGTAATCTTATTTGATCACAAATGGTGGTGAAGTCAATAGGACTTTAAAGTAGAGAAAAAAACAACTGTGCCATGGGACAACCTGATACCATTGACATGTTACAGTAAGAGATTTTCAAGCCAGGACTCCGAAGGAAAAGGCTTATCGCCAGACACTTCAGACATAGCATTCATCTGAAAAGGCAGCAGGCATAATCGAGAAAAAAAAAAAGAAAACACCCAAAAGCAAAGCCTTATCATAAGTATATGCACTCTTCAAAACGGGGAGGTGAGTTTTGTTGAAGCACCCCTGTGGTGAAGGTGCACACACACAGGGGACTGTGTTCATCCAGCAGAGAATACAGCCTGCAAAAGCCAAGTTCAGCACGCACAAACACGGCCCCTCCTGCAGGGCTTTGGAACAATAAAGAGAAATGCGTGTTTCTATGGTCATTTATGGCATGCTGGCAATGGCCAGACACAGATAAGAGTTTGGATTGGTAGAGGCTGACACGCTGTGATTATCTCCTGCTGCCGGAATTGACCGTCCATCAATCCAAGAAGACCGTGGCCAGCCGACTCAATTGTTGTACGAGACGAGATTTTTATGATTCAATGACCTCAAAGAAAAACGTGTCAAGTGTTTCAAATGTGTTCATTCTGGCGCAGTCGTGCAGTGTAATTCAGATTCACAAATACGCATGAAGGCACGGAAAAGTGCAAAAAGCCCAGAAGCACAATCACATATGTTCTCACACACAGTTACACTCAGACTACCACCTGACTTTCAGGGCTCCTTCTCAAGTCCCAGTCTGTCTTCCTTGCTCTTTCACCACCTTCCCCCTCACCTCATGCTGCGTGATCTGGACCTGAAACCAAGTCCAAATACTGGAGTGAACCACAGGAGAGATGAAGGAAGCAAAGGAGTGAGGAAAGAGAGAGGGGGAGTGTCAAGAAGCACATTCTTTCTGCTGAGCGCCATCTGGAAGTGGAAAGGTAGATAAACAATGACGTGAGCCGCATCCCATCTCCCTCCTAAAGTCTGAAGAAACACACACACACACACACACACACACACACACACTACATGAGCGCCATCGCCACCGATCCTGTGCAGCGCGCCAAGCATTGTCAGGGATTGGGTCTTATCAATCATTGGCCAGATACTGAGCAACAGCGTGAGGCAAAAAAGGGAAGGGTAGACAACAAAAATGGAGGAGAGCTGCAAGCGACAATGAGAAACACAAATGAGACGATGGCTGGGAGCCACCCGGACCGACTCTATTTAATCTGGTCAAGTCTGCCCCCAAAATCAAAGCAATCTGCTCTCGTGAGCTGACAGAGGAAGCAACCAGACAGCCAATCCCATCCAAAAAAAGGATGTTGCTGTGGAATTGAATGAATGGATATGGAGCTGTGCTGCATTGTGCTGGGCGTGCAGTCTATTACAGCTGGGGAACTCTCCTTTATTTAAAAAAGTCCATTTGCATTCATCCAGCTTGCGAGGAGCTGAGGGGCAACGTTAGCTGCTGCTCCTGCTGCTTTTGAATTCCTCACATCTTTTCTGGGGGGCCCTTCCGGCATGCAATACATCAACAGTAGTAGTAGAAATCTTTATTATCCCTTATGGGAAAATTGTCCTTGTAGTAAGTCAGTGATAATAACATAAACAATATCCATACAATACACAGGCAAGCTGAAGACTGATGAAGAGTAACAGCTGGAGCAACAGCCGGAGGGATGCTCCCTGTGGATACCATGCCTCTTGGGGCCACCCTGCCCTAAAAGAGTGCTAGACTAGAGTGAGACATATAAAGGCCACAGTGGGGATGACATGAAGGGAGAGGGCCAAAATGAAGAGACTTTGACAGCCATCCCTCGGGCGGTGAGAGAAGCTGCACCTGTATGCACCTTGGCTCTGCTCAGTTTAGTTTCCATCTCTTCAGACTCCCCCGCCCACAAGCGCACACACACACACACACACACACACACACACACACACACACACTTCAGCTCTGTTGGCACTGGTGGACACAACAGGAGGGAGGGATCAGGTGGCTGGGGCAAGCAGACGGAAATGGTTGGGTGGGGGGGGGGGGGTTGATAAATGAGTCTCGTCAGGTAACATTCACAGACGTGAAGGGAAGAAGAGGGAGAAGATGGGTTAAGGGGAGGGGAGGGTGTCTCTGTCAGCTTATATTGGTTCACCAGCGAAAACCTCCTGGTCTGATTAGAAACCACTGCAGTCAGGAGACAGGAGGACAGGGACACTTTGAAGAAGGAGGCATTCAGGAGTGGGTCCGTTTGCACCCGAGGACCACTTTACTGATTCTGATTGAGGAGACAACGAAATGTGGCCTCGGTCTCTCTGCCTGGGAAACTTCTCACCATGATATCTCTGATCAAAAAGAGCAGGGGAGGGCAAGGCAAAGAAAGGGCCCTGGAAGCATTCAATGGCCTGGAAATGTGGGTCAGACACATGACATATTAATACAATGACTGGCGCAAGAAGAAAAGTGAGAAGAGAGAAAAGGGGGAGGAAATGAAAGGATCTGACCGGAAGGGAGCCAAAATATGCACAGTGGAGAGGATTCATGTTTCAACATGCCCCAGCATGCAGGAGAGGCAGGAGCTTATTTGCAACTGGCTTAAGAAAATTAAAGAACATACTAACTTTAAAGTGTTTGACCCAAATGAAGGCACACGCCTTCAGCTGAAGTCAGACCTTGATAAATGCCCACTGTCGAGGCTGTTATTAAACACCAGAGAGACTGGTGGGTCCCTGTGCCTGGCAAAACTAATTAAATCCACGCAGATGTGTCTGGACAGTGGTGTACCACACACACACAAAGAGGTACACGCTTGTGCATGCTTTCACACAACCTCTAAATGGGCTGTTAACCATATCCACAGTGCAATCAGTGCCAGCTGATGAGCCGTCACCGTGCTAACTAGAACAGGTGAGCACAAAATAACAGCATCTCAGCTTCAATTTCCAACTTTGGCATGTGCTTGACTTCAGAAACTTTTATCCAGCCAATGGCCAGAGCAAGAGGGCAGTTGTTGTTTTGTCCAAGTGAGGACCACTTCCACGTTCAAAAAGCTGCAATTCCCGTCCGGCCGCTGGGGGCTGGCTCCAGAAGTGAGCAATTCTCCATTGACCGCCATGTTAAAATAGCCGACTTTACAGCTTTAAAAAACATATTTACAGCCTGGTACATTTTAATTTTTTGGTCTCTACTGTTAGTCTCCCCCTCTGTGAACACTGTGAGGGGGGTGAAGTTTTTTTACCACAACCGTTTTAGTGTTATTTTCGGCTTAAAATTCTTGCATAAATTAGGGCGTGGTTACGTTGAGTGACAGGTTCACAGACAGCTACCGGCAGTTAGCTCTTTGCTAAAGCGTCGTGTGAGCTAGGCTAGGCTACACCTAGCTCCTAGACCTAGGGGTCTGTGTTTGTTTCTGGCAATATGGCGTGTGTGGGCGGCACGGTGGTGCAGTGGTTAGCACTGTCGCCTCACAGCAAGAAGGTACCTGGTTGATTGTACTAATCGAACATCAAAGGATTGTGTGTTGCATTTTTTTCGGTGTGTAAATATCTAGTACTATTTTACCCAATACCCATAGGCTGTGTAAAATACAGTTTACTTGGATGCTGCCACTTATTGGTATGTGTCGGCATATTTTGCCGCTGGCTTATAAAGACTTTATTGCCGGCTCATGATCCCTGTTGATACAGCTAGATGACCAGAGTATGTTGAGTCGGTTTAGTGCGGAAATACATCCTTATTTCGTATCATTGTTCTGTTTAAAAAGTCCAACATTGCATGCACAGAGATGCTCCGTCAGAAAGCGGCTGCTGTGCTGGATAAACGTTAGCGGATGTGTTGAAACACGGTAACTAACATGCTAAACGATCGTTTCTCAGTTAAATTGTATAAATGAATCCCCCCCAACTCCACCAAGTCCACCAAACCCTGTAGCTCCACCTAAAAACTCTCAATCTGAAAAGGTGATTGTTAAAACACAGCAGCAGCATTATGATCTGTTTTTGCTGCCAGTAGCTGCTTGTTAGCCTAGCCTAGCTGATTAGCCTTAGGCTAGGTCAGTTCGGCGCGGTTAACTTGAGTTCAGTGGGTGGGATCTCGGCCGGCTAACCCGTAAAGTTACCGCCTCTCCTCCAAATATGGAAAGTACACGCCCACTGAAATCCAAGATGGTGCAGTTCAAATGCCCATGATAGGAACACAAAAAGGACTCCCCCAAATTACATTTTTTCACTCTGTTAGTATATATATTTTTCAATTGCACATTACACACACAAGTCATGAAACAAACACATGCATTAGAGGAGAGGTGTCAGAGTGAGGGGGCTGCCCCTTATCCAGGCGCCCCGAGCAGTTGGGTGCCTTGCTCAAGGAACTGGCACCTCTCCAGCTACCAGTCTACCAGTCCACTCTCCACATTTTGGTCCGACCTGGACTTGAACTGGCGACCCTCCGATTCCCAGCCCAAGTCACTACAGACTGAGCTACTGCCGCCCCCGAGAGAGAGAGAGGGAACAACGCCTTTCCCCCAGTGCCTTGTTATCTTCACCAATACCAGGCAACGCATTTCTTTTCTGTAATTCCCTCTACTTTTGCTGCTACAGGTGATGATGAGAGTTAAAGGTAACAGCAACCAATTAATCTTTCATGGTGCACGTGCTCTCGCTTTTGTTAGGTCTGCTCCGTGAAATTCTATGAGACTGCAGCTGTACAAAAGAGGGCTTGTGACACGTTCATCCTCTTCTTCTTCTTTCTCCACCTCGTCTTCCTCTCCACTTTTCAATCTCATACTTTGTGAGCAAACAGCTGGGCTTTTTTTTTTTTTGCAAAAGCTATCATTACGGCAGCCTACAGGCATGAGAGCTGCACTCCAAATCGCTGATGGTAGCCTAGCTAGCCGAGTCAGAGCGGGAGATGAGATTGCATCAGGGATGTGTGTACTGGAGGGGGGAGGGGGGTGATGGCTATTAGATGATGAACACACAGAAACACACACACATGCACACACTCGCGCACACACACACACACACAAAAATGTCACACATGTACATGACATGGAGCAATATAAGTGCCCATGTTTTATCTTCATTTAAGCTGTCGTTCCCACCGTCTTGTAATTGCACCGATCTTATGTCACATACACACACCAGTGGCTCTCACAGTCTTTCAAAGACACATACACACAGTAGTGACTAATCATCCATCTGGAGCAACCATTCCCAGGTCTGGATGACAAAGCATCCATGTCCAATAATATAGGCTAATGCCCTTCTCAACAAAAGGCTTAGGCTGCATTACAGCAAAAAGACAGGTCTAAAAGTGAGGGGGGAGGAGGCTGGCTGGCTTATGACCCAGCTCAGACAAGCATGGACAGGGGAGGAAGCAAGCGACATCACAGATAACGGTGATGTACTTAGGCTAGCTGCTAGTGGGTACATGGGGCTGACAAGTCCGTACGTGTGCTTGATTTCAATAGCAGCTCCCTGAGTCAAGGGCAGGGAGAGGGCACAGCCAAAACAGCAGGAAAAGCCATTTCAATGTGACTAGGCTTGTTTGTGAAGTGAAAAATCCGGTGTGGCTTACCCACAGGGCTTTGCTGAAACCCTCTTGTCGCTAAATATTAGCGTGTTAGCAGAGGCAGGTGCTAGCCAGCCATGCCCTCTTGGAGCAGTCCATCGGGCAGGGTTTATCCTCAAAACGCCTCTACCGCTGTGAAAAACTGTTTCCCGAGCAGAGGCTTGTTGCTGGCTGGCATGATCCAGGTAAGTCTCTTAGATGTGAGAGGGGCCCGATGCAACCAAAGCCAGGTTTAGAATGTGGGATAAGGGCTGGATCAGAGCCAGGAGCCATTAACGAGCAGTGTGTCTGACACAACGGGCAGAACACAACATTTTCAAAAAAGGCGTGGAAGGACTTGAACGGAGCCATGGTGAAGAGTGCTAGGCAGCTGTTTCATTCAGGCCCTCTGATAACAACCCCCCGTCCAGATTGGCTACTGCAAACAGGGCAGGGGGACCGCAAGGCAGCACGAATACAAATCACTTCTTCGATAGTCTTCACAGAGCTAAGCAAAAAAACTTATGCTGGCATTCTCATTCATTTCTTAGCTGATCAAGCCTCTTCAATGTGTGCAGCTGAAAGGAATATTAATGTACTTGCGTGCATTTAGATTAATGTGCATCCTTACAAAAGAGCATATGACAGTATAGTTAATAAGCAGAAAACACTTAAGCTATCAGTAAGGGCCAGCAGTAAGAACAGACAAAGATCTAGCTAATGGCCCTGGCCATATCATTTACGGTACAGCCCCAAGCCAAAAGCCGAATCACACACTGGCTCAACAGACAGGGAAGAATGGATAGTTTCAGCACTCAAGAGTTACTGAGAATATTTTCTAGGAGGAAAGTTTTCATTTTCAACCGTGTGGGAAACAGGGTTAGGGTTAGGGTATAACTCATGGTTATTTATTTCTCCTTTTCTATTTGGTGCTTGGAACCAAAGTTATTATAATGAGAACAGACAAAAACTATAATTAAAAAAAAACCAATAACTAACTGTAGAGTTGGTTTTGGCAAGTTTGATTTGTACCAGGCAGACACACTCCCTGTCTTTAACCCCAGAAGCAATATTATACACATGTTTCACTTCAGGCTGTTATACTGCATATTCTTATGGTTGTTGTGGATGGTTGGTTGTTCAACAGTGACTGAATCAGTTTTTGAAATGTTATCTTTTGTTGAGTTGAAATAAAACTAAACTATAATGAGAAATCCCAAACTATTCTAACCTTACATGGAACTAAACAAAGCTTGTGAGCAATGCCACTACAAAATAAACGTACAGGCACTTAACCCCTACAGCACAGGCTTTTGTTCTGGTTTGGGATTTGTAAAATTAAATGTTGACACTGACTCTCATTTCAATTATAAATCTGTGGAGCAAAAAAAGTGATTTAAAATACTAGTTGGAAAACATCTGGCTTTCAGTCATGCTTGATCTTAATCAAACACAGATTCCAGTGGACTGTCCACCTATCACTTACTGACCATTGCAATCACCAAAAACAACACGCTTTTTACTGTGACTGTGGCTCAGCCCCATTAAAAACCCATCACACCCACAACGTCCACGCTACGCTTACTGCGCACAAAACCCAATGCTATAATGGCTCCACTGCACCCTTTTCCCACTCTGAACGGGCAAATGCAGCAAAATAAAAAAAAAACTCTGTAGTTAACTGGAAGCAATCCAAACTCTGGTCATGTCTCAGTGACAATCAAGCATGATAGATTATTTCCAAACAAGGGGAAGAAGTGAAAACACAATAACTATTTCAATTAGACAGGAAAGAAATAAGGGATGAAATAGAAAAGAGGTGAAACAAAACATGGTTCATTGCCTGCTTCAGGAGGCTAAGGGTGATGGCACACCTCCAAATGACAACACACACTCCATCGCCCCACATAATCACACAGAAAGGTGCGGTTGTGGAGCAAATCTGTTGTTTCACAGCGACCGCAGTCAGGGCCACAACCATGTCATTACCCCAGCCAGAGAAGAAGAGGAGACTGGGGAGAGACGAGAGAGTGTTTGTGTGAGACAATGAGAGAAAGAAAAACAGAATGCGGGAGGAAAAAGAGTTAGTCTGTAAGACTGACTATGAAGCGTGTGTGATTGTGTGCCATCAGGGCTCAGCTCTAGTTTGAACGAGCGCTGTGGAGATGTTTGTCATACCAGAACAAGAAGCGTGTCCGGACTGGGATGAGACAAGAGCAAAAATGCGAGCGGGGCCCGAAGGCTCTCTGAATGAAAACACACTACCCTCTCTTTTCAACAGAGCACACTCAAAGACCATCTCGCAAACTCATGATTTGAGGAGAGGGGCAGCTTAATGCACTCATTAATACAAAAGCAGAAAATAAAATCTCAACTGAGAGCAAAGGGCACGAGGGAGGGGGGGGAAAGTGTAATTTATAAGCAAAGTAACTAATTATCACCAGCAAGAGACAATAGAAACTCACAATCAGTCATAATTGTTTCTTGGTGTGACACGACTGCAGATAAAGGAAAAGCATAATTGATATTCCGAACTGAATTTTGTTAATTAAAGCACTGATTATTCTGCTAAACAGACTTCGACAACCAGAGGCACAGCACTGCCCTTTAGAAAAGGCACTTGCACAGCGTTAAACTGAATTCCTTAGAGGCCTCTGTTTTTGGCAGCACTGTTGTTAGGGGATCAGGACGTTCAATGATATGTAAACAAACACAAAAATGGGAGAGTGGTTTGCACATGAGACAATCCCCAAACCAGGCGTTTTTATTTGTTTTCTCCAATAAATGTCAAGCTGTATTAATTGATTGAGTCTGAGAAGGATAGAGACTGGGAACAAGGAGAGGCAGCAGTAGTGGGAAACAGTGTGTGTGGGGGGAAATAGATGCCAAAACCTTACACCTACACACATATGTATGTATGTGTGTGTGTGTATGTGTATATATATATGTATATATATATACACATACACACATATATACACATAAATATATATATACATATATATATATACACACACACACGTATGTATGTGTGTACACATATATATATATATATATATATATATATATATATATATTTATGTGTTTATATATGTGTGTGTGTGTGTGTGTATATATATATATACATATAGAAATAAATAAATAAGCACTGCATTTATGAAAAGAACATCTTTGGCTTTCCTTAACTCTGACAAATACAACAAATTAAAAAGCATAGCAACAATAATATGCCATCAAAAATGATCTAAATCCTCATGTAGGAAAAGTTTACAGAGAGCGAGTGCCCTGTAATTTCTAAAACATATCTGTGGACTGAAGGGTTTGTGGATTAGAAAGGTTGGACACTGAACAAAAGTGGACCTTGGCTTACTGAGAGCCTGGTCTGGGCATATAAGGGAGGCAGTGGGTGAGGACAGTGCACTTAATGGAAGTGACAGTCAGCAGATACGCGGCAGGCTCCTCCAACGCTCCTGCCACCTCCTCCTCTGGCGGCCCGGAAAAGAAAAGGAAAATAAAAAACACACACACACACACACACACACACACACACCCTTGCTCCCCCATCTACAGATTACATACAATGCACCCTTACATTCGGGGGGTGATGGATGGAGTGTGGGGGGGGGGAATGAAAAGACAGGGAGTCCTGCCAGGGCCTACTTTTAGATAGCACGGTTATCAGCGGGAAAAAGAGAGAAAGAAACAAAGAGGAAGTTTACTGGCGTTGTTTTATCTGGAAGGGCATTAAACTGAGAGGCACACAGGGGACGAGGCAGCGAGAGTAAAGAGAAAGACCATTCAGAGGAACGCGAGAAACTGTCCAAAGTCAGACAACCTTCAGAAGCGTCCTGTGTCTCTAACTCTCAGTCACACGCACACACACTTTGCCCTTGGCTGAAAGTCATCCCTAGTTCATGGTTGCTGGATTTGATAGGAGCCCGGGCCCTGGAACGAGTTGCTAACGACCCAGAAAGCGATTGGAGCAGTGTGATATGCAGCGAGAGTGGCTGTCACTGGGATGGAAACTGAATGTGGCCTTTGATAAAACACTCGAACGGGGATAAAAACAGAATGCAGAAGGCAGCCCATTAGGCTGTGATAGGAAGAAGGGGAAATAGAGCGGGCCAGACGGGGGTAAATCTGCGGCTGTGTGTTGTCCTTGACCCTGTCAGATGTGGCTGAGGCCTGCCAAGGGAAAGAGTGTTGGGCACGCTGCCCCCCAGGTGTAGGCTGGAGAGGGATGAGAGGCAGGCAGTTGAGGGGACCCCACCCCCCACTTGCAGCACCAAGACCGCCGATCGGAGTCCACTAATCAGAGAACTTAGCCGCTGACCTCTCCTTGGGCTCTATACCTTTTAATGAGATCCATGCCTTTGATTTGTCTGGCTGCCTGGAGGGAGAGACAGATCACACATAAGCTCCTCAGACACACACACACAACTTTGTTGATGGACACTTTCACATCCACACACTGCTGTGGACACAAAAACACGAGAGACGTACACAGTTGCAATACTGAGCACCATGTAAGCCACGATGGCTGAGGACTCTCATGCTTGTGCATGCATGCACAGGAGACGTGGAAGCACAATGATGGACTAGAACTAACTTAAGCAAAGAGTTCAGCGCACCCACACAAGGACACACTGAACAGCACGGACATAAGCTGAGCCCAGCTCAAGGACGCAACACCCACCTTGTTAAGAGAAGGCCGAGGAAGGTGCAGGTGAGATTGGATCCAGACATGCTCGCTCACAGATAGAATTGAATTATTGATCAGCCAACAGATTGTGTTATGAGGAATTCATGGATTCACGCCTGGGCTGCCCAGCTCCCTTAGGCCGAAAGACAGACTGTGTATACTCATTGTACATGTATACATTTGTGTATCTGCGTATGTCCTCCTTCCCACTAGGAGACCCTGCTCGCACTGGTCAAAGTTCGAATAATTGTCTGTGGGCAGTGTGAGCTTGCACTCAGACAAGACAGAGCAAACAGTGAATCGATCAAGCTGGCTGGGGTGATGCATACAGAAGGAAGGCCTCACCCTCGCTGCTCTGAGACAGCTGTAACTGCACACACACTGATGCTGTTTTCCCTCACCAGTTACACTGGGAACCAAAGTGCTTACCGGTGAACGACCAGCATTCATACCATTTAACTGAACCCATGATGCATCATCAACAGAGGGTGTTGATTTACCAAAAAATAAAAACAAGGCCATACGAAAGTGGATGTCACAGCAAGGAAAATAACAATCATGGATCGCATCATCGACTACCAGCTAGCATTTGTTCTCAATCATTATTTATCTGCGCCAAGCTATGCTACAACATCTGCTGCCACCATATTCCACACATTATTCTTTGTTCTTTGTTTATTTTACCGTGTGTGACTCCGATGAACCTGCTGACATCTACTTTGTCGTCATAATTCGCTTAGAAAAAACATGTTTCACTTGGTTCTCGTCGGGAACCACCTTTTCGGTTCCCGAACATTCTGATTTTTGGCGTGAACACGTCAGTCGGTTCAAGATTAGGTGCAGGAACCAGCACCGGCACAATTCTCAGACGGCCTGAAAACGCCATGAGTGGCTTTTTCCATTGGTATTCAGGTAACAGCACAATCCTCAGCTCTTAATGTCAACAATGGAAAGCTGAGCTGCACGTGTGGTCTGCTGCTACTAATAATGCACTGAAATATAGGGTCTTTCTGGTTCTAACATCAACATTAGACAAAGGTGAGTCTATTCTCTGTCATGACACTAAAAGCCCACTTTAACCCAAAAACCATTCAAAACTTCCTCAATAGTGATTCAGAGCATGAGGAACTGGATAGTGTGACAAATAGTTTTTTCCATTGTTGTTTTTTGCATTGCGTCATTTTTTATAATACTTAACTTAGTTCTTGACTTAGAAAAACGTAGATCTATGACTATAGGGGCAGACCAGAGTTCGAAGTCTCTAAAATTATTGTCTTGGCCAAATAATTGTCTTATAACTGAACAGCCAATCAGAGTGATTTCTCTCACCAGTGGGCTCAATGATGCTGGAGTCATCCTCAGCACAACCTCTCCTCTAACACTACACAAAAACTAAAGTGCATACAATAGCAGTGGTTCTCCTACTGAAATGCGAAGCGAGTTACAACACTCAGCCAGTGGTGTAGTGGCCATCTGGCATACCAGGACAAATTATATAGTGGGTCGACAGGCCGTCAAAAAAAAAAACAAAAAAAAAACTAAATTATATTACTGGTCATCCCGCTCTGTCTGTTTCCAGCCCTCACTGTGTGCCTGTTATTTGGGGAAACGTGAGAGAATATGATTGTTCCTGGATTGGGATCACAGACCAATCATAAGTTAGTCAAGCTTGATCTCCGCCGAATCCTATTCCTTCACTACTGTTGTGGCTTTAAAACAGTGGATACATTGTTTCACGTCCCCTATAAAATTAATTGGAATTTAATAAATTTAGTCACATAACACAACTGAATTATTTTATCCTCATTCAAGTTAGCCAGCGGAAGACTGGTTCGCATGCTCTATTTCCACGGACATAACATAACACTGTGGACATGGATGAAATGGGGGTCTAATCCGGTCTAATCAGATTTTTCATACAGAAAATAAACAGACACTATCACTTGGAATTACACAATATTTAATCTCCCCAGTTTTTGATAATCAGGACTTGTTTTGCTTTGTTTACATTGTATGTGCAGAACAGATGTGTGGTTTTAGCGCGATGCTCAAGGGGGAATAATGTTTTGTTTTCAAGTCGGAAGGTGGAGAGACACATAAGAACCCAATGGGACCAAGACGTGCGTACATTCTTTCCATTACCCAGAGAGAAGACAAACTATATGACTAATTAAACAGCAGACTCACAGGAATGTGTGATGACATCCTGACGGCAGAAAAAAAGAAAGACTAGAAGTGAAACAGAACAGGGCCAGTTAAAAATAAAAACACTGGCTGGATGAGGTGTAGGAGGACAGACATGTTAGTGGAAGTGTACTGTAGATAGCAACAGGGAGGACAACAGAGATCTTTATGGAGGTCTGGCGAGGTAGATAAATGTCTTCTCCGTCTGGTCACGCCACTAGTCGGCACCAGTAAACATGCTGCGTCACACTGACATGGCCCTTTACACCCCTCTTTGCTTTAATCTGTTACTGTAAAGTGGCACGCTTCTCTTCCATAACCAATTGAAAGAGGATGAAAGAAGAAGGGGTAAATGTCTCCTGGTGAGACTTGTGTGATTTGGGGATCCAATTTGGCAGCCTATTTTCTGTAAACATTGTAACTGCAGCTTGTTTTCGGGGAGAACACACTGGCGAGCAGCATTAAGCTCTTCGTAGTGTGGGAAGGAAAGAGACGTGGTCTTGGTAATAAGGTTCTCTAACCCCAGCAGCAGATCTACTCAAGCTAATGACTGTAATTAAAGAGCCCAGCTCCACGGAGGGATCAATGACGTGGGATCTGCCCAGACAGGACGTGGAATAGACGCAGCTACAGCAGAAGGAAGCGACCACAGGCCTGAGTTTCAAAAACTAACAAGCTGTACAAACGGGAGGCTGAGTGGTAGGCTAGCATGTGTTATGAGGGCCTGTAAATATTTAGGCATTCTTACAGGGGCATGTGGCTGCGACTCTGATGTCATTTCTTCGAGGCCTGTCATTTGCTTTAGTTAGAGGCTGAAAACCGAGTGTGGGACAACTGTAAACACAGATCTGTGAAAAGGAGAACAGTGGAGTGTCACAGGACAGATATTAACCATGCAAAAGACACAAAGTTTTCTGCATGACCGTCACATGTCTGACCCGCTGGATATATATTACGGAAATGAATGGAGAGGTCAGAAAAATGCAGATGCGTGATTTGCAGACACCAGCATAAAATATATCTAACAACTTCCCTTTTCACAAATAAATTTGAGAGGGGACACCAAAACTGGACAGCTTTGAGGGTAAGGATGAGTCAGTGAGGAATAATGCATGTCATCACGGCTGTGTGAATAGAAGAGTGAAGCTGGGGGGCAAGCGCAGACACCCAAGACATAGAGCTATCACGACACCTCCACAGATCTGCATTTCAGATGACAGCTCTGAGCCCCAGGCAGGTTTGAAGCAGCAGGATTAATGTCCACCTCGACTAGAAACGCACCGAGTAAGAAAAGACACAGAAAAAAGATTCAACAGAAGTTATGGACCACTAAAGAATGAACAAAGAGAGATTCAATTCTGCTGACAAAAAGGAACTAGACAGAGATGGGGATGTTAACATAAACAGGAAGTTATAAACACAAGGGCAGTGGGTACTTGCACATTGCTCCAGGACAAGGGTTATGGTTGGTTGGTCAGGCATAGCTAACATTCCTGATAGATCACGACCTACCCAGAGAGATTTACACTCCTACAGGTCTGCCTGCCACAATGCTCCAACAAGGTCAATGTCAAAGTAAAAGCCTGAGTCATACTAATGCCCTATAGCTCTCCCCCCAAAAAAAGTATGCAATTAAGTATTACCAAAAAAAGCTTACCTTCAAACTGCAATATTTTCACAGTTTTATTACACAATTTCTGTTTTAATACAGAGTTTACTTGTTTTAATGCTGATATTCTACTCTTTTTCCCTCCTTAATCCTTCTGGCGACTAACTTACCATTGGATCGATATTAAAAAAAAAAAAAAAAAAAAAAAAAAAACCTTCAGACTTACTTCAAAAACACCAGTTATCTTACAAAATCCCACCTCAGACAAATTCTCGCGACCAGTGGTCATTACAAAATGTCAGCCTCAGAGGTTAAGGCAGTATCTTTGGCAGTGTTATTACTGCTGCCGGGACTACTGCCACGGTAAAATGGTCTGTCAGTTTACAGAAGAGAAGCAACAGAGCCAGTGGCATTTAACTAGATTCTCAGTAACTTTAACAATTGCTGTATGAACAGATTTTAATAGGTCCCTCTTGGATCATAGGCTACTGAAAGGCCACGATACCCAGCTCGTTTAACAGGGACAAGGACATGACGCTGACAAAGAAATTATTTCATTCTCATAATACCATTTCATTGTGGGCTGTAATAAAGGCAGATAACCATGCCTACACATTGCATTATTCCAGCATAACAATAACACTGTAGAAGAACTAAAGATGCATACAAACCGCATGTGTTTATGTAATGCTGAATGAGAAACATCTTAAATACAGTTGCATGTGAACTTTCTGCTTTACACGCTAATTCATGCAGCATTAGGATACATATTAAAGGGCAACAGTAATGGAGTGCTAAAAGAGGCCTGCAAGGTCCATGCTGGCAAGCACAGGTATGTCTGAAGAACATCTCATCTTTTCCCCACAAAACCTTACCTGACTTCTAATTTAGATTGAAACAGACGTGCAAGAGACAGACACCCAACCTCCAGCAGTGCTGCCACCCCCATGTCCATTTCCAGCTGCCAGCAGGTTTCAGCAGATGCCAGAGATAATAAGGACAGCATATGTTTCCTCGAGATCTAATGTTGCCATTTCTATTTCAGAACACACTGTGCTGACAGAATTCATTTTACTGTTTCTAGGCATTATTAAATTCAATTACGGGGTTATTTCTAAGAAAATTTCAAAGAGCAAACAAAAGAGAGCAAACTCTATGACGGGCAAATGTACCACAACTTGTGTTCTCATAAGGTCATTTATAATTTCCCTGCTTTAAATATGTTAAAGCACATAAATAAATAACAGCTGTTGGCAATATGGAAAATATTGTAGTATATTGGAGTACATTTTAATATTTTTCCGATCAACTGTTCACATCAACAAAGGAGCCAGCTTTGGTTTAGACCGAATGAAAAATATGGGTATTTTTCAAAAGTATCATCTATGTAAAATGAGGCAAACTGCAAGTGAGTAACTTCCTTAGCCAATAAGGCTCATTCATCTGTTCTATTAAGTCCTACTCTCACAGTCTCATCCCTCTATGTGTTCCCCTTTGCTCTCTCAGGTTGGTGTGACCTTCATCTCCAGCTGCCGCCAGTGCATTGACCCATCATGCATCTGTCACCCGCCAGTCCTGGCTTAGTCTCATATTCAGTCCTACATAATTAATCGCCCAGCATGCACTCCAAATAAATAAAAATAAAAAGACCAGGGTCAATACTTGACCACAACTACCATATTAAACCAGCTGGATGTCATATTAGCTGCAAAGCAGAGGTGATAATTAAAAATGATCTCGGCAAGAGTAAATTGGTCATTTTGAGAATTAACCGTGAAATGACTTAGATAAAAATGAATTGCACCTGCTGATGCCTTTGCTACGATTAAATGGCACTCAACATGGAGCACCTCTCAGTTATGAACAAAAAGTGCAGTGAAAAATGCATTACAGGTAGAATAAGCGGCTCCACAGTTTCCATTATTCCCCGGCTACTGTAAGCCTAAGTCCATTTCAAACCCAAATCTCTTTGAAAAATACTGCACAGGCACCCTCGAATTTGCACAAGAGTTGGCTCATCTACGATATGTTCAAATTCTCATAGAATCTGTGAATCGTCTTCCCTTCGTAAAGCAAAGGAGCTGGAGTAAACACCAGCCCGTCACATTACACTGATTGAAGCAGGAACGACCACCTTCCCTCTGAAGTGTTTAAACGGATAGCATTTTGATAGCGATTCGTGCCAGACTCAATTACCAAAGCAAAGAAATAAATTAGCTTCCTGCTCTCTTTTCTGCTGCCAGTACAAGCCTTAAGAAGAAAGAATCTGACTGACTTAAGATGACCCCTCACTCTCATCTTTGCTGATCATTGCCTGCCTCTGTGGTGTCTGGCGGGAAGGGCTGGCTGGCTGGCCGGCTAGCGAGGTGTGAACTTTTGCCAGTTGCCTGAGCTGGTCGACATGTCTCCCGTAAGCAGGTAGCATCAAAAGCCTCTGAGATACTCTGTGTCAGTCTGTCAGTTCAGCCACCATGGGGAAGCAGTGAAGACAGAGGCAGGTATCTGCGCTGTATTGTGTATCCATCACTAGTGTTCAGTTCTCAGCTATGCAACTTCATGTCTGCTGACAGCCAACACCACCTTTTTTTCTCCATGTAAGCAAGGCCTACCACTCTACACCTCATATCAAGTCAACTGTCTCTCTCTGTCTGTCTTTTGCATAGTTCTTGTGCAGACCATCCTGCCTACAACCTCTCAAACAAGCAATTAAGGCTGGCTCCCTCCCCACTCAAATCATTTGTCTCTTTCAGGAGTGTGAGCATGTTTACAATATTTATCATGTTGGTCTTACTCATACTCCATGCACTGAGACAGTAGTAGGAAAGAGTAATGGTGGTTAAAAGGTAGACGTGAGGGCAGCAGCAGGAAAAACCAGCCTGAGTTGTAAGTCACGAAGGGTTGGGTGGATGCGGTTGGTCATGGACACAAGAAGAAAGACAGCGTGGGTTGAGAATGTGTCAAGGTTGTTTTTAAGAGGTAAAAGTCCACCCTGCTTAGCTGGACGTGACCATAATATACAGTATGGGCTGAAGTGCTCGGCTATGGACAGGCCAGGTTAAACTCTGGATCTCAGTGAATTTAAAGAGGGTTGGCTGCTGTCTTCTTCCACAGAGCCAGTCCTCCTCACAACCTGCTGCTGCGAAGTAGGCATGAGAATTAGCATGACTGCATCTCGTATAGGTGTTGAGTGGCAAGAGTTTGGCACATGAAGTAGGCCTACTAACAAGACCACATCAGAACAAGAGAAAGATAAAGAAAAGAACTCTACTGAGGGGATAGTTTAGGACAAGGTCATCAAGTCCAAGGGCAAGAGTGGCAGCTGCAAAACCCAGCGGAAATAAGATCAGAAATCCACCTCGCCATGACGTCCCTTCATCATCGGATAATCCTCAAGACATGAAAAGACGAGCCAATCTCCAATCTGAAGGAAATCTCTTTTCCCCAGATTCTTCAGCTGCTTAATGCCAAGCTGACACGCCCTTCATGCATCTGCCAACGCTCCCCTCAAGTCTTTGTGTACTTTAGATAAGCATGAGGAACAAGGTAATGCATATGGGTCGTTCTCATGTGTGCCACACCTATTTTATGACCAATAACTTCACAAAGCCCATTCCACAGGAGTGAAATGTTGGTCAAACTGTGTCTAACATTCTGTTTTTAAAGCAAAAATAGGTATAAAAGGCATTTCAATATAATAATAACTTGGATTCCATCATGTTTTAGTAGGGTTGGGGAAGAAAGGAGATCAACTCATAATTTAAAATGAACCACTTGGGATGAACACGGCATTATTCACTATTCATGTATCTGTTCGTTTAGTGCTGTTTTTTCTGTTTGCAGGCTGCAGACAGGAGGCATGGGATTGCTTGTTGCTTATGAGGATTATGGTTTTATTTTCAAAAATGAAAATGACAGAAGTCAGTAATCCAATGCAAAGGAAACAAAAGAGACTAGGGGATGAGTTAAAATCCATTTGACCTCACAAATATGACAACGCACTCTCAAATACAGCACATGCTTCCAGAACACAACACAGTTTGAGCCATCTGAGAAACGTGTGCAATGCTAAAAGAGGACATGGTGAACTTCTGCTCAGCCAAAACATGCAGGCGCTGAGTGCTCACAACCTCTGTTTCTCAGTTGGTCAGAAGCTATTTTACTGGGTCCAAAAATACTCTGAGAGAATCTCACCACAAGGTTTCATTTCCAGAGCCAGCGGCCTATTAGTGAAAAAGAGGGGGGTTCAGGGAAATGCCTGCTCTGTTTGTTATTTTCTCTACTTCCCTTGTATTACAGAGTAGAAGTCTGCATTCGGCTTTAGGGATTGTTTTTTGCAGAATCCTGAAACAACATGACCTGAATGAGAAACATCTCTGATTCACTTGCCCTGAAAGGAGCATCTATGATGAAGAAGTGTAGTATGCGCTTGTCTTTTTCACCCTTTGCAGGGAGCAGGAGAAAACATTTATCACCACTCTCTCTGAACAGATAAGGTGTCTCTATTTATTCAGAGTGGAGGAGAGATAAACCCTGAATGAAGCATTGTGGGCAGGAGAGAGAGAGAGAGAGACGGAGAGATGGTGGAGGGAGGGAAATACAAGGTTAGGAGCTTGGTTTTCAATTGCTTGCATGTGTCCATGTGAGCAGATGGCATCTATCGGAAAACTGTCCCTACTCAGTCGGGAGACATGAGGTTGACCCTGCTCTAACCCCCCCAGCCTCCACCGCCATCAGCAGCCGTCTTCCCTGTCTCCACGTGCCCCCCACCCTCATTAATCCATTCCCACTATGGGACTGCTGATATAATGTTATCTAATAGGAATGATCCCCAGGCGATGGAGCATCCTATGTACAGTATGTGCACATGGGGCGGAAGATGGGCAGCTAATATAAAAGGGCGATTTAGAAAAGACAACAAGGCAGTACAGTGGTGTGACGAGGGCTGCGCCAGGGACCGAGAGAGCTGGATGTCCAGCAGGGACATGAATAGTGCTTCTGTCTCCTTGTTCTCCACAAGAAAGAGAAGAACAAGAAAAACAACCAATGCTCGCTACTACTCGTGTCCTCTCAACTGTTGATGCATGCACAGCCTACTGTCTGGGGGCGAGGAGCACAGTTCATGTGCCCATTTCTCACTGAGCATGATGGGAGGACAGGCGGCTCCTTGTGAGGTGACTGGTGCACATGCTCCAGAGACAAAATGCTTTGGAAAAGAGCATCTCTAATTTCCTCCAAACACACAGCTGTTGAGTTAAACAGTTGAACAACTTTGCACCCAGACACTGACAACAACTATTGAGCGTTTCACTGACACATCTCAAGTGTTGTACAATAACACTGCTGGAGGTATAACTCTTTAAAAAGAACTATTCCCAAAATATTATCATGTGGCTTCGGTTCGTCAGATTTGTTTGCAGTGGATATGTTGGTACTTCCGAGTGGCACAGTATATAAACGATAAACAAAACAGTAACCGTGTTAGTAAAGATAGAGTACTGTTTACACTCCCGTGTCGTATTGGTAGGGCGTTTCATATGACAAGCTAGAAAAACTTGGGAGCTCACGTGCACTGGGGTTTGAAATGATATTACGGTTAAACGCTGGGATAGAGCAGCGTTCACCGGAACTCACCTTGGAAGAAAAACAGCGAAGAGAGTTGCTCAAACGGGGAAAGTCCAGATACCGAAGAGCCCTCTGGTGTAGTAGTAAAAAAAAAAAAGAAGTCCGTAATCAAGTTCACATTTTACTCTCCTCACATGTCCTGTGAGGTGGATTCAGAAAGGCACTATTCCGTGGAAACACACGGGCTAACCTTACTTGGTTCACCAATTTATCAATTCCGGTTGAAAGTCCAGCCGAGCAACTCCTAAACAAAAGACTCCGTCGGTAAAATATCAGGGACTTTCTCCACGCCCAGGTGCCGAGTCACATGGTAATTTCCAGGTGTGTGTGTGTGTGTGTGTCAGTCAGGGAGCCAAGGCTCAGTTGGCAACAACACACCTGTGGGATCCGCTCACGCGCTCGCCTCGACTGTCATCGCGTTTGTAAAATCAGGGAGGATGTACGGAGGGAGAGAGAGGAAGGGAGAAATAGCGAGAGCTAGAGAGAGCGAGGGGGCAATGAAGGAGAAACTGTGCGACCGGGAACAGAGAGGAATGATTCCCCTCCCATTCATTCCACACCCACAGCCGGGCACAGCCACTGTGTTTGGAGAGAAGACAGCAAGAAGCCAAGTAGCGGAAGGCAGTGGACAAACGGGACGAAGTTGTGTCGTCTTTTCGCCGACGCACCGAAATATGTCCACGGGCGGCACCACTACGCTGTGGTGGTTCCCAAAGTGTGGTTCGGGGCCCAACGCTGGGTCTGTTAGAGTGGTTCGTAAATAGGCTAAATACACAACATTAGAACACGTGATAGTTAAAGTAATAGTTTTAGTTTCACTGTCGTTCCCCGCCCAGTCGGATTATACACAGTTACATAATTCTGTCAAGTCAAACCACAACAAATATGAATATAAGGGCTACACATACTAAAATAAGACTGGAACGCTATGGAAGATTAAACAATGACTATGACTGGCAGATATGTAAGAAATATATGCTGCGTGTCATCCTCACAACAGACATTTTGACTTGAGATAGAAGGTAAAACACTTTAAGGTTATTAATATGATATCCAGAGCATAAATATAGCATAAAACAACTATTAGCCTGGTAAAGATATACAGGTGGAATGTCTACCTGAGCAGAGAATGAAGCTGCTCTCCTTCTGTGTGTGTTGCAATCAGAGTATGCTTTGTTTACAGAGCTACACTTTTAGTGCATCTGAGGATGCCCCTAGCTCATGGCCGACACTCTGCATTGTGCTCATATGCCAGAGCCGATAATGCCATCCGCTCCAGGTCAACACTGTTAGCTCTGTCAGCAGTTTTGCTGTTGTTAGCAACATTAGCTACAAACCGAGAGGCAATATCAGTGTTCTATCTTGCATTTAGTAGGCTACTTTTAATGTTAGGTACTCTAATAGCATTAACAATGGCTCTGTTGTATTCAAGTGGGAGCCCTGTAAGCCATGACAGTGAGCTAGCACGCACAATACCAGGATCCTGAAACTGAAGCAGCTAACTGGAATTCAGCCATCTTTCATTTTCTTCTTCGTGTTCTTCTCTATTTTCTCCTATTGTGACATGTCAAAATGTGTAAAATTCTGTAGAAAAGACCCATAGAGGTGCAGGAATTTAGAAATACTGGGGGGTCATGGGCCCAAATTCTTCCCAACACAACCAGTTAATGTCTAACATTTTGTTCTCCTTAGGTCTATATACCACTTTCCAAAAAAACAATACTGATGACATGACCTTCGTGTCTGATGGCAGCTATAGCCACTTCATTAAAGGCTGAAATGGCATTTGAATACCCTACGGCATTTGTCTATTCAGAAACATCTTATTTACTCTAGATAATCAACAGACTTCACTGTGGACAGCTGTACAAAACTTTGCTTTGGGAAAGAAACACTTCCCAGTGAACTTTGTTGACAGTGAGTACTGTCAGTTACCCAGAGGAAGACACGTTGCTGTTGAGCTTTTCAAATGTAATTTTTGAGCATTAAAGCAATCAGAAGTTTTAGCAGCAGGAAGCTCTCTATAAAAGCAAATAAAAAAACAAACAAACAAGAAATACAATTCTTGACCAAAAACTGATCCTTTGAGGTTGATTAATAGTGACGTTAACTAATCGTAGTATGACTATGATCATTGATACTTTACTTGTATTTTCCAGTGTTCTTATGATGAGAGTATATTGTGAATGATATATTCTGTTTAATTGTAAAAGTTCAATTTTAATTTTAATTTGTGTAATTTATCCAGAAGCCCACCTCGTGCAATAATTGTGAATTAGCTGTCAATAAATTCTACGTGCAGCGAATCTGTCGTGTTTTAAGTGTCTGGATGCAATGATGTTGACTGCACTTTCCCAGTCAAATGAATAGCTAAATAAAACATAAATAAACCACTGATATTGCATGCAAATGAACACAGATTAATGTGGAAAGGGAATTTAGGGACATTGCTGGTTTAAAAATATTTTCAAGAGCAACTGCTTCTCATTTATTTATATTTCACAGAGCCCCATTTGACTATGTCCTTACAAGAGCCGTATTAGTAGTCATTATAACAGAAATTATTGGTGTGCTCGCTGTACCTTGGCTGCTGAATCATTAATCACAAGAAGTATAATTTTGAAGCTCTTTAGTCAAGCTAAGTTTTAGAAAGTGCAACAATCTTTCATTGCCACATGAATGTGTAACAAGCTTTGAATCACCAATATGTTTAAGTCTTTTTTGCGTGAAATTAATTCATGCAGAAAGGATTTAAAAGTTGTTCTGATTTCAGATATGGCCCATATGTTTTCAAGTATTACTTGAGCGTGATTGGCTCTGTCATCACCCAAGAGGTTATATGAATTGCTTATTTTTTGCCTTTGAGCCTAATATCGCGAAACACTGCAATTTGGCACGGCGAGTTTCATTGCTCCATGTCATGCCTTGTTGTGTGGCTTGGTGTCATTTTGTGAGTGATTTATGGGCATGCAAATGAGGCTCTCTGTTTAGAGAGATGTGCTGCTTTTGCCCAGTGGGCCCTGGTGTGAAGACTGGAGAAGGCGTGGGTGTGAGTCAGTCTCTAACTGCTGACACAAGCACGGAGCTGGCAGAGATTCACAGAGCAAGATGGGGAGATGGCCTTCACAGGTCCTCACAATGACTGATGAGATCAAGGAGAAACTAGGCCAAGCCAGACAAGTGTCAGGCAAACAGACACCCAGAGACAGAGTGAGAGAGACAAACACTTACCAATCACAAACAGAGCTGGTAGAGTGGGAAGTGGCGGGGTGAAGTCGACTTGTTTTGGGTCTGAGTCCAATGTGTCCAAACCTTTTTGTCTAAAGAGTAATGCTGAGTCTAGGAATGTGCTAGTCCAGGGGATGTCAGTAGCCAGTAGAGGCAGAGTCAAAGCTCTTGAAGTTCACTTAAGTGGAAAAGAAGTTCACTTTGTTCTTCTAGATAGCCTGACTGTGATGACATTTTGATCAATGCACCTATACCATCCTGCAGCTTGCCTTTATGTTGCTTGAATAGTGATCATCTGTTATCATGCTGGTGTCAAACAGCGCCATTTGTCATACAGTGTCCCTCAGCAGGTCTGGACTGTTAAACGTTTTCCCTATCAACACATTACACAACCTAATTTATGACACAGCATTTTAGTTGTCCATAAGGATCATCGGGTCCTATCATATTCAAGGTTCATAGTTCAAAGTCTGTGTGCCATGTGGATAGACTGACCTCTGTTGGTGGCAGCATGTACTGTTTCATCATCTAACAGCCTGATTAACACAGAGGAGACACCTATTCAGCGTTTATAAGCAGTATAGGCAGATTTAATAAACAGTTACATTTAAGAGTTAAAGTAGGGTTGCAGAGCTAGTTAGGTAATTTTTCACTGTTACAGCAAGCGCATGCACAGCCAATGCATTAATTCTGCAATAAGCAACACAAGACTTTCACAGATGAAGTTGTGTTAATCTTATGACATTTGGTAAATAATATACACCAGCTGGTCTTGGCTTTCATGTAAAAATGCACCGCACCACTCCCATGACAATATTTATTTCTAGTGCAGGCAGCCAACATTGGGAATGTTAATAATGAATAGATTTATGCATCTACTGTATTTACAAAAAAAAAAAAAGGGAACTCACATAATAACATTTGCACCATTTTTTGTGTCAGTATCTATCAGTCTTGATATGTATTGTATCACCTGGTAAAATCTGCCAGATATACTGTAGTGGCAAGCCTAAAGATGTAGAGCTAACAGATGGAGTAGCTCACAGACACAGGAAACTGTCAAGGCAGTGAATGATAAAGGTGTGAGGAAAGACTCAACGGGGAGACAGGAAGGTTATTTACAGCGTAAGGAATACTTTAATTCAAATGGCTTTCTGACCTAGCTAAGTGCACTTCCAGCTGTCAGTATGACTTATGAGTAATTACAGAGAGAGGGAGGGATGTGTGAACGGCCGAGCGATGGCTACTCTATGCAAGGCTCTGATTCCCCGCCAAGGCATGTGCGACAAGGAGACATCAGGTTTGGCATAAAACGGACAGGCAGGCGTATGGTGCCATTCTGACTCAGCCTGGGAATAACCACAAGCTGGGAATAGTAGGGTGGCAGCAGTGTGTGGGTTGGTGTGAACGTTCTGCAAGCATGTGTGTGTCAGAGAGAAAGAACGCGAGAATATTTTAATTATAAGATTGATGTTTAAATATGCTGCTTGCGTGTAGTGTTTTACAAATGCATACAACTGTATAGACTAATTGCTGTATGGCACTGACAATTAAAATGCTTGCCATGTGTCTTTGACCTTGAGGTTTAGGGAGAAACAAAAAGGCACTATGAGCGACGTTTGTCTTCCCTTATCAGATGTCTCCTTGTACAGGCAGAACTGTCACTTCACACAAGAAAAATGTCATTGTTTTCCTCTCCTTGCTCATACCACAATCTAATCACAGTTTGCCCAGCTCATCCTGTATTATCCAGGTGGCCCCACTCTAAGAGGTACAGAGGGGCTCTCAGCATCAATAAATGCCCTTAATTAAACAAATTAGATGTAGCTCACATTACACAATGGTTGCATCCAACTGCACTCATGACAAACAAATAATATACCTGCTTGCGTGCACACTCTTTTGCACAAAATGTGCACCATATCCATATTCCTATTGAGTCAGTAATAGTAAGTGTGCTGAGTGTTCTTGACAAGGCCTGTAAATGTGTGATTATGGGGAGAAAGCTGCACTGTGTGGCCTAAACTGGATAAGCCTAGCTGGCACAAACAAAGTCTACAGACTTTAGTGACTGGCTTACATTTCCCTCCAAACCAAAATGGTCTTACTTAACCAGCTATGAGCTGCTCCATATTATGTAAGATAGGTTATATTGTGACCTAAGTATGACATTGGTTTACTTTTTTTTCTTTTTTGATGTGTGATTGATGGTTCAGGGGGAAAATATCTCTCAGTATGTTGAAGACTACAGACAGCTTGCTGAGTCCCTATTGGATGGCATGGTGTAACGTGGGCCACCCAACAGCCTGCGCTGAATAGTGGAAACGGCTAAGCCATCTGTTTCACTCTATTTTCATCTCTCAGCCAACCGTCGGTGAGAGCCGTGGCCCACAGGGACTTTAACTGCTCACACAAAGTCCTATTTGTTCAACAGGTCAAGTCTAAGCCTTTCAGTGATGGGCCACCACACCAGATCTAAGTTATTGTACTGCCGAGGTGATTACAAAACCCCACTCGCTACTTGGCTATGCGGAGCTGGTGATAAAAGAGAATATACTAATACAAAAAAGTAATCGGGTGCCTCTGAGAATTAGAAGAGATTATTACTGTCACAGTCACACATGACCATAACTCAGTCTGCTCTCAAATGCTTTTCAAGCCAGGTTAAAGGGATCACTGTGTGAATTTAACTCTGTTCATGTACTGTGTTTCATTGGTTTTCCAGGTGAGGATGAAACAGAGGCCGGCAGGATTCATTTAAGATTACTTGGCGCAAACATGGTGTAATCCCCTTATCTGCGTACTTACCTGTCCCTGACAGTGATCCAAGCCTACCTCTATGAACCTCATTGGGTTAACATTCTGGCAGGAGCAAATCCCTCTCTAATTTGTCAGCCCAGGCAGCTTTAACACCTGGCTCGTCAATGCTTATCTGCTGAGAACCCAAAAGCACCTGCGTTATCCCACTGAAGCTTCACAACAAGCGAAGGGGCTTCTAATATCCACACAGAGAAATTACGGTTTGTGTCATACCAGAAACACACAATATGCACAGTGCATCCCATTACTGAGGACTTATGGCCTGATCAAAGTACATGCAGAGTATCGGACATCCCCACTAAAGTATCCTCTCTACTGACTCCTAGACGATTTTAGAATTGATCAATGTCGAGCCGCAAACAACTCATAAATTTAATGTTAACTAAACTGAAGAAAACAAAAAAAAAGTTTGAATTTGGTTTATTTGCACATGTCATCAACCTGAATACATTTCAGTTGGATAGAGCAAGACTTTATGTTGGACTTTAGGAAACAAACAATCAATTAATAATCAGGAAAATTGAAAGATGAATTAAATATTCAAATAAGTATAAGCCCACTTGCAGCCCCAGATCAATGTTTTAATATTTTAATAAATGCATGGTTTACCCCGTGTTTCCATTACTAAGTTAAAGTATCACTCCTCAAACTATAATACTAAACTTTTCATTGAAACTTTATAGTTAATCCTGGAAACTATACTGTATACATATGGTCA
The DNA here is from genome assembly GCA_029721515.1 of Synanceia verrucosa. Classification (NCBI taxonomy): domain Eukaryota; kingdom Metazoa; phylum Chordata; class Actinopteri; order Perciformes; family Synanceiidae; genus Synanceia; species Synanceia verrucosa. Next base: position 16,339,220 of record CM056556.1, read on the forward strand.
AATTTATGAACTATTGCAAACGTGGAATTTGTTTAACTAATGTTTGTGAAAGTAATCCAATTACATAATTTACAAAATAACACAAGGACCAAAAACAATTAGTTAGTTAATGTATTCATTTCCGGTCTGAACTGTTTTAATTCCCGTTACACAACCTCAGCATCACAGAGCATGCTCTCAAACAGGTAGCCACTGACATGGTGGGAGTTACTTATAGTGTACGGTACATAGTATAGATTAATTATTTTATGTTTTGGAAACTTTGGACACACGGTTTCCTCTTAAATGTTCTTCAAACGACTTTTCAAGACGCCCGTAGCGAGCAGGTGAGAAAAGTTCTCCTAAACTTCTTAAGGTTTTGTTGCACGGGACGGCAAA